>OY987220.1:21753488-21862506 GCA_963920805.1 Primula vulgaris
TTTAGGTTTTAGGGTTTACGGTTTTAGGTTTAGGGTTTAGGTAATGTTCTTGCATATGTAGGGAATATTCCTCATTTTTTTTCTTGGATTTATGGCCTATAGTACACGGGTTTTACCGACTTTTTTGTTTTTCGACATTTTATTTATATTTGTAGGGTTTAGGGTTCATGGTTTAGGTTTTATGGTTTAGGGTTTTAGGTTTAGCGTTTAGGTAATGTTCTTGCATATGTAGGGAATATTCCTCATTTTTTTTGTTGGATTTATGGCCTATAGTACACGGTTTTTACCGACTTTTTTGTTTTTCAAAATTTTATTTATAATTATAGGGTTTAGGGTTTAGGTTTTAGGGTTTAGGGTTTTAGGTTTAGGGTTTTAGGTTTAGGGTTTAGGTAATGTTCTTGCATATGTAGGGAATATTCCTCATTTTTTTTCTTCGATTTATGGCCTATATAGTACACGGGTTTTACCGACTTTTTTGTTTTTCGACATTTTATTTATATTTGTATGGTTTAGGGTTCATGGTTTAGGTTTTAGGGTTTAGGGTTTAAGGTTTAGGGTTTAGGTAATGTTCTTGCATATGTAGGGAATATTCCTCATTTTTTTTCTTGGATTTATGGCCTATAGTACACGGTTTTTACCGACTTTTTTGTTTTTCGACATTTTATTAGTATTTGTATGCTTTAGGGTTCATGGTTTAGGTTTTAGGGTTTAGGGCTTAAGGTTTAGGGTTTAGGTAATGTTCTTGCATATGTAGGGAATATTCCTCATTTTTTTTCTTCGATTTATGGCCTATAGTACACGGTTTTTACCGACTTTTTTGTTTTTCGACATTTTATTTATATTTGTAGGGTTTAGGGTTCATGGTTTAGGTTTTATGGTTTAGGGTTTTAGGTTTAGCGTTTAGGTAATGTTCTTGCATATGTAGGGAATATTCCTCATTTTTTTTGTTGGATTTATGGGCCATAGTACACGGTTTTTACCGACTTTTTTGTTTTTCGACATTTTATTTATATTTGTAGGGTTTAGGGTTCATGGTTTAGGTTTTAGGGTTTACGGTTTTAGGTTTAGGGTTTAGGTAATGTTCTTGCATATGTAGGGAATATTCCTCATTTTTTTTCTTGGATTTATGGCCTATAGTACACGGGTTTTACCGACTTTTTTGTTTTTCGACATTTTATTAGTATTTGTATGGTTTAGGGTTCATGGTTTAGGTTTTAGGGTTTAGGGTTTAAGGTTTAGGGTTTAGGTAATGTTCTTGCATATGTAGGGAATATTCCTCATTTTTTTTCTTCGATTTATGGCCTATAGTACACGGTTTTTACCGACTTTTTTGTTTTTCGACATTTTATTTATATTTGTAGGGTTTAGGGTTCATGGTTTAGGTTTTATGGTTTAGGGTTTTAGGTTTAGCGTTTAGGTAATGTTCTTGCATATGTAGGGAATATTCCTCATTTTTTTTGTTGGATTTATGGCCTATAGTAAACGGTTTTTACCGACTTTTTTGTTTTTCAAAATTTTATTTATAATTATAGGGTTTAGGGTTTAGGTTTTAGGGTTTAGGGTTTTAGGTTTAGGGTTTTAGGTAATGTTCTTGCATATGTAGGGAATATTCCTCATTTTTTTTCTTCGATTTATGGCCTATAGTACACGGGTTTTACCGACTTTTTCGTTTTTCGACATTTTATTTATATTTGTAGGGTTTAGGGCTCATGGTTTAGGTTTTAGGGTTTACGGTTTTAGGTTTAGGGTTTAGGTAATGTTCTTGCATATGTAGGGAATATTCCTCATTTTTTTTCTTGGATTTATGGCCTATAGTACACGGGTTTTACCGACTTTTTTGTTTTACGACATTTTATTTATATTTGTATGGTTTAGGGTTCATGGTTTAGGTTTTAGGGTTTAGGGTTTAAGGTTTAGGGTTTAGGTAATGTTCTTGCATATGTAGGGAATATTCCTCATTTTTTTTCTTGGATTTATGGCCTATAGTACACGGTTTTTACCGACTTTTTTGTTTTTCGACATTTATTTATAATTATAGGGATTAGGGTTTAGGGTTTAGGGTTTAGGGTTTTAGGTTTAGGGTTTAGGTAATGTTCTTGCATATGTAGGGAATATTCCTCATTTTTTTTCTTCGATTTATGGCCTATAGTACACGGGTTTTACCGACTTTTTTGTTTTTCGACATTTTATTTATATTTGTAGGGTTTAGGGCTCATGGTTTAGGTTTTAGGGTTTACGGTTTTAGGTTTAGGGTTTAGGTAATGTTCTTGCATATGTAGGGAATATTCCTCATTTTTTTTCTTGGATTTATGGCCTATAGTACACGGGTTTTACCGACTTTTTTGTTTTACGACATTTTATTTATATTTGTATGGTTTAGGGTTCATGGTTTAGGTTTTAGGGTTTAGGGTTTAAGGTTTAGGGTTTAGGTAATGTTCTTGCATATGTAGGGAATATTCCTCATTTTTTTTCTTGGATTTATGGCCTATAGTACACGGTTTTTACCGACTTTTTTGTTTTTCGACATTTATTTATAATTATAGGGATTAGGGTTCATGGTTTAGGTTTTAGGGTCTACGGTTTTAGGTTTAGGGTTTAGGTAATTTAGGTAATGTTCTTGCATATGTAGGGAATATTCCTCATTTTTTTTCTTCGATTTATGGCCTATATAGTACACGGTTTTTACCGACTTTTTTGTTTTTCAACATTTTATTTATAATTATAGGGTTTAGGGTTTAGGTTTTAGGGTTTAGGGTTTTAGGTTTAATGTTTAGGTAATGTTCTTGCATATGTAGGGAATATTCCTCATTCTTTTTCTTCGATTTATGGCCTATAGTACACGGGTTTTACCGACTTTTTTCTTTTTCGACATTTTATTTATATTTGTAGGGTTTAGGGCTCATGGTTTAGGTTTTAGGGTTTACGGTTTTAGGTTTAGGGTTTAGGTAATGTTCTTGCATATGTAGGGAATATTCCTCATTTTTTTTCTTGGATTTATGGCCTATAGTAGACGGGTTTTTTACCGACTTTTTTGTTTTTCGACATTTTATTTATATTTGTATGGTTTAGGGTTCATGGTTTAGGTTTTAGGGTTTAGGGTTTAAGGTTTAGGGTTTAGGTAATGTTCTTGCATATGTAGGGAATATTCCTCATTTTTTTTCTTCGATTTATGGCCTATAGTACACGGGTTTTACCGACTTTTTTGTTTTTCGACATTTATTTATAATTATAGGGTTTAGGTTTTAGGGTTTAGGTTTTAGGGTTTAGGGTTTTAGGTTTAGGTTTTAGGTAATGTTCTTGCATATGTAGGGAATATTCCTCATTTTATTTCTTCAATTTATGGCCTATATAGTACACGGGTTTTACCGACTGTTTTGTTTTTCGACATTTTATTTATATTTGTAGGATTTAGGGTTCATGGTTTAGGTTTTAGGGTTTAGGGTTTTAGGTTTAGCGTTTAGGTAATGTTCTTGCATATGTAGGGAATATTCCTCATTTTTTTTCTTGGATTTAGGGCCTATAGTACACGGTTTTTACCGACTTTTTTGTTTTTCGACATTTTATTAGTATTTGTATGGTTTAGGGTTCATGGTTTAGGTTTTAGGGTTTAGGGTTTAAGGTTTAGGGTTTAGGTAATGTTCTTGCATATGTAGGGAATATTCCTCATTTTTTTTCTTCGATTTATGGCCTATAGTACACGGTTTTTACCGAGTTTTTTGTTTTTCGACATTTTATTTATATTTGTAGGGTTTAGGGTTCATGGTTTAGGTTTTATGGTTTAGGGTTTTAGGTTTAGCGTTTAGGTAATGTTCTTGCATATGTAGGGAATATTCCTCATTTTTTTTGTTGGATTTATGGCCTATATAGTACACGGTTTTTACCGACTTTTTTGTTTTTCGACATTTTATTTATAATTATAGGGTTTAGGGTTTAGGGTTTAGGTTTAGGGTTTAGGTAATGTTCTTGCATATGTAGGGAATATTCCTCATTTTTTTTCTTCGATTTATGGCCTATAGTACACGGGTTTTACCGACTTTTTGTTTTTCGACATTTTATTTATATTTGTAGGGTTTAGGGTTCATGGTTTAGGTTTTAGGGTTTACGGTTTTAGGTTTAGGGTTTAGATAATGTTCTTGCATATGTAGGGAATATTCCTCATTTTTTTTCTTGGATTTATGGCCTATAGTACACGGTTTTTACCGACTTTTTTGTTTTTCGACATTTTATGAGTATTTGTATGGTTTAGGGTTCATGGTTTAGTTTTTAGCGTTTAGGGTTTAAGGTTTAGGGTTTAGGTAATGTTCTTGCATATGTAGGGAATATTCCTCATTTTCTTTCTTCGATTTATGGCCTATAGTACACGGTTTTTACCGACTTTTTTGTTTTTCGACATTTATTTATAATTATAGGGTTTAGGGTTTAGGGTTTAGGTTTTAGGGTTTAGGGTTTTAGGTTTAGCGTTTAGGTAATGTTCTTGCATATGTAGGGAATATTCCTCATTTTTTTTGTTGGATTTATGGCCTATAGTACACGGTTTTTACCGACTTTTTTGTTTTTCGACATTTTATTAGTATTTGTATGGTTTAGGGTTCATGGTTTAGGTTTTAGGGTTTAGGGTTTAAGGTTTAGGGTTTATGTAATGTTCTTGCATATGTAGGGAATATTCCTCATTTTTTTTCTTCAATTTATGGCCTATAGTACACGGGTTTTACCGACTTTTTTGTTTTTCGAAATTTTATTTATATTTGTAGGGTTTAGGGCTCATGGTTTAGGTTTTAGGGTTTACGGTTTTAGGTTTAGGGTTTAGGTAATGTTCTTGCATATGTAGGGAATATTTCTCATTTTTTTTCTTCGATTTATGGCCTATAGTACACGGGTTTTACCGACTTTTTTGTTTTTCGACATTTTATTTCTATTTGTATGGTTTAGGGTTCATGGTCTAGGTTTTAGGTTTTAGGGTTTAGGGTTTAAGGTTTAGGGTTTAGGTAATGTTCTTGCATATGTAGGGAATATTCCTCATTTTTTTTCTTCGATTTATGGCCTATAGTACACGGGTTTTACCGACTTTTTTGTTTTTCGACATTTTATTTATATTTGTAGGGTTTAGGGTTCATGGTTTAGGTTTTAGGGTTTACGGTTTTAGGTTTAGGGTTTAGGTAATGTTCTTGCATATGTAGGGAATATTCCTCATTTTTTTTCTTGGATATATGGCCTATAGTACACGGGTTTTACCGACTTTTTTGTTTTTCGACATTTTATTTATATTTGTATGGTTTAGGGTTCATGGTTTAGGTTTTAGGGTTTAGGGTTTAAGGTTTAGGGTTTAGGTAATGTTCTTGCATATGTAGGGAATATTCCTCATTTTTTTTCTTGGATTTATGGCCTTATAGTACACGGTTTTTACCGACTTTTTTGTTTTTCGACATTTATTTATAATTATAGGGTTTAGGTTTTAGGGTTTAGGTTTTAGGGTTTAGGGTTTTAGGTTTAGGTTTTAGGTAATGTTCTTGCATATGTAGGGAATATTCCTCATTTTATTTCTTCAATTTATGGCCTATATAGTACACGGGTTTTACCGACTGTTTTGTTTTTCGATATTTTATTTATATTTGTAGGGTTTAGGGTTCATGGTTTAGGTTTTAGGGTTTAGGGTTTTAGGTTTAGCGTTTAGGTAATGTTCTTGCATATGTAGGGAATATTTTTTCTTGGATTTAGGGCCTATAGTACACGGTTTTTACCGACTTTTTTGTTTTTTGACATTTTATTTATATTTGTAGGGTTTAGGGTTCATGGTTTAGGTTTTATGGTTTAGGGTTTTAGGTTTAGCGTTTAGGTAATGCTCTTGCATATGTAGGGAATATTCCTCATTTTTTTTGTTGGATTTATGGCCTATAGTACACGGTTTTTACCGACTTTTTTGTTTTTCGACATATTATTTATAATTATAGGGTTTAGGGTTTTAGGTTTAGGGTTTAGGTAATGTTCTTGCATATGTAGGGAATATTCCTCATTTTTTTTCTTCGATTTATGGCCTATAGTACACGGGTTTTACCGACTTTTTTGTTTTTCGACATTTTATTTATATTTGTAGGGTTTAGGGTTCATGGTTTAGGTTTTAGGGTTTACGGTTTTAGGTTTAGGGTTTAGGTAATGTTCTTGCATATGTAGGGAATATTCCTCATTTTTTTTCTTGGATTTATGGCCTATAGTACACGGTTTTTACCGACTTTTTTGTTTTTCGACATTTTATTAGTATTTGTATGGTTTAGGGTTCATGGTTTAGGTTTTAGGGTTTAGGGTTTAAGGTTTAGGGTTTAGGTAATGTTCTTGCATATGTAGGGAATATTCCTCATTTTTTTTCTTCGATTTATGGCCTATAGTACACGGTTTTTACCGACTTTTTTGTTTTTCGACATTTTATTTATATTTGTAGGGTTTAGGGTTCATGGTTTAGGTTTTATGGTTTAGGGTTTTAGGTTTAGCGTTTAGGTAATGTTCTTGCATATGTAGGGAATATTCCTCATTTTTTTTGTTGGATTTATGGCCTATATAGTACACGGTTTTTACCGACTTTTTTGTTTTTCGACATTTTATTTATAATTATGGGGTTTAGGGTTTAGGTTTTAGGGTTTAGGGTTTTAGGTTTAGGGTTTAGGTAATGTTCTTGCATATGTAGGGAATATTCCTCATTTTTTTTCTTGGATTTATGGCCTATAGTACACGGGTTTTACCGACTTTTTTGTTTTTCGACATTTTATTTATATTTGTAGGGTTTAGGGTTCATGGTTTAGGTTTTATGGTTTAGGGTTTTAGGTTTAACGTTTAGGTAATGTTCTTGCATATGTAGGGAATATTCCTCATTTTTTTTGTTGGATTTATGGCCTATAGTACACGGTTTTTACCGACTTTTTTGTTTTTCAAAATTTTATTTATAATTATAGGGTTTAGGGTTTAGGTTTTAGGGTTTAGGGTTTTAGGTTTAGGGTTTAGGTAATGTTCTTGCATATGTAGGGAATATTCCTCATTTTTTTTCTTCGATTTATGGCCTATATAGTACACGGGTTTTACCGACTTTTTTGTTTTTCGACATTTTATTTATATTTGTAGGGTTTAGGGCTCATGGTTTAGGTTTTAGGGTTTACGGTTTTAGGTTTAGGGTTTAGGTAATGTTCTTGCATATGTAGGGAATATTCCTCCTTTTTTTTCTTTGATTTATGGCCTATAGTACACGGGTTTTACCGCCTTTTTTGTTTTTCGACATTTTATTTATATTTGTATGGTTTAGGGTTCATGGTTTAGGTTTTAGGGTTTAGGGTTTAAGGTTTAGGGTTTAGGTAATGTTCTTGCATATGTAGGGAATATTCCTCATTTTTTTTCTTGGATTTATGGCCTATAGTACACGGTTTTTACCGACTTTTTTGTTTTTCGACATTTATTTATAATTATAGGGTTTAGGGTTTAGGTTTTAGGTTTTAGGGTTTAGGGTTTTAGGTTTTGGTTTTAGGTAATGTTCTTGCATATGTAGGGAATATTCCTCATTTTATTTCTTCAATTTATGGCCTATATAGTACACGGGTTTTACCGACTGTTTTGTTTTTCGACATTTTATTTATATTTGTAGGATTTAGGGTTCATGGTTTAGGTTTTAGGGTTTAGGGTTTTAGGTTTAGCGTTTAGGTAATGTTCTTGCATATGTAGGGAATATTCCTCATTTTTTTTCTTGGATTTAGGGCCTATAGTACACGGTTTTTACCGACTTTTTTGGTTTTCGACATTTTATTTATATTTGTAGGGTTTAGGGTGCATGGTTTTGGTTTTATGGTTTAGGGTTTTAGGTTTAGCGTTTAGGTAATGTTCTTGCATATGTAGGGAATATTCCTCATTTTTTTTGTTGGATTTATGGCCTATAGTACACGGTTTTTACCGACTTTTTTTTTTTTCGACTTTTTATTAGTATTTGTATGGTTTAGGGTTCATGGTTTAGGTTTTAGGGTTTAGGGTTTAGGGTTTAGGTAATGTTCTTGCATATGTAGGGAATATTCCTCATTTTTTTTCTTCGATTTATGGCCTATAGTACACGTTTTTTACCGACTTTTTTGTTTTTCGACATTTTATTTATAATTATAGGGTTTAGGGTTTAGGTTTTAGGGTTTAGGGTTTTAGGTTTAGGGTTTAGGTAATGTTCTTGCATATGTAGGGAATATTCCTCATTCTTTTTCTTCGATTTATGGCCTATAGTACACGGGTTTTACCGACTTTTTTGTTTTTCGACATTTTATTTATATTTGTAGGGTTTAGGGCTCATGGTTTAGGTTTTAGGGTTTACGGTTTTAGGTTTAGGGTTTAGGTAATGTTCTTGCATATGTAGGGAATATTCCTCATTTTTTTTCTTGGATTTATGGCCTATAGTACACGGGTTTTTTACCGACTTTTTTGTTTTTCGACATTTTATTTATATTTGTATGGTTTAGGTTTCATGGTTTAGGTTTTAGGGTTTAGGGTTTAAGGTTTAGGGTTTAGGTAATGTTCTTGCATATGTAGGGAATATTCCTCATTTTTTTTCTTCGATTTATGGCCTATAGTACACGGGTTTTACCGACTTTTTTGTTTTTCGACATTTTATTTATATTTGTATGGTTTAGGGTTCATGGTTTAGGTCTTAGGGTTTAGGGTTTAAGGTTTAGGGTTTAGGTAATGTTCTTGCATATGTAGGGAATATTCCTTATTTTTTTTCTTGGATTTATGGCCTATAGTACACGGTTTTTACCGACTTTTTTGTTTTTCGACATTTTATTTATAATTACAGGGTTTAGGGTTTAGGTTTTAGGGTTTTAGGTTTAGGGTTTAGGGTTTAGGTTTTAGGGTTTAGGGTTTTAGGTTTAGGTTTTAGGTAATGTTCTTGCATATGTAGGGAATATTCCTCATTTTATTTCTTCAATTTATGGCCTATATAGTACACGGGTTTTACCGACTGTTTTGTTTTTCGATATTTTATTTATATTTGTAGGGTTTAGGGTTCATGGTTTAGGTTTTAGGGTTTAGGGTTTTAGGTTTAGCGTTTAGGTAATGTTCTTGCATATGTAGGGAATATTTTTTCTTGGATTTAGGGCCTATAGTACACGGTTTTTACCGACTTTTTTGTTTTTCGACATTTTATTTATATTTGTATGGTTTAGGGTTCATGGTTTAGGTTTTAGGGTTTAATCTTTAAGGTTTAGGGTTTAGGTAATGTTCTTGCATATGTAGGGAATATTCCTCATTTTTTTTCTTCGATTTATGGCCTATAGTACACGGGTTTTACCGACTTTTTTGTTTTTCGACATTTTATTTATATCTGTATGGTTTAGGGTTCATGGTTTAGGTCTTAGGGTTTAGGGTTTAAGGTTTAAGGTTTAGGGTTTAGGTAATGTTCTTGCATATGTAGGGAATATTCCTTATTTTTTTTCTTGGATTTATGGCCTATAGTACACGGTTTTTACCGACTTTTTTGTTTTTCGACATTTTATTAGTATTTGTATGGTTTAGGGTTCATGGTTTAGGTTTTAGGGTTTAGGGTTTAAGGTTTAGGGTTTAGGTAATGTTCTTGCATATGTAGGGAATATTCCTCATTTTCTTTCTTCGATTTATGGCCTATAGTACACGGTTTTTACCGACTTTTTTGTTTTTCGACATTTTATTTATATTTGTAGGGTTTAGGGTTCATGGTTTAGGTTTTATGGTTTAGGGTTTTAGGTTTAGCGTTTAGGTAATGTTCTTGCATATGTAGGGAATATTCCTCATTTTTTTTGTTGGATTTATGGCCTATAGTACACGGTTTTTACCGACTTTTTTGTTTTTCGACATTTTATTTATAATTATGGGGTTTAGGGTTTAGCTTTTAGGGTTTAGGGTTTTAGGTTTAGGGTTTAGGTAATGTTCTTGCATATGTAGGGAATATTCCTCATTTTTTTTCTTCGATTTATGGCCTATAGTACACGGGTTTTACCGACTTTTTTGTTTTTCGACATTTTATTTATAATTATAGGATTTAGGGTTTAGGGTTTAGGTTTTAGGTTTAGGGTTTAGGTAATGTTCTTGCATATGTAGGGAATATTCCTCATTTTTTTTCTTCGATTTATGGCCTATAGTACACGGGTTTTACCGACTTTTTGTTTTTCGACATTTTATTTATATTTGTAGGGTTTAGGGTTCATGGTTTAGGTTTTAGGGTTTACGGTTTTAGGTTTAGGGTTTAGGTAATGTTCTTGCATATGTAGGGAATATTCCTCATTTTTTTTCTTGGATTTATGGCCTATAGTACACGGTTTTTACCGACTTTTTTGTTTTTCGACATTTTATTAGTATTTGTATGGTTTAGGGTTCATGGTTTAGGTTTTAGGGTTTAGGGTTTAAGGTTTAGGGTTTAGGTAATGTTCTTGCATATGTAGGGAATATTCCTCATTTTCTTTCTTCGATTTATGGCCTATAGTACACGGTTTTTACGACTTTTTTGTTTTTCGACATTTTATTTATATTTGTAGGGTTTAGGGTTCATGGTTTAGGTTTTATGGTTTAGGGTTTTAGGTTTAGCGTTTAGGTAATGTTCTTGCATATGTAGGGAATATTCCTCATTTTTTTTGTTGGATTTATGGCCTATAGTACACGGTTTTTACCGACTTTTTTGTTTTTCGACATTTTATTTATAATTATGGGGTTTAGGGTTTAGCTTTTAGGGTTTAGGGTTTTAGGTTTAGGGTTTAGGTAATGTTCTTGCATATGTAGGGAATATTCCTCATTTTTTTTCTTCGATTTATGGCCTATAGTACACGGGTTTTACCGACTTTTTTGTTTTTCGACATTTTATTAGTATTTGTATGGTTTAGGGTTCATGGTTTAGGTTTTAGGGTTTAGGGTTTAAGGTTTAGGGTTTAGGTAATGTTCTTGCATATGTAGGGAATATTCCTCATTTTTTTTCTTCAATTTATGGCCTATAGTACACGGGTTTTACCGACTTTTTTGTTTTTCGAAATTTTATTTATATTTGTAGGGTTTAGGGCTCATGGTTTAGGTTTTAGTGTTTACGGTTTTAGGTTTAGGGTTTAGGTAATGTTCTTGCATATGTAGGGAATATTTCTCATTTTTTTTCTTCGATTTATGGCCTATAGTACACGGGTTTTACCGTCTTTTTTGTTTTTCGACATTTTATTTCTATTTGTATGGTTTAGGGTTCATGGTTTAGGTTTTAGGTTTTAGGGTTTAGGGTTTAAGGTTTAGGGTTTAGGTAATGTTCTTGCATATGTAGGGAATATTCCTCATTTTTTTTCTTCGATTTATGGCCTATAGTACACGGGTTTTACCGACTTTTTTGTTTTTCGACATTTTATTTATATTTGTAGGGTTTAGGGTTCATGGTTTAGGTTTTAGGGTTTACGGTTTTAGGTTTAGGGTTTAGGTAATGTTCTTGCATATGTAGGGAATATTCCTCATTTTTTTTCTTGGATATATGGCCTATAGTACACGGGTTTTACCGACTTTTTTGTTTTTCGACATTTTATTTATATTTGTATGGTTTAGGGTTCATGGTTTAGGTTTTAGGGTTTAGGGTTTAAGGTTTAGGGTTTAGGTAATGTTCTTGCATATGTAGGGAATATTCCTCATTTTTTTTCTTGGATTTATGGCCTTATAGTACACGGTTTTTACCGACTTTTTTGTTTTTCGACATTTATTTATAATTATAGGGTTTAGGGTTTAGGGTTTAGGTTTTAGGGTTTAGGGTTTTAGGTTTAGGTTTTAGGTAATGTTCTTGCATATGTAGGGAATATTCCTCATTTTATTTCTTCAATTTATGGCCTATATAGTACACGGGTTTTACCG
Source organism: Primula vulgaris (assembly GCA_963920805.1). Lineage (NCBI taxonomy): Eukaryota > Viridiplantae > Streptophyta > Magnoliopsida > Ericales > Primulaceae > Primula > Primula vulgaris. The sequence continues at coordinate 21,765,342 of OY987220.1, forward strand.
ACTGTTTTGTTTTTCGATATTTTATTTATATTTGTAGGGTTTAGGGTTCATGGTTTAGGTTTTAGGATTTAGGGTTTTAGGTTTAGCGTTTAGGTAATGTTCTTGCATATGTAGGGAATATTTTTTCTTGGATTTAGGGCCTATAGTACACGGTTTTTACCGACTTTTTTGTTTTTTGACATTTTATTTATATTTGTAGGGTTTAGGGTTCATGGTTTAGGTTTTATGGTTTAGGGTTTTAGGTTTAGCGTTTAGGTAATGCTCTTGCATATGTAGGGAATATTCCTCATTTTTTTTGTTGGATTTATGGCCTATAGTACACGGTTTTTACCGACTTTTTTGTTTTTCGACATATTATTTATAATTATAGGGTTTAGGGTTTAGGTTTTAGGGTTTAGGGTTTTAGCTTTAGGGTTTAGGTAATGTTCTTGCATATGTAGGGAATATTCCTCATTTTTTTTCTTCGATTTATGGCCTATAGTACACGGGTTTTACCGACTTTTTTGTTTTTCGACATTTTATTTATATTTGTAGGGTTTAGGGTTCATGGTTTAGGTTTTATGGTTTAGGGTTTTAGGTTTAGCGTTTAGGTAATGCTCTTGCATATGTAGGGAATATTCCTCATTTTTTTTGTTGGATTTATGGCCTATAGTACACGGTTTTTACCGACTTTTTTGTTTTTCGACATTTTATTTATAATTATGGGGTTTAGGGTTTAGCTTTTAGGGTTTAGGGTTTTAGGTTTAGGGTTTAGGTAATGTTCTTGCATATGTAGGGAATATTCCTCATTTTTTTTCTTCGATTTATGGCCTATAGTACACGGGTTTTACCGACTTTTTTGTTTTTCGACATTTTATTAGTATTTGTATGGTTTAGGGTTCATGGTTTAGGTTTTAGGGTTTAGGGTTTAAGGTTTAGGGTTTAGGTAATGTTCTTGCATATGTAGGGAATATTCCTCATTTTTTTTCTTCAATTTATGGCCTATAGTACACGGGTTTTACCGACTTTTTTGTTTTTCGAAATTTTATTTATATTTGTAGGGTTTAGGGCTCATGGTTTAGGTTTTAGTGTTTACGGTTTTAGGTTTAGGGTTTAGGTAATGTTCTTGCATATGTAGGGAATATTTCTCATTTTTTTTCTTCGATTTATGGCCTATAGTACACGGGTTTTACCGTCTTTTTTGTTTTTCGACATTTTATTTCTATTTGTATGGTTTAGGGTTCATGGTTTAGGTTTTAGGTTTTAGGGTTTAGGGTTTAAGGTTTAGGGTTTAGGTAATGTTCTTGCATATGTAGGGAATATTCCTCATTTTTTTTCTTCGATTTATGGCCTATAGTACACGGGTTTTACCGACTTTTTTGTTTTTCGACATTTTATTTATATTTGTAGGGTTTAGGGTTCATGGTTTAGGTTTTAGGGTTTACGGTTTTAGGTTTAGGGTTTAGGTAATGTTCTTGCATATGTAGGGAATATTCCTCATTTTTTTTCTTGGATATATGGCCTATAGTACACGGGTTTTACCGACTTTTTTGTTTTTCGACATTTTATTTATAATTATAGGGTTTAGGTTTTAGGGTTTAGGGTTTTAGGTTTAGGGTTTAGGTAATGTTCTTGCATATGTAGGGAATATTCCTCATTTTTTTTCTTGGATATATGGCCTATAGTACACGGGTTTTACCGACTTTTTTGTTTTTCGACATTTTATTTATATTTGTATGGTTTAGGGTTCATGGTTTAGGTTTTAGGGTTTAGGGTTTAAGGTTTAGGGTTTAGGTAATGTTCTTGCATATGTAGGGAATATTCCTCATTTTTTTTCTTGGATTTATGGCCTTATAGTACACGGTTTTTACCGACTTTTTTGTTTTTCGACATTTATTTATAATTATAGGGTTTAGGGTTTAGGGTTTAGGTTTTAGGGTTTAGGGTTTTAGGTTTAGGTTTTAGGTAATGTTCTTGCATATGTAGGGAATATTCCTCATTTTATTTCTTCAATTTATGGCCTATATAGTACACGGGTTTTACCGACTGTTTTGTTTTTCGATATTTTATTTATATTTGTAGGGTTTAGGGTTCATGGTTTAGGTTTTAGGATTTAGGGTTTTAGGTTTAGCGTTTAGGTAATGTTCTTGCATATGTAGGGAATATTTTTTCTTGGATTTAGGGCCTATAGTACACGGTTTTTACCGACTTTTTTGTTTTTTGACATTTTATTTATATTTCTAGGGTTTAGGGTTCATGGTTTAGGTTTTATGGTTTAGGGTTTTAGGTTTAGCGTTTAGGTAATGCTCTTGCATATGTAGGGAATATTCCTCATTTTTTTTGTTGGATTTATGGCCTATAGTACACGGTTTTTACCGACTTTTTTGTTTTTCGACATATTATTTATAATTATAGGGTTTAGGGTTTAGGTTTTAGGGTTTAGGGTTTTAGCTTTAGGGTTTAGGTAATGTTCTTGCATATGTAGGGAATATTCCTCATTTTTTTTCTTCGATTTATGGCCTATAGTACACGGGTTTTACCGACTTTTTTGTTTTTCGACATTTTATTTATATTTGTAGGGTTTAGGGTTCATGGTTTAGGTTTTAGGGTTTACGGTTTTAGGTTTAGGGTTTAGGTAATGTTCTTGCATATGTAGGGAATATTCCTCATTTTTTTTCTTTGATTTATGGCCTATAGTACACGGTTTTTACCGACTTTTTTGTTTTTCGACATTTTATTAGTATTTGTATGGTTTAGGGTTCATGGTTTAGGTTTTAGGGTTTAGGGTTTAAGGTTTAGGGTTTAGGTAATGTTCTTGCATATGTAGGGAATATTCCTCATTTTCTTTCTTCGATTTATGGCCTATAGTACACGGTTTTTACCGACTTTTTTGTTTTTCGACATTTTATTTATATTTGTAGGGTTTAGGGTTCATGGTTTAGGTTTTATGGTTTAGGGTTTTAGGTTTAGCGTTTAGGTAATGTTCTTGCATATGTAGGGAATATTCCTCATTTTTTTTGTTGGATTTATGGCCTATAGTACACGGTTTTTACCGACTTTTTTGTTTTTCGACATTTTATTAGTATTTGTATGGTTTAGGGTTCATGGTTTAGGTTTTAGGGTTTAGGGTTTAAGGTTTAGGGTTTAGGTAATGCTCTTGCATATGTAGCGAATATTCCTCATTTTTTTTCTTCAATTTATGGCCTATAGTACACGGGTTTTACCGACTTTTTTGTTTTTCGACATTTTATTTATATTTGTAGGGTTTAGGGCTCATGGTTTAGGTTTTAGGGTTTACGGTTTTAGGTTTAGGGTTTAGGTAATGTTCTTGCATATGTAGGGAATATTTCTCATTTTTTTTCTTCGATTTATGGCCTATAGTATACGGGTTTTACCGACTTTTTTGTTTTTCGACATTTTATTTCTATTTGTATGGTTTAGGGGTCATGGTTTAGGTTTTAGGGTTTAGGGTTTAAGGTTTAGGGTTTAGGTAATGTTCTTGCATATGTAGGGAATATTCCTCATTTTTTTTCTTCGATTTATGGCCTATAGTACACGGGTTTTACCGACTTTTTTGTTTTTCGACATTTTATTTATATTTGTATGGTTTAGGGTTCATGGTTTAGGTTTTAGGGTTTAGGGTTTAAGGTTTAGGGTTTAGGTAATGTTCTTGCATATGTAGGGAATATTCCTCATTTTTTTTCTTGGATTTATGGCCTATAGTACACGGTTTTTACCGACTTTTTTGTTTTTCGACATTTATTTATAATTATAGGGTTTAGGGTTTAGGTTTTAGGGTTTAGGGTTTTAGGTTTAGGTTTTAGGTAATGTTCTTGCATATGTAGGGAATATTCCTCATTTTATTTCTTCAATTTATGGCCTATATAGTACACGGGTTTTACCGACTGTTTTGTTTTTCGATATTTTATTTATATTTGTAGGGTTTAGGGTTCATGGTTTAGGTTTTATGGTTTAGGGTTTTAGGTTTAGCGTTTAGGTAATGTTCTTGCATATGTAGGGAATATTCCTCATTTTTTTTGTTGGATTTATGGCCTATAGTACACGGTTTTTACCGACTTTTTTGTTTTTCGACATTTTATTAGTATTTGTATGGTTTAGGGTTCATGGTTTAGGTTTTAGGGTTTAGGGTTTGAGGTTTAGGGTTTAGGTAATGTTCTTGCATATGTAGGGAATATTCCTCATTTTCTTTCTTCGATTTATGGCCTATAGTACACGGTTTTTACCGACTTTTTTGTTTTTCGACATTTTATTTATATTTGTAGGGTTTAGGGTTCATGGTTTAGGTTTTATGGTTTAGGGTTTTAGGTTTAGCGTTTAGGTAATGTTCTTGCATATGTAGGGAATATTCCTCATTTTTTTTGTTGGATTTATGGCCTATAGTACACGGTTTTTACCGACTTTTTTGTTTTTCGACATTTTATTTATAATTATGGGGTTTAGGGTTTAGGTTTTAGGGTTTAGGGTTTTAGGTTTAGGGTTTAGGCAATGTTCTTGCATATGTAGGGAATATTCCTCATTTTTTTTCTTCGATTTATGGCCTATAGTACACGGGTTTTACCGACTTTTTTGTTTTTCGACATTTTATTTATATTTGTAGGGTTTAGGGTTCATGGTTTAGGTTTTATGGTTTAGGGTTTTAGGTTTAGCGTTTAGGTAATGTTCTTGCATATGTAGGGAATATTCCTCATTTTTTTTGTTGGATTTATGGCCTATAGTACACGGTTTTTTCCGACTTTTTTTTTTCCGACATTTTATTAGTATTTGTATGGTTTAGGGTTCATGGTTTAGGTTTTAGGGTTTAGGGTTTAAGGTTTAGGGTTTAGGTAATGTTCTTGCATATGTAGGGAATATTCCTCATTTTTTTTCTTCAATTTATGGCCTATAGTACACGGGTTTTACCGACTTTTTTGTTTTTCGAAATTTTATTTATATTTGTAGGGTTTAGGGCTCATGGTTTAGGTTTTAGGGTTTACGGTTTTAGGTTTAGGGTTTAGGTAATGTTCTTGCATATGTAGGGAATATTTCTCATTTTTTTTCTTCGATTTATGGCCTATAGTACACGGGTTTTACCGACTTTTTTGTTTTTCGACATTTTATTTCTATTTGTATGGTTTAGGGTTCATGGTTTAGGTTTTAGGGTTTAGGGTTTAAGGTTTAGGGTTTAGGTAATGTTCTTGCATATGTAGGGAATATTCCTCATTTTTTTTCTTCGATTTATGGCCTATAGTACACGGGTTTTACCGACTTTTTTGTTTTTCGACATTTTATTTATACTTGTAGGGTTTAGGGTTCATGGTTTAGGTTTTAGGGTTTACGGTTTTAGGTTTAGGGTTTAGGTAATGTTCTTGCATATGTAGGGAATATTCCTCATTTTTTTTCTTGGATTTATGGCCTATAGTACACGGTTTTTACCGACTTTTTTGTTTTTCGACATTTTATTAGTATTTGTATGGTTTAGGGTTCATGGTTTAGGTTTTAGGGTTTAGGATTTAAGGTTTAGGGTTTAGGTAATGTTCTTGCATATGTAGGGAATATTCCTCATTTTCTTTCTTCGATTTATGGCCTATAGTACACGGTTTTTACCGACTTTTTTGTTTTTCGACATTTTATTTATATTTGTAGGGTTTAGGGTTCATGGTTTAGGTTTTATGGTTTAGGGTTTTAGGTTTAGCGTTTAGGTAATGTTCTTGCATATGTAGGGAATATTCCTCATTTTTTTTCTTCAATTTATGGCCTATAGTACACGGGTTTTACCGACTTTTTTGTTTTTCGACATTTTATTTATATTTGTAGGGTTTAGGGCTCATGGTTTAGGTTTTAGGGTTTACGGTTTTAGGTTTAGGGTTTAGGTAATGTTCTTGCATATGTAGGGAATATTCCTCATTTTTTTTCTTGGATTTATGGCCTATAGTACACGGGTTTTACCGACTTTTTTGTTTTTCGACATTTTCTTTATATTTGTATGGTTTAGGGTTCATGGTTTAGGTTTTAGGGTTTAGGGTTTAAGGTTTAGGGTTTAGGTAATGTTCTTGCATATGTAGGGAATATTCCTCATTTTTTTTCTTGGATTTATGGCCTATAGTACACGGTTTTTACCGACTTTTTTGTTTTTCGACATTTATTTATAATTATAGGGTTTAGGGTTTAGGTTTTAGGGTTTAGGGTTTTAGGTTTAGGTTTTAGGTAATGTTCTTGCATATGTAGGGAATATTCCTCATTTTATTTCTTCAATTTATGGCCTATATAGTACACGGGTTTTACCGACTGTTTTGTTTTTCGATATTTTATTTATATTTGTAGGGTTTAGGGTTCATGTTTTAGGTTTTATGGTTTAGGGTTTTAGGTTTAGCGTTTAGGTAATGTTCTTGCATATGTAGGGAATATTCCTCATTTTTTTTGTTGGATTTATGGCCTATAGTACACGGTTTTTACCGACTTTTTTGTTTTTCGACATTTTATTTATAATTATAGGGTTTAGGGTTTAGGGTTTAGGTTTTAGGGTTTAGGGTTTTAGGTTTAGGGTTTAGGTAATGTTCTTGCATATGTAGGGAATATTCCTCATTTTTTTTCTTCGATATATGGCCTATAGTACACGGGTTTTACCGACTTTTTTGTTTTTCGACATTTTATTTATATTTGTAGGGTTTAGGGTTCATGGTTTAGGTTTTAGGGTTTAGGGTTTAAGGTTTAGGGTTTAGGTAATGTTCTTGCATATGTAGGGAATATTCCTCATTTTTTTTCTTGGATTTATGGCCTATAGTACACGGTTTTTACCGACTTTTTTGTTTTTCGACATTTTATTTATATTTGTAGGGTTTAGGGTTCATGGTTTAGGTTTTATGGTTTAGGGTTTTAGGTTTAGCGTTTAGGTAATGTTCTTGCATATGTAGGGAATATTCCTCATTTTTTTTGTTGGATTTATGGCCTATAGTACACGGTTTTTACCGACTTTTTTTTTTCCGACATTTTATTAGTATTTGTATGGTTTAGGGTTCATGGTTTAGGTTTTAGGGTTTAGGGTTTAAGGTTTAGGGTTTAGGTAATGTTCTTGCATATGTAGGGAATATTCCTCATTTTTTTTCTTCAATTTATGGCCTATAGTACACGGGTTTTACCGACTTTTTTGTTTTTCGAAATTTTATTTATATTTGTAGGGTTTAGGGCTCATGGTTTAGGTTTTAGGGTTTACGGTTTTAGGTTTAGGGTTTAGGTAATGTTCTTGCATATGTAGGGAATATTTCTCATTTTTTTTCTTCGATTTATGGCCTATAGTACACGGGTTTTACCGACTTTTTTGTTTTTCGACATTTTATTTCTATTTGTATGGTTTAGGGTTCATGGTTTAGGTTTTAGGGTTTAGGGTTTAAGGTTTAGGGTTTAGGTAATGTTCTTGCATATGTAGGGAATATTCCTCATTTTTTTTGTTGGATTTATGGCCTATAGTACACGGTTTTTACCGACTTTTTTTTTTCCGACATTTTATTAGTATTTGTATGGTTTAGGGTTCATGGTTTAGGTTTTAGGGTTTAGGGTTTAAGGTTTAGGGTTTAGGTAATGTTCTTGCATATGTAGGGAATATTCCTCATTTTTTTTCTTCAATTTATGGCCTATAGTACACGGGTTTTACCGACTTTTTTGTTTTTCGAAATTTTATTTATATTTGTAGGGTTTAGGGCTCATGGTTTAGGTTTTAGGGTTTACGGTTTTAGGTTTAGGGTTTAGGTAATGTTCTTGCATATGTAGGGAATATTTCTCATTTTTTTTCTTCGATTTATGGCCTATAGTACACGGGTTTTACCGACTTTTTTGTTTTTCGACATTTTATTTCTATTTGTATGGTTTAGGGTTCATGGTTTAGGTTTTAGGGTTTAGGGTTTAAGGTTTAGGGTTTAGGTAATGTTCTTGCATATGTAGGGAATATTCCTCATTTTTTTTCTTCGATTTATGGCCTATAGTACACGGGTTTTACCGACTTTTTTGTTTTTCGACATTTTATTTATATTTGTAGGGTTTAGGGTTCATGGTTTAGGTTTTAGGGTTTACGGTTTTAGGTTTAGGGTTTAGGTAATGTTCTTGCATATGTAGGGAATATTCCTCATTTTTTTTCTTGGATTTATGGCCTATAGTACACGGTTTTTACCGACTTTTTTGTTTTTCGACATTTTATTAGTATTTGTATGGTTTAGGGTTCATGGTTTAGGTTTTAGGGTTTAGGATTTAAGGTTTAGGGTTTAGGTAATGTTCTTGCATATGTAGGGAATATTCCTCATTTTCTTTCTTCGATTTATGGCCTATAGTACACGGTTTTTACCGACTTTTTTGTTTTTCGACATTTTATTTATATTTGTAGGGTTTAGGGCTCATGGTTTAGGTTTTAGGGTTTACGGTTTTAGGTTTAGGGTTTAGGTAATGTTCTTGCATATGTAGGGAATATTCCTCATTTTTTTTGTTGGATTTATGGCCTATAGTACACGGTTTTTACCGACTTTTTTGTTTTTCGACATTTTATTAGTATTTGTATGGTTTAGGGTTCATGGTTTAGGTTTTAGGGTTTAGGGTTTAAGGTTTAGGGTTTAGGTAATGTTCTTGCATATGTAGGGAATATTCCTCATTTTTTTTCTTCAATTTATGGCCTATAGTACACGGGTTTTACCGACTTTTTTGTTTTTCGACATTTTATTTATATTTGTAGGGTTTAGGGCTCATGGTTTAGGTTTTAGGGTTTACGGTTTTAGGTTTAGGGTTTAGGTAATGTTCTTGCATATGTAGGGAATATTCCTCATTTTTTTTCTTGGATTTATGGCCTATAGTACACGGGTTTTACCGACTTTTTTGTTTTTCGACATTTTCTTTATATTTGTATGGTTTAGGGTTCATGGTTTAGGTTTTAGGGTTTAGGGTTTAAGGTTTAGGGTTTAGGTAATGTTCTTGCATATGTAGGGAATATTCCTCATTTTTTTTCTTGGATTTATGGCCTATAGTACACGGTTTTTACCGACTTTTTTGTTTTTCGACATTTATTTATAATTATAGGGTTTAGGGTTTAGGTTTTAGGGTTTAGGGTTTTAGGTTTAGGTTTTAGGTAATGTTCTTGCATATGTAGGGAATATTCCTCATTTTATTTCTTCAATTTATGGCCTATATAGTACACGGGTTTTACCGACTGTTTTGTTTTTCGATATTTTATTTATATTTGTAGGGTTTAGGGTTCATGTTTTAGGTTTTATGGTTTAGGGTTTTAGGTTTAGCGTTTAGGTAATGTTCTTGCATATGTAGGGAATATTCCTCATTTTTTTTGTTGGATTTATGGCCTATAGTACACGGTTTTTACCGACTTTTTTGTTTTTCGACATTTTATTTATAATTATAGGGTTTAGGGTTTAGGGTTTAGGTTTTAGGGTTTAGGGTTTTAGGTTTAGGGTTTAGGTAATGTTCTTGCATATGTAGGGAATATTCCTCATTTTTTTTCTTCGATTTATGGCCTATAGTACACGGGTTTTACCGACTTTTTTGTTTTTCGACATTTTATTTATATTTGTAGGGTTTAGGGTTCATGGTTTAGGTTTTAGGGTTTAGGGCTTAAGGTTTAGGGTTTAGGTAATGTTCTTGCATATGTAGGGAATATTCCTCATTTTTTTTCTTGGATTTATGGCCTATAGTACACGGTTTTTACCGACTTTTTTGTTTTTCGACATTTTATTTATATTTGTAGGGTTTAGGGTTCATGGTTTAGGTTTTATGGTTTAGGGTTTTAGGTTTAGCGTTTAGGTAATGTTCTTGCATATGTTGGGAATATTCCTCATTTTTTTTGTTGGATTTATGGCCTATAGTACACGGTTTTTACCGACTTTTTTGTTTTTCGACATTTTATTTATAATTATAGGGTTTAGGGTTTAGGGTTTAGGGTTTAGGGTTTTAGGTTTAGGGTTTAGGTAATGTTCTTGCATATGTAGGGAATATTCCTCATTTTCTTTCTTCGATTTATGGCCTATAGTACACGGGTTTTACCGACTTTTTTGTTTTTCGATATTTTATTTATATTTGTAGGGTTTAGGGTTCATGGTTTAGGTTTTAGGGTTTAGGGTTTAGGGTTTTAGGTTTAGGGTTTAGGTAATGTTCTTGCATATGTAGGGAATATTCCTCATTTTTTTTCTTGGATTTATGGCCTATTATAGTACACGGGTTTTATCGACTTTTTTGTTTTTCGACATTTTATTTATAATTATAGGGTTTAGTGTTTAGGGTTTTAGGTTTAGGGTTTAGGTAATGTTCTTGCATATGTAGGGAATATTCCTCATTTTTTTTCTTGGATTTATGGCCTATAGTACACGGTTTTTACCGACTTTTTTGTTTTTCGAAATTTTATTAATATTTGTATGGTTTAGGGTTCATGGTTTAGGTTTTAGGGTTTAGGGTTTAAGTTTTAGGGTTTAGGTAATGTTCTTGCATATGTAGGGAATATTCCTCATTTTTTTTCTTGGATTTATGGCCTATAGTACACGGTTTTTACCGACTTTTTTGTTTTTCGACATTTTATTAGTATTTGTATGGTTTAGGGTTCATGGTTTAGGTTTTAGGGTTTAGGGTTTAAGGTTTAGGGTTTAGGTAATGTTCTTGCATATGTAGGGAATATTCCTCATTTTTTTTCTTCAATTTATGGCCTATAGTACACGGGTTTTACCGACTTTTTTGTTTTTCGACATTTTATTTATATTTGTAGGGTTTAGGGCTCATGGTTTAGGTTTTAGGGTTTACGGTTTTAGGTTTAGGGTTTAGGTAATGTTCTTGCATATGTAGGGAATATTCCTCATTTTTTTTCTTGGATTTATGGCCTATAGTACACGGGTTTTACCGACTTTTTTGTTTTTCGACATTTTCTTTATATTTGTATGGTTTAGGGTTCATGGTTTAGGTTTTAGGGTTTAGGGTTTAGGGTTTAGGGTTTAGGTAATGTTCTTGCATATGTAGGGAATATTCCTCATTTTTTTTCTTGGATTTATGGCCTATAGTACACGGTTTTTACCGACTTTTTTGTTTTTCGACATTTATTTATAATTATAGGGTTTAGGGTTTAGGTTTTAGGGTTTAGGGTTTTAGGTTTAGGTTTTAGGTAATGTTCTTGCATATGTAGGGAATATTCCTCATTTTATTTCTTCAATTTATGGCCTATATAGTACACGGGTTTTACCGACTGTTTTGTTTTTCGATATTTTATTTATATTTGTAGGGTTTAGGGTTCATGTTTTAGGTTTTATGGTTTAGGGTTTTAGGTTTAGCGTTTAGGTAATGTTCTTGCATATGTAGGGAATATTCCTCATTTTTTTTGTTGGATTTATGGCCTATAGTACACGGTTTTTACCGACTTTTTTGTTTTTCGACATTTTATTAGTATTTGTATGGTTTAGGGTTCATGGTTTAGGTTTTAGGGTTTAGGGTTTAAGGTTTAGGGTTTAGGTAACGTTCTTGCATATGTAGGGAATATTCCTCATTTTTTTTCTTCAATTTATGGCCTATAGTACACGGGTTTTACCGACTTTTTTGTTTTTCGACATTTTCTTTATATTTGTAGGGTTTAGGGTTCATGGTTTAGGTTTTAGGGTTTAGGGTTTTAGGTTTAGGGTTTAGGTAATGTTCTTGCATATGTAGGGAATATTCCTCATTTTTTTTCTTCGATTTATGGCCTATAGTACACGGGTTTTACCGACTTTTTTGTTTTTCGACATTTTATTTATATTTGTAGGGTTTAGGGTTCATGGTTTAGGTTTTAGGGTTTAGGGTTTTAGGTTTAGGGTTTAGGTAATGTTCTTGCATATGTAGGGAATATTCCTCATTTTTTTTCTTCGATTTATGGCCTATAGTACACGGGTTTTACCGACTTTTTTGTTTTTCGACATTTTATTTATATTTGTAGGGTTTAGGGTTCATGGTTTAGGTTTTAGGGTTTAGGGTTTTAGGTTTAGGGTTTAGGTAATGTTCTTGCATATGTAGGGAATATTCCTCATTTTTTTTCTTCGATTTATGGCCTATAGTACACGGGTTTTACCGACTTTTTTGTTTTTCGACATTTTATTTATATTTGTAGGGTTTAGGGTTCATGGTTTAGGTTTTAGGGTTTAGGGTTTTAGGTTTAGGGTTTAGGTAATGTTCTTGCATATGTAGGGAATATTCCTCATTTTTTTTCTTGGATTTATGGCCTATAGTACACGGTTTTTACCGACTTTTTTGTTTTTCGAAATTTTATTAATATTTGTATGGTTTAGGGTTCATGGTTTAGGTTTTAGGGTTTAGGGTTTAAGGTTTAGGGTTTAGGTAATGTTCTTGCATATGTAGGGAATATTCCTCATTTTTTTTCTTGGATTTATGGCGCCTATAGTACACGGTTTTTACCGACTTTTTTGTTTTTCGACATTTTATTTATAATTATAGGGTTTAGGTTTTAGGGTTTAGGGTTTTAGGTTTAGGGTTTAGGTAATGTTCTTGCATATGTAGGGAATATTCCTTATTATTTTTCTTCGATTTATGGCCTATAGTACACGGGTTTTACCGACTTTTTTGTTTTTCGACATTTTATTTATATTTGTAGGGTTTAGGGTTCATGGTTTAGGTTTTAGAGTTTAGGGTTTTAGGTTTAGGGTTTAGGTAATGTTCTTGCATATGTAGGGAATATTCCTCATTTTTTTTCTTCGATTTATGGCCTATAGTACACGGGTTTTACCGACTTTTTTGTTTTTCGACATTTTCTTTATATTTGTAGGGTTTAGGGTTCATGGTTTAGGTTTTAGGTTTTAGGGTTTTAGGTTTAGGGTTTAGGTAATGTTCTTGCATATGTAGGGAATATTCCTCATTTTTTTTCTTCGATTTATGGCCTATAGTACACGGGTTTTACCGACTTTTTTGTTTTTCGACATTTTCTTTTATATTTGTAGGGTTTAGGGTTCATGGTTTAGGTCTTAGGTTTTAGGGTTTTAGGTTTAGGGTTTAGGTAATGTTCTTGCATATGTAGGGAATATTCCTCATTTTTTTTCTTCGATTTATGGCCTATAGTACACGGGTTTTACCGACTTTTTTGTTTTTCGACATTTTATTTATATTTGTAGGGTTTAGGGTTCATGGTTTAGGTTTTAGGGTTTAGGGTTTTAGGTTTAGGGTTTAGGTAATGTTCTTGCATATGTAGAGAATATTCCTCATTTTTTTTCTTGGATTTATGGCCTATAGTACACGGGTTTTACCGACTTTTTTGTTTTTCGAAATTTTATTAATATTTGTATGGTTTAGGGTTCATGGTTTAGGTTTTAGGGTTTAGGGTTTAAGGTTTAGGGTTTAGGTAATGTTCTTGCATATGTAGGGAATATTCCTCATTTTTTTTCTTGGATTTATGGCCTATAGTACACGGTTTTTACCGACTTTTTTGTTTTTCGACATTTTATTTATAATTATAGGGTTTAGGTTTTAGGGTTTAGGGTTTTAGGTTTAGGGTTTAGGTAATGTTCTTGCATATGTAGGGAATATTCCTCATTTTTTTTCTTGGATTTATGGCGCCTATAGTACACGGTTTTTACCGACTTTTTTGTTTTTCGACATTTTATTTATAATTATAGGGTTTAGGTTTTAGGGTTTAGGGTTTTAGGTTTAGGGTTTAGGTAATGTTCTTGCATATGTAGGGAATATTCCTTATTATTTTTCTTCGATTTATGGCCTATAGTACACGGGTTTTACCGACTTTTTTGTTTTTCGACATTTTATTTATATTTGTAGGGTTTAGGGTTCATGGTTTAGGTTTTAGAGTTTAGGGTTTTAGGTTTAGGGTTTAGGTAATGTTCTTGCATATGTAGGGAATATTCCTCATTTTTTTTCTTCGATTTATGGCCTATAGTACACGGGTTTTACCGACTTTTTTGTTTTTCGACATTTTCTTTATATTTGTAGGGTTTAGGGTTCATGGTTTAGGTTTTAGGTTTTAGGGTTTTAGGTTTAGGGTTTAGGTAATGTTCTTGCATATGTAGGGAATATTCCTCATTTTTTTTCTTCGATTTATGGCCTATAGTACACGGGTTTTACCGACTTTTTTGTTTTTCGACATTTTCTTTTATATTTGTAGGGTTTAGGGTTCATGGTTTAGGTCTTAGGTTTTAGGGTTTTAGGTTTAGGGTTTAGGTAATGTTCTTGCATATGTAGGGAATATTCCTCATTTTTTTTCTTCGATTTATGGCCTATAGTACACGGGTTTTACCGACTTTTTTGTTTTTCGACATTTTATTTATATTTGTAGGGTTTAGGGTTCATGGTTTAGGTTTTAGGGTTTAGGGTTTTAGGTTTAGGGTTTAGGTAATGTTCTTGCATATGTAGGGAATATTCCTCATTTTTTTTCTTGGATTTATGGCCTATAGTACACGGGTTTTACCGACTTTTTTGTTTTTCGAAATTTTATTAATATTTGTATGGTTTAGGGTTCATGGTTTAGGTTTTAGGGTTTAGGGTTTAAGGTTTAGGGTTTAGGTAATGTTCTTGCATATGTAGGGAATATTCCTCATTTTTTTTCTTGGATTTATGGCCTATAGTACACGGTTTTTACCGACTTTTTTGTTTTTCGACATTTTATTTATAATTATAGGGTTTAGGTTTTAGGGTTTAGGGTTTTAGGTTTAGGGTTTAGGTAATGTTCTTGCATATGTAGGGAATATTCCTCATTTTTTTTCTTGGATTTATGGCCTATAGTACACGGTTTTTACCGACTTTTTTGTTTTTCGACATTTTATTTATAATTATAGGGTTTAGGTTTTAGGGTTTAGGGTTTAAGGTTTAGGGTTTAGGTAATGTTCTTGCATATATAGGGAATATTCCTCATTTTTTTTCTTCGATTTATGGCCTATAGTACACGGGTTTTACCGACTTTTTTGTTTTTCGACATTTTATTTATAATTATAGGGTTTAGGTTTTAGGGTTTAGGGTTTTAGGTTTAGGGTTTAGGTAAGGTTCTTGCATATGTAGGGAATATTCCTCATTTTTTTTCTTCGATTTATGGCCTATAGTACACGGGTTTTACCGACTTTTTTGTTTTTCGACATTTTATTTATATTTGTAGGGTTTAGGGTTCATGGTTTAGGTTTTAGGGTTTAGGGTTTTAGGTTTAGGGTTTAGGTAATGTTCTTGCATATGTAGGGAATATTCCTCATTTTTTTTCTTCGATTTATGGCCTATAGTACACGGGTTTTACCGACTTTTTTGTTTTTCGACATTTTCTTTTATATTTGTAGGGTTTAGGGTTCATGGTTTAGGTCTTAGGTTTTAGGGTTTTAGGTTTAGGGTTTAGGTAATGTTCTTGCTTATGTAGGGAATATTCCTCATTTTTTTTCTTCGATTTATGGCCTATAGTACACGGGTTTTACCGACTTTTTTGTTTTTCGACATTTTATTTATATTTGTAGGGTTTAGGGTTCATGGTTTAGGTTTTAGGGTTTAGGGTTTTAGGTTTAGGGTTTAGGTAATGTTCTTGCATATGTAGGGAATATTCCTCATTTTTTTTCTTGGATTTATGGCCTATAGTACACGGGTTTTACCGACTTTTTTGTTTTTCGAAATTTTATTAATATTTGTATGGTTTAGGGTTCATGGTTTAGGTTTTAGGGTTTAGGGTTTAAGGTTTAGGGTTTAGGTAATGTTCTTGCATATGTAGGGAATATTCCTCATTTTTTTTCTTGGATTTATGGCCTATAGTACACGGTTTTTACCGACTTTTTTGTTTTTCGACATTTTATTTATAATTATAGGGTTTAGGTTTTAGGGTTTAGGGTTTTAGGTTTAGGGTTTAGGTAATGTTCTTGCATATGTAGGGAATATTCCTCATTTTTTTTCTTGGATTTATGGCCTATAGTACACGGTTTTTACCGACTTTTTTGTTTTTCGACATTTTATTTATAATTATAGGGTTTAGGTTTTAGGGTTTAGGGTTTAAGGTTTAGGGTTTAGGTAATGTTCTTGCATATATAGGGAATATTCCTCATTTTTTTTCTTCGATTTATGGCCTATAGTACACGGGTTTTACCGACTTTTTTGTTTTTCGACATTTTATTTATAATTATAGGGTTTAGGTTTTAGGGTTTAGGGTTTTAGGTTTAGGGTTTAGGTAAGGTTCTTGCATATGTAGGGAATATTCCTCATTTTTTTTCTTCGATTTATGGCCTATAGTACACGGGTTTTACCGACTTTTTTGTTTTTCGACATTTTATTTATATTTGTAGGGTTTAGGGTTCATGGTTTAGGTTTTAGGGTTTAGGGTTTTAGGTTTAGGGTTTAGGTAATGTTCTTGCATATGTAGGGAATATTCCTCATTTTTTTTCTTCGATTTATGGCCTATAGTACACGGGTTTTACCGACTTTTTTGTTTTTCGACATTTTCTTTTATATTTGTAGGGTTTAGGGTTCATGGTTTAGGTCTTAGGTTTTAGGGTTTTAGGTTTAGGGTTTAGGTAATGTTCTTGCATATGTAGGGAATATTCCTCATTTTTTTTCTTCGATTTATGGCCTATAGTACACGGGTTTTACCGACTTTTTTGTTTTTCGACATTTTATTTATATTTGTAGGGTTTAGGGTTCATGGTTTAGGTTTTAGGGTTTAGGGTTTTAGGTTTAGGGTTTAGGTAATGTTCTTGCATATGTAGGGAATATTCCTCATTTTTTTTCTTGGATTTATGGCCTATAGTACACGGGTTTTACCGACTTTTTTGTTTTTCGAAATTTTATTAATATTTGTATGGTTTAGGGTTCATGGTTTAGGTTTTAGGGTTTAGGGTTTAAGGTTTAGGGTTTAGGTAATGTTCTTGCATATGTAGGGAATATTCCTCATTTTTTTTCTTGGATTTATGGCCTATAGTACACGGTTTTTACCGACTTTTTTGTTTTTCGACATTTTCTTTTATATTTGTAGGGTTTAGGGTTCATGGTTTAGGTCTTAGGTTTTAGGGTTTTAGGTTTAGGGTTTAGGTAATGTTCTTGCATATGTAGGGAATATTCCTCATTTTTTTTCTTCGATTTATGGCCTATAGTACACGGGTTTTACCGACTTTTTTGTTTTTCGACATTTTATTTATATTTGTAGGGTTTAGGGTTCATGGTTTAGGTTTTAGGGTTTAGGGTTTTAGGTTTAGGGTTTAGGTAATGTTCTTGCATATGTAGGGAATATTCCTCATTTTTTTTCTTGGATTTATGGCCTATAGTACACGGGTTTTACCGACTTTTTTGTTTTTCGAAATTTTATTAATATTTGTATGGTTTAGGGTTCATGGTTTAGGTTTTAGGGTTTAGGGTTTAAGGTTTAGGGTTTAGGTAATGTTCTTGCATATGTAGGGAATATTCCTCATTTTTTTTCTTGGATTTATGGCCTATAGTACACGGTTTTTACCGACTTTTTTGTTTTTCGACATTTTATTTATAATTATAGGGTTTAGGT
Source organism: Primula vulgaris (assembly GCA_963920805.1). NCBI lineage: Eukaryota > Viridiplantae > Streptophyta > Magnoliopsida > Ericales > Primulaceae > Primula > Primula vulgaris. The sequence goes on from OY987220.1 coordinate 21,782,788, forward strand.
TTTAGGGTTTAGGGTTTTAGGTTTAGGGTTTAGGTAATGTTCTTGCATATGTAGGGAATATTCCTCATTTTTTTTCTTGGATTTATGGCCTATAGTACACGGTTTTTACCGACTTTTTTGTTTTTCGACATTTTATTTATAATTATAGGGTTTAGGTTTTAGGGTTTAGGGTTTAAGGTTTAGGGTTTAGGTAATGTTCTTGCATATATAGGGAATATTCCTCATTTTTTTTCTTCGATTTATGGCCTATAGTACACGGGTTTTACCGACTTTTTTGTTTTTCGACATTTTATTTATAATTATAGGGTTTAGGTTTTAGGGTTTAGGGTTTTAGGTTTAGGGTTTAGGTAAGGTTCTTGCATATGTAGGGAATATTCCTCATTTTTTTTCTTGGATTTATGGCCTATAGTACACGGGTTTTACCGACTTTTTTGTTTTTCGAAATTTTATTAATATTTGTATGGTTTAGGGTTCATGGTTTAGGTTTTAGGTTTTAGGGTTTTAGGTTTAGGGTTTAGGTAATGTTCTTGCATATGTAGGGAATATTCCTCATTTTTTTTCTTCGATTTATGGCCTATAGTACACGGGTTTTACCGACTTTTTTGTTTTTCGACATTTTCTTTTATATTTGTAGGGTTTAGGGTTCATGGTTTAGGTCTTAGGTTTTAGGGTTTTAGGTTTAGGGTTTAGGTAATGTTCTTGCATATGTAGGGAATATTCCTCATTTTTTTTCTTCGATTTATGGCCTATAGTACACGGGTTTTACCGACTTTTTTGTTTTTCGACATTTTATTTATATTTGTAGGGTTTAGGGTTCATGGTTTAGGTTTTAGGGTTTAGGGTTTTAGGTTTAGGGTTTAGGTAATGTTCTTGCATATGTAGGGAATATTCCTCATTTTTTTTCTTGGATTTATGGCCTATAGTACACGGGTTTTACCGACTTTTTTGTTTTTCGAAATTTTATTAATATTTGTATGGTTTAGGGTTCATGGTTTAGGTTTTAGGGTTTAGGGTTTAAGGTTTAGGGTTTAGGTAATGTTCTTGCATATGTAGGGAATATTCCTCATTTTTTTTCTTGGATTTATGGCCTATAGTACACGGTTTTTACCGACTTTTTTGTTTTTCGACATTTTATTTATAATTATAGGGTTTAGGTTTTAGGGTTTAGGGTTTTAGGTTTAGGGTTTAGGTAATGTTCTTGCATATGTAGGGAATATTCCTCATTTTTTTTCTTGGATTTATGGCCTATAGTACACGGTTTTTACCGACTTTTTTGTTTTTCGACATTTTATTTATAATTATAGGGTTTAGGTTTTAGGGTTTAGGGTTTAAGGTTTAGGGTTTAGGTAATGTTCTTGCATATATAGGGAATATTCCTCATTTTTTTTCTTCGATTTATGGCCTATAGTACACGGGTTTTACCGACTTTTTTGTTTTTCGACATTTTATTTATAATTATAGGGTTTAGGTTTTAGGGTTTAGGGTTTTAGGTTTAGGGTTTAGGTAAGGTTCTTGCATATGTAGGGAATATTCCTCATTTTTTTTCTTCGATTTATGGCCTATAGTACACGGGTTTTACCGACTTTTTTGTTTTTCGACATTTTATTTATATTTGTAGGGTTTAGGGTTCATGGTTTAGGTTTTAGGGTTTAGGGTTTTAGGTTTAGGGTTTAGGTAATGTTCTTGCATATGTAGGGAATATTCCTCATTTTTTTTCTTCGATTTATGGCCTATAGTACACGGGTTTTACCGACTTTTTTGTTTTTCGACATTTTATTTATATTTGTAGGGTTTAGGGTTCATGGTTTAGGTTTTAGGGTTTAGGGTTTTAGGTTTAGGGTTTAGGTAATGTTCTTGCATATGTAGGGAATATTCCTCATTTTTTTTCTTCGATTTATGGCCTATAGTACACGGGTTTTACCGACTTTTTTGTTTTTCGACATTTTATTTATATTTGTAGGGTTTAGGGTTCATGGTTTAGGTTTTAGGGTTTAGGGTTTTAGGTTTAGGGTTTAGGTAATGTTCTTGCATATGTAGGGAATATTCCTCATTTTTTTTCTTCGATTTATGGCCTATAGTACACGGGTTTTACCGACTTTTTTGTTTTTCGACATTTTATTTATATTTGTAGGGTTTAGGGTTCATGGTTTAGGTTTTAGGGTTTAGGGTTTTAGGTTTAGGGTTTAGGTAATGTTCTTGCATATGTAGGGAATATTCCTCATTTTTTTTCTTGGATTTATGGCCTATAGTACACGGTTTTTACCGACTTTTTTGTTTTTCGAAATTTTATTAATATTTGTATGGTTTAGGGTTCATGGTTTAGGTTTTAGGGTTTAGGGTTTAAGGTTTAGGGTTTAGGTAATGTTCTTGCATATGTAGGGAATATTCCTCATTTTTTTTCTTGGATTTATGGCGCCTATAGTACACGGTTTTTACCGACTTTTTTGTTTTTCGACATTTTATTTATAATTATAGGGTTTAGGTTTTAGGGTTTAGGGTTTTAGGTTTAGGGTTTAGGTAATGTTCTTGCATATGTAGGGAATATTCCTTATTATTTTTCTTCGATTTATGGCCTATAGTACACGGGTTTTACCGACTTTTTTGTTTTTCGACATTTTATTTATATTTGTAGGGTTTAGGGTTCATGGTTTAGGTTTTAGAGTTTAGGGTTTTAGGTTTAGGGTTTAGGTAATGTTCTTGCATATGTAGGGAATATTCCTCATTTTTTTTCTTCGATTTATGGCCTATAGTACACGGGTTTTACCGACTTTTTTGTTTTTCGACATTTTCTTTATATTTGTAGGGTTTAGGGTTCATGGTTTAGGTTTTAGGTTTTAGGGTTTTAGGTTTAGGGTTTAGGTAATGTTCTTGCATATGTAGGGAATATTCCTCATTTTTTTTCTTCGATTTATGGCCTATAGTACACGGGTTTTACCGACTTTTTTGTTTTTCGACATTTTCTTTTATATTTGTAGGGTTTAGGGTTCATGGTTTAGGTCTTAGGTTTTAGGGTTTTAGGTTTAGGGTTTAGGTAATGTTCTTGCATATGTAGGGAATATTCCTCATTTTTTTTCTTCGATTTATGGCCTATAGTACACGGGTTTTACCGACTTTTTTGTTTTTCGACATTTTATTTATATTTGTAGGGTTTAGGGTTCATGGTTTAGGTTTTAGGGTTTAGGGTTTTAGGTTTAGGGTTTAGGTAATGTTCTTGCATATGTAGGGAATATTCCTCATTTTTTTTCTTGGATTTATGGCCTATAGTACACGGGTTTTACCGACTTTTTTGTTTTTCGAAATTTTATTAATATTTGTATGGTTTAGGGTTCATGGTTTAGGTTTTAGGGTTTAGGGTTTAAGGTTTAGGGTTTAGGTAATGTTCTTGCATATGTAGGGAATATTCCTCATTTTTTTTCTTGGATTTATGGCCTATAGTACACGGTTTTTACCGACTTTTTTGTTTTTCGACATTTTATTTATAATTATAGGGTTTAGGTTTTAGGGTTTAGGGTTTTAGGTTTAGGGTTTAGGTAATGTTCTTGCATATGTAGGGAATATTCCTCATTTTTTTTCTTGGATTTATGGCGCCTATAGTACACGGTTTTTACCGACTTTTTTGTTTTTCGACATTTTATTTATAATTATAGGGTTTAGGTTTTAGGGTTTAGGGTTTTAGGTTTAGGGTTTAGGTAATGTTCTTGCATATGTAGGGAATATTCCTTATTATTTTTCTTCGATTTATGGCCTATAGTACACGGGTTTTACCGACTTTTTTGTTTTTCGACATTTTATTTATATTTGTAGGGTTTAGGGTTCATGGTTTAGGTTTTAGAGTTTAGGGTTTTAGGTTTAGGGTTTAGGTAATGTTCTTGCATATGTAGGGAATATTCCTCATTTTTTTTCTTCGATTTATGGCCTATAGTACACGGGTTTTACCGACTTTTTTGTTTTTCGACATTTTCTTTTTATTTGTAGGGTTTAGGGTTCATGGTTTAGGTTTTAGGTTTTAGGGTTTTAGGTTTAGGGTTTAGGTAATGTTCTTGCATATGTAGGGAATATTCCTCATTTTTTTTCTTCGATTTATGGCCTATAGTACACGGGTTTTACCGACTTTTTTGTTTTTCGACATTTTCTTTTATATTTGTAGGGTTTAGGGTTCATGGTTTAGGTCTTAGGTTTTAGGGTTTTAGGTTTAGGGTTTAGGTAATGTTCTTGCATATGTAGGGAATATTCCTCATTTTTTTTCTTCGATTTATGGCCTATAGTACACGGGTTTTACCGACTTTTTTGTTTTTCGACATTTTATTTATATTTGTAGGGTTTAGGGTTCATGGTTTAGGTTTTAGGGTTTAGGGTTTTAGGTTTAGGGTTTAGGTAATGTTCTTGCATATGTAGGGAATATTCCTCATTTTTTTTCTTGGATTTATGGCCTATAGTACACGGGTTTTACCGACTTTTTTGTTTTTCGAAATTTTATTAATATTTGTATGGTTTAGGGTTCATGGTTTAGGTTTTAGGGTTTAGGGTTTAAGGTTTAGGGTTTAGGTAATGTTCTTGCATATGTAGGGAATATTCCTCATTTTTTTTCTTGGATTTATGGCCTATAGTACACGGTTTTTACCGACTTTTTTGTTTTTCGACATTTTATTTATAATTATAGGGTTTAGGTTTTAGGGTTTAGGGTTTTAGGTTTAGGGTTTAGGTAATGTTCTTGCATATGTAGGGAATATTCCTCATTTTTTTTCTTGGATTTATGGCCTATAGTACACGGTTTTTACCGACTTTTTTGTTTTTCGACATTTTATTTATAATTATAGGGTTTAGGTTTTAGGGTTTAGGGTTTAAGGTTTAGGGTTTAGGTAATGTTCTTGCATATATAGGGAATATTCCTCATTTTTTTTCTTCGATTTATGGCCTATAGTACACGGGTTTTACCGACTTTTTTGTTTTTCGACATTTTATTTATAATTATAGGGTTTAGGTTTTAGGGTTTAGGGTTTTAGGTTTAGGGTTTAGGTAAGGTTCTTGCATATGTAGGGAATATTCCTCATTTTTTTTCTTCGATTTATGGCCTATAGTACACGGGTTTTACCGACTTTTTTGTTTTTCGACATTTTATTTATATTTGTAGGGTTTAGGGTTCATGGTTTAGGTTTTAGGGTTTAGGGTTTTAGGTTTAGGGTTTAGGTAATGTTCTTGCATATGTAGGGAATATTCCTCATTTTTTTTCTTCGATTTATGGTCTATAGTACACGGGTTTTACCGACTTTTTTGTTTTTCGACATTTTATTTATATTTGTAGGGTTTAGGGTTCATGGTTTAGGTTTTAGGGTGTAGGGTTTTAGGTTTACGGTTTTAGTTTTAGGGTTTAGGTAATGTTCTTGCATATGTAGGGAATATTCCTCATTTTTTTTCTTGGATTTATGGCCTATAGTACACGGTTTTTACCGACTTTTTTGTTTTTCGAAATTTTATTAATATTTGTATGGTTTAGGGTTCATGGTTTAGGTTTTAGGGTTTAGGGTTTTAGGTTTAGGGTTTAGGTAATGTTCTTGCATATGTAGGGAATATTCCTCATTTTTTTTCTTCGATTTATGGCCTATAGTACACGGGTTTTACCGACTTTTTTGTTTTTCGACATTTTCTTTATATTTGTAGGGTTTAGGGTTCATGGTTTAGGTTTTAGGTTTTAGGGTTTTAGGTTTAGGGTTTAGGTAATGTTCTTGCATATGTAGGGAATATTCCTCATTTTTTTTCTTGGATTTATGGCCTATAGTACACGGTTTTTACCGACTTTTTTGTTTTTCGAAATTTTATTAATATTTGTATGGTTTAGGGTTCATGGTTTAGGTTTTAGGGTTTAGGGTTTAAGGTTTAGGGTTTAGGTAATGTTCTTGCATATGTAGGGAATATTCCTCATTTTTTTTCTTGGATTTATGGCCTATAGTACACGGTTTTTACCGACTTTTTTGTTTTTCGACATTTTATTTATAATTATAGGGTTTAGGTTTTAGGGTTTAGGGTTTTAGGTTTAGGGTTTAGGTAATGTTCTTGCATATGTAGGGAATATTCCTCATTTTTTTTCTTGGATTTATGGCCTATAGTACACGGTTTTTACCGACTTTTTTGTTTTTCGAAATTTTATTAATATTTGTATGGTTTAGGGTTCATGGTTTAGGTTTTAGGGTTTAGGGTTTAAGGTTTAGGGTTTAGGTAATGTTCTTGCATATATAGGGAATATTCCTCATTTTTTTTCTTCGATTTATGGCCTATAGTACACGGGTTTTACCGACTTTTTTGTTTTTCGACATTTTATTTATAATTATAGGGTTTAGGTTTTAGGGTTTAGGGTTTTAGGTTTAGGGTTTAGGTAATGTTCTTGCATATGTAGGGAATATTCCTCATTTTTTTTCTTCGATTTATGGCCTATAGTACACGGGTTTTACCGACTTTTTTGTTTTTCGACATTTTATTTATATTTGTAGGGTTTAGGGTTCATGGTTTAGGTTTTAGGGTTTAGGGTTTTAGGTTTAGGGTTTAGGTAATGTTCTTGCATATGTAGGGAATATTCCTCATTTTTTTTCTTCGATTTATGGCCTATAGTACACGGGTTTTACCGACTTTTTTGTTTTTCGACATTTTATTTATATTTGTAGGGTTTAGGGTTCATGGTTTAGGTTTTAGGGTTTAGGGTTTTAGGTTTAGGGTTTAGGTAATGTTCTTGCATATGTAGGGAATATTCCTCATTTTTTTTCTTCGATTTATGGTCTATAGTACACGGGTTTTACCGACTTTTTTGTTTTTCGACATTTTATTTATATTTGTAGGGTTTAGGGTTCATGGTTTAGGTTTTAGGGTTTAGGGTTTTAGGTTTACGGTTTTAGTTTTAGGGTTTAGGTAATGTTCTTGCATATGTAGGGAATATTCCTCATTTTTTTTCTTGGATTTATTGCCTATAGTACACGGTTTTTACCGACTTTTTTGTTTTTCGACATTTTATTTATAATTATAGGGTTTAGGTTTTAGGGTTTAGGGTTTTAGGTTTAGGGTTTAGGTAATGTTCTTGCATATGTAGGGAATATTCCTCATTTTTTTTCTTCGATTTATGGCCTATAGTACACGGGTTTTACCGACTTTTTTGTTTTTCGACATTTTATTTATAATTATAGGGTTTAGGTTTTAGGGTTTAGGGTTTTAGGTTTAGGGTTTAGGTAATGTTCTTGCATATGTAGGGAATATTCCTCATTTTTTTTCTTCGATTTATGGCCTATAGTACACGGGTTTTACCGACTTTTTTGTTTTTCGACATTTTATTTATATTTGTAGGGTTTAGGGTTCATGGTTTAGGTTTTAGGGTTTAGGGTTTTAGGTTTAGGGTTTAGGTAATGTTCTTGCATATGTAGGGAATATTCCTCATTTTTTTTGTTGGATTTATGGCCTATAGTACACGGTTTTTACCGACTTTTTTGTTTTTCGACATTTTATTTATAATTATAGGGTTTAGGTTTTAGGGTTTAGGGTTTTAGGTTTAGGGTTTAGGTAATGTTCTTGCATATGTAGGGAATATTCCTCATTTTTTTTCTTCGATTTATGGTCTATAGTACACGGGTTTTACCGACTTTTTTGTTTTTCGACATTTTATTTATATTTGTAGGGTTTAGGGTTCATGGTTTAGGTTTTAGGGTTTAGGGTTTTAGGTTTACGGTTTTAGTTTTAGGGTTTAGGTAATGTTCTTGCATATGTAGGGAATATTCCTCATTTTTTTTCTTGGATTTATTGCCTATAGTACACGGTTTTTACCGACTTTTTTGTTTTTCGACATTTTATTTATAATTATAGGGTTTAGGTTTTAGGGTTTAGGGTTTTAGGTTTAGGGTTTAGGTAATGTTCTTGCATATGTAGGGAATATTCCTCATTTTTTTTCTTCGATTTATGGCCTATAGTACACGGGTTTTACCGACTTTTTTGTTTTTCGACATTTTATTTATAATTATAGGGTTTAGGTTTTAGGGTTTAGGGTTTTAGGTTTAGGGTTTAGGTAATGTTCTTGCATATGTAGGGAATATTCCTCATTTTTTTTCTTCGATTTATGGCCTATAGTACACGGGTTTTACCGACTTTTTTGTTTTTCGACATTTTATTTATATTTGTAGGGTTTAGGGTTCATGGTTTAGGTTTTAGGGTTTAGGGTTTTAGGTTTAGGGTTTAGGTAATGTTCTTGCATATGTAGGGAATATTCCTCATTTTTTTTGTTGGATTTATGGCCTATAGTACACGGTTTTTACCGACTTTTTTGTTTTTCGACATTTTATTTATAATTATAGGGTTTAGGTTTTAGGGTTTAGGGTTTTAGGTTTAGGGTTTAGGTAATGTTCTTGCATATGTAGGGAATATTCCTCATTTTTTTTCTTGGATTTATGGCCTATAGTACACGGTTTTTACCGACTTTTTTGTTTTTCGAAATTTTATTAATATTTGTATGGTTTAGGGTTCATGGTTTAGGTTTTAGGGTTTAGGGTTTAAGGTTTAGGGTTTAGGTAATGTTCTTGCATATATAGGGAATATTCCTCATTTTTTTTCTTCGATTTATGGCCTATAGTACACGGGTTTTACCGACTTTTTTGTTTTTCGACATTTTATTTATAATTATAGGGTTTAGGTTTTAGGGTTTAGGGTTTTAGGTTTAGGGTTTAGGTAATGTTCTTGCATATGTAGGGAATATTCCTCATTTTTTTTCTTCGATTTATGGCCTATAGTACACGGGTTTTACCGACTTTTTTGTTTTTCGACATTTTATTTATATTTGTAGGGTTTAGGGTTCATGGTTTAGGTTTTAGGATTTAGGGTTTTAGGTTTAGGGTTTAGGTAATGTTCTTGCATATGTAGGGAATATTCCTCATTTTTTTTCTTCGATTTATGGCCTATAGTACACGGGTTTTACCGACTTTTTTGTTTTTCGACATTTTATTTATATTTGTAGGGTTTAGGGTTCATGGTTTAGGTTTTAGGGTTTAGGGTTTTAGGTTTAGGGTTTAGGTAATGTTCTTGCATATGTAGGGAATATTCCTCATTTTTTTTCTTCGATTTATGGTCTATAGTACACGGGTTTTACCGACTTTTTTGTTTTTCGACATTTTATTTATATTTGTAGGGTTTAGGGTTCATGGTTTAGGTTTTAGGGTTTAGGGTTTTAGGTTTACGGTTTTAGTTTTAGGGTTTAGGTAATGTTCTTGCATATGTAGGGAATATTCCTCATTTTTTTTCTTGGATTTATTGCCTATAGTACACGGTTTTTACCGACTTTTTTGTTTTTCGACATTTTATTTATAATTATAGGGTTTAGGTTTTAGGGTTTAGGGTTTTAGGTTTAGGGTTTAGGTAATGTTCTTGCATATGTAGGGAATATTCCTCATTTTTTTTCTTCGATTTATGGCCTATAGTACACGGGTTTTACCGACTTTTTTGTTTTTCGACATTTTATTTATAATTATAGGGTTTAGGTTTTAGGGTTTAGGGTTTTAGGTTTAGGGTTTAGGTAATGTTCTTGCATATGTAGGGAATATTCCTCATTTTTTTTCTTCGATTTATGGCCTATAGTACACGGGTTTTACCGACTTTTTTGTTTTTCGACATTTTATTTATATTTGTAGGGTTTAGGGTTCATGGTTTAGGTTTTAGGGTTTAGGGTTTTAGGTTTAGGGTTTAGGTAATGTTCTTGCATATGTAGGGAATATTCCTCATTTTTTTTGTTGGATTTATGGCCTATAGTACACGGTTTTTACCGACTTTTTTGTTTTTTGACATTTTATTTATAATTATAGGGTTTAGGGTTTAGGTTTTAGGGTTTAGGGTTTTAGGTTTAGGGTTTAGGTAATGTTCTTGCATATGTAGGGAATATTCCTCATTTTTTTTCTTCGATTTATGGCCTATAGTACACGGGTTTTACCGACTTTTTTGTTTTTCGACATTTTATTTATATTTGTAGGGTTTAGGGTTCATGGTTTAGGTTTTAGGGTTTAGGGTTTTAGGTTTAGGGTTTAGGTAATGTTCTTGCATATGTAGGGAATATTCCTCATTTTTTTTCTTCGATTTATGGCCTATAGTACACGGGTTTTACCGACTTTTTTGTTTTTCGACATTTTATTTATATTTGTAGGGTTTAGGGTTCATGGTTTAGGTTTTAGGGTTTAGGGTTTTAGGTTTAGGGTTTAGGTAATGTTCTTGCATATGTAGGGAATATTCCTCATTTTTTTTGTTGGATTTATGGCCTATAGTACACGGTTTTTACCGACTTTTTTGTTTTTCGACATTTTATTTATAATTATAGGGTTTAGGGTTTAGGTTTTAGGGTTTAGGGTTTTAGGTTTAGGGTTTAGGTAATGTTCTTGCATATGTAGGGAATATTCCTCATTTTTTTTCTTCGATTTATCGCCTATAGTACACGGGTTTTACCGACTTTTTTGTTTTTCGACATTTTATTTATATTTGTATAGTTTAGGGTTCATGGTTTAGGTTTTAGGGTTTAGGGTTTTAGGTTTAGGGTTTTGGTAATGTTCTTGCATATGTAGGGAATATTCCTCATTTTTTTTGTTGGATTTATGGCCTATAGTACACGGTTTTTACCGACTTTTTTGTTTTTCGAAATTTTATTAATATTTGTATGGTTTAGGGTTCATGGTTTAGGTTTTAGGGTTTAGGGTTTAAGGTTTAGGGTTTAGGTAATGTTCTTGCATATGTAGGGAATATTCCTCATTTTTTTTCTTGGATTTATGGCCTATAGTACACGGTTTTTACCGACTTTTTTGTTTTTCGACATTTTATTTATAATTATAGGGTTTAGGTTTTAGGGTTTAGGGTTTTAGGTTTAGGGTTTAGGTAATGTTCTTGCATATGTAGGGAATATTCCTCATTTTTTTTCTTCGATTTATGGCCTATAGTACACGGGTTTTACCGACTTTTTTGTTTTTCGACATTTTATTTATATTTGTAGGGTTTAGGGTTCATGGTTTAGGTTTTAGGGTTTAGGGTTTTAGGTTTAGGGTTTAGGTAATGCTCTTGCATATGTAGGGAATATTCCTCATTTTTTTTCTTGGATTTATGGCCTATAGTACACGGTTTTTACCGACTTTTTTGTTTTTCGACATTTTATTTATATTTGTAGGGTTTAGGGTTCATGGTTTAGGTTTTAGGGTTTAGGGTTTTAGGTTTAGGGTTTAGGTAATGCTCTTGCATATGTAGGGAATATTCCTCATTTTTTTTCTTGGATTTATGGCCTATAGTACACGGTTTTTACCGACTTTTTTGTTTTTCGACATTTTATTTATAATTATAGGGTTTAGGTTTTAGGGTTTAGGGTTTTAGGTTTAGGGTTTAGGTAATGTTCTTGCATATGTAGGGAATATTCCTCATTTTTTTTCTTCGATTTATGGCCTATAGTACACGGGTTTTACCGACTTTTTTGTTTTTCGACATTTTATTTATATTTGTAGGGTTTAGGGTTCATGGTTTAGGTTTTAGGGTTTAGGGTTTTAGGTTTAGGGTTTAGGTAATGCTCTTGCATATGTAGGGAATATTCCTCATTTTTTTTCTTCGATTTATGGTCTATAGTACACGGGTTTTACCGACTTTTTTGTTTTTCGACATTTTATTTATATTTGTAGGGTTTAGGGTTCATGGTTTAGGTTTTAGGGTTTAGGGTTTTAGGTTTACGGTTTTAGTTTTAGGGTTTAGGTAATGTTCTTGCATATGTAGGGAATATTCCTCATTTTTTTTCTTGGATTTATTGCCTATAGTACACGGTTTTTACCGACTTTTTTGTTTTTCGACATTTTATTTATAATTATAGGGTTTAGGTTTTAGGGTTTAGGGTTTTAGGTTTAGGGTTTAGGTAATGTTCTTGCATATGTAGGGAATATTCCTCATTTTTTTTCTTCGATTTATGGCCTATAGTACACGGGTTTTACCGACTTTTTTGTTTTTCGACATTTTATTTATAATTATAGGGTTTAGGTTTTAGGGTTTAGGGTTTTAGGTTTAGGGTTTAGGTAATGTTCTTGCATATGTAGGGAATATTCCTCATTTTTTTTCTTCGATTTATGGCCTATAGTACACGGGTTTTACCGACTTTTTTGTTTTTCGACATTTTATTTATATTTGTAGGGTTTAGGGTTCATGGTTTAGGTTTTAGGGTTTAGGGTTTTAGGTTTAGGGTTTAGGTAATGTTCTTGCATATGTAGGGAATATTCCTCATTTTTTTTGTTGGATTTATGGCCTATAGTACACGGTTTTTACCGACTTTTTTGTTTTTTGACATTTTATTTATAATTATAGGGTTTAGGGTTTAGGTTTTAGGGTTTAGGGTTTTAGGTTTAGGGTTTAGGTAATGTTCTTGCATATGTAGGGAATATTCCTCATTTTTTTTCTTCGATTTATGGCCTATAGTACACGGGTTTTACCGACTTTTATTGTTTTTCGACATTTTATTTATATTTGTAGGGTTTAGGGTTCATGGTTTAGGTTTTAGGGTTTAGGGTTTTAGGTTTAGGGTTTAGGTAATGTTCTTGCATATGTAGGGAATATTCCTCATTTTTTTTCTTCGATTTATGGCCTATAGTACACGGGTTTTACCGACTTTTTTGTTTTTCGACATTTTATTTATATTTGTAGGGTTTAGGGTTCATGGTTTAGGTTTTAGGGTTTAGGGTTTTAGGTTTAGGGTTTAGGTAATGTTCTTGCATATGTAGGGAATATTCCTCATTTTTTTTGTTGGATTTATGGCCTATAGTACACGGTTTTTACCGACTTTTTTGTTTTTCGACATTTTATTTATAATTATAGGGTTTAGGGTCTAGGTTTTAGGGTTTAGGGTTTTAGGTTTATGGTTTAGGTAATGTTCTTTCATATGTAGGGAATATTCCTCATTTTTTTTCTTCGATTTATGGCCTATAGTACACGGGTTTTACCGACTTTTTTGTTTTTCGACATTTTATTTATATTTGTATAGTTTAGGGTTCATGGTTTAGGTTTTAGGGTTTAGGGTTTTAGGTTTAGGGTTTTGGTAATGTTCTTGCATATGTAGGGAATATTCCTCATTTTTTTTGTTGGATTTATGGCCTATAGTACACGGTTTTTACCGACTTTTTTGTTTTTCGAAATTTTATTAATATTTGTATGGTTTAGGGTTCATGGTTTAGGTTTTAGGGTTTAGGGTTTAAGGTTTAGGGTTTAGGTAATGTTCTTGCATATGTAGGGAATATTCCTCATTTTTTTTCTTGGATTTATGGCCTATAGTACACGGTTTTTACCGACTTTTTTGTTTTTCGACATTTTATTTATAATTATAGGGTTTAGGTTTTAGGGTTTAGGGTTTTAGGTTTAGGGTTTAGGTAATGTTCTTGCATATGTAGGGAATATTCCTCATTTTTTTTCTTCGATTTATGGCCTATAGTACACGGGTTTTACCGACTTTTTTGTTTTTCGACATTTTATTTATATTTGTAGGGTTTAGGGTTCATGGTTTAGGTTTTAGGGTTTAGGGTTTTAGGTTTAGGGTTTAGGTAATGCTCTTGCATATGTAGGGAATATTCCTCATTTTTTTTCTTGTATTTATGGCCTATAGTACACGGTTTTTACCGACTTTTTTGTTTTTCGACATTTTATTAATATTTGTATGGTTTAGGGTTCATGGTTTAGGTTTTAGGGTTTAGGGTTTAAGGTTTAGGTTTTAGGTAATGTTCTTGCATATGTAGGGAATATTCCTCATTTTTTTTCTTGGATTTATGGCCTATAGTACACGGTTTTTACCGACTTTTTTGTTTTTCAAAATTTTATTAATATTTGTATGGTTTAGGGTTCATGGTTTAGGTTTTAGGGTTTAGGGTTTAGGTAATGTTCTTGCATATGTAGGGAATATTCCTCATTTTTTTTCTTGGATTTATGGCCTATAGTACACGGTTTTTACCGACTTTTTTGTTTTTCGACATTTTGTTTATAATTATAGGGTTTAGGGTTTAGGGTTTAGGGTTTAGGGTTTTAGGTTTAGGGTTTAGGTAATGTTCTTGCATATGTAGGGAATATTCCTCATTTTTTTTCTTCGATTTATGGCCTATAGTACACGGGTTTTACCGACTTTTTTGTTTTTCGACATTTTATTTATATTTATATTTGTAGGGTTTAGGGTTCATGGTTTAGGTTTTAGGGTTTAGGGTTTTAGGTTTAGGGTTTAGGTAATGTTCTTGCATATGTAGGGAATATTCCTCATTTTTTTTCTTCGATTTATGGCCTATAGTACACGGGTTTTACCGACTTTTTTGTTTTTCGACATTTTCTTTATATTTGTAGGGTTTAGGGTTCATGGTTTAGGTTTTAGGGTTTAGGGTTTTAGGTTTAGGGTTTAGGTAATGTTCTTGCATATGTAGGGAATATTCCTCATTTTTTTTCTTGGATTTATGGCCTATAGTACACGGTTTTTACCGACTTTTTTGTTTTTCGACATTTTATTTATAATTATAGGGTTTAGGTTTTAGGGTTTAGGGTTTTAGGTTTAGGGTTTAGGTAATGTTCTTGCATATGTAGGGAATATTCCTCATTTTTTTTCTTCGATTTATGGCCTATAGTACACGGGTTTTACCGACTTTTTTGTTTTTCGACATTTTATTTATATTTGTAGGGTTTAGGGTTCATGGTTTAGGTTTTAGGGTTTAGGGTTTTAGGTTTAGGGTTTAGGTAATGTTCTTGCATATGTAGGGAATATTCCTCATTTTTTTTCTTCGATTTATGGCCTATAGTACACGGGTTTTACCGACTTTTTTGTTTTTCGACATTTTCTTTATATTTGTAGGGTTTAGGGTTCATGGTTTAGGTTTTAGGGTTTAGGGTTTTAGGTTTAGGGTTTAGGTAATGTTCTTGCATATGTAGGGAATATTCCTCATTTTTTTTCTTGGATTTATGGCCTATAGTACACGGTTTTTACCGACTTTTTTGTTTTTCGACATTTTATTTATAATTATAGGGTTTAGGTTTTAGGGTTTAGGGTTTTAGGTTTAGGGTTTAGGTAATGTTCTTGCATATGTAGGGAATATTCCTCATTTTTTTTCTTCGATTTATGGCCTATAGTACACGGGTTTTACCGACTTTTTTGTTTTTCGACATTTTATTTATATTTGTAGGGTTTAGGGTTCATGGTTTAGGTTTTAGGGTTTAGGGTTTTAGGTTTAGGGTTTAGGTAATGCTCTTGCATATGTAGGGAATATTCCTCATTTTTTTTCTTGTATTTATGGCCTATAGTACACGGTTTTTACCGACTTTTTTGTTTTTCGACATTTTATTAATATTTGTATGGTTTAGGGTTCATGGTTTAGGTTTTAGGGTTTAGGGTTTAAGGTTTAGGTTTTAGGTAATGTTCTTGCATATGTAGGGAATATTCCTCATTTTTTTTCTTGGATTTATGGCCTATAGTACACGGTTTTTACCGACTTTTTTGTTTTTCAAAATTTTATTAATATTTGTATGGTTTAGGGTTCATGGTTTAGGTTTTAGGGTTTAGGGTTTAGGTAATGTTCTTGCATATGTAGGGAATATTCCTCATTTTTTTTCTTGGATTTATGGCCTATAGTACACGGTTTTTACCGACTTTTTTGTTTTTCGACATTTTGTTTATAATTATAGGGTTTAGGGTTTAGGGTTTAGGGTTTAGGGTTTTAGGTTTAGGGTTTAGGTAATGTTCTTGCATATGTAGGGAATATTCCTCATTTTTTTTCTTCGATTTATGGCCTATAGTACACGGGTTTTACCGACTTTTTTGTTTTTCGACATTTTATTTATATTTGTAGGGTTTAGGGTTCATGGTTTAGGTTTTAGGGTTTAGGGTTTTAGGTTTAGGGTTTAGGTAATGTTCTTGCATATGTAGGGAATATTCCTCATTTTTTTTCTTCGATTTATGGCCTATAGTACACGGGTTTTACCGACTTTTTTGTTTTTCGACATTTTCTTTATATTTGTAGGGTTTAGGGTTCATGGTTTAGGTTTTAGGGTTTAGGGTTTTAGGTTTAGGGTTTAGGTAATGTTCTTGCATATGTAGGGAATATTCCTCATTTTTTTTCTTGGATTTATGGCCTATAGTACACGGTTTTTACCGACTTTTTTGTTTTTCGACATTTTATTTATAATTATAGGGTTTAGGTTTTAGGGTTTAGGGTTTTAGGTTTAGGGTTTAGGTAATGTTCTTGCATATGTAGGGAATATTCCTCATTTTTTTTCTTCGATTTATGGCCTATAGTACACGGGTTTTACCGACTTTTTTGTTTTTCGACATTTTATTTATATTTGTAGGGTTTAGGGTTCATGGTTTAGGTTTTAGGGTTTAGGGTTTTAGGTTTAGGGTTTAGGTAATGTTCTTGCATATGTAGGGAATATTCCTCATTTTTTTTCTTCGATTTATGGCCTATAGTACACGGGTTTTACCGACTTTTTTGTTTTTCGACATTTTCTTTATATTTGTAGGGTTTAGGGTTCATGGTTTAGGTTTTAGGGTTTAGGGTTTTAGGTTTAGGGTTTAGGTAATGTTCTTGCATATGTAGGGAATATTCCTCATTTTTTTTCTTGGATTTATGGCCTATAGTACACGGTTTTTACCGACTTTTTTGTTTTTTGACATTTTATTTATAATTATAGGGTTTAGGTTTTAGGGTTTAGGGTTTTAGGTTTAGGGTTTAGGTAATGTTCTTGCATATGTAGGGAATATTCCTCATTTTTTTTCTTCGATTTATGGCCTATAGTACACGGGTTTTACCGACTTTTTTGTTTTTCGACATTTTATTTATATTTGTAGGGTTTAGGGTTCATGGTTTAGGTTTTAGGGTTTAGGGTTTTAGGTTTAGGGTTTAGGTAATGTTCTTGCATATGTAGGGAATATTCCTCATTTTTTTTCTTCGATTTATGGCCTATAGTACACGGTTTTTACCGACTTTTTTGTTTTTCGACATTTTATTAATATTTGTATGGTTTAGGGTTCATGGTTTAGGTTTTAGGGTTTAGGGTTTAAGGTTTAGGTTTTAGGTAATGTTCTTGCATATGTAGGGAATATTCCTCATTTTTTTTCTTGGATTTATGGCCTATAGTACACGGTTTTTACCGACTTTTTTGTTTTTCAAAATTTTATTAATATTTGTATGGTTTAGGGTTCATGGTTTAGGTTTTAGGGTTTAGGGTTTAGGTAATGTTCTTGCATATGTAGGGAATATTCCTCATTTTTTTTCTTGGATTTATGGCCTATAGTACACGGTTTTTACCGACTTTTTTGTTTTTCGACATTTTATTTATAATTATAGGGTTTAGGTTTTAGGGTTTAGGGTTTTAGGTTTAGGGTTTAGGTAATGTTCTTGCATATGTAGGGAATATTCCTCATTTTTTTTCTTCGATTTATGGCCTATAGTACACGGGTTTTACCGACTTTTTTGTTTTTCGACATTTTATTTATATTTGTAGGGTTTAGGGTTCATGGTTTAGGTTTTAGGGTTTAGGGTTTTAGGTTTAGGGTTTAGGTAATGCTCTTGCATATGTAGGGAATATTCCTCATTTTTTTTCTTGGATTTATGGCCTATAGTACACGGTTTTTACCGACTTTTTTGTTTTTCGACATTTTATTAATATTTGTATGGTTTAGGGTTCATGGTTTAGGTTTTAGGGTTTAGGGTTTAAGGTTTAGGTTTTAGGTAATGTTCTTGCATATGTAGGGAATATTCCTCATTTTTTTTCTTGGATTTATGGCCTATAGTACACGGTTTTTACCGACTTTTTTGTTTTTCAAAATTTTATTAATATTTGTATGGTTTAGGGTTCATGGTTTAGGTTTTAGGGTTTAGGGTTTAGGTAATGTTCTTGCATATGTAGGGAATATTCCTCATTTTTTTTCTTGGATTTATGGCCTATAGTACACGGTTTTTACCGACTTTTTTGTTTTTCGACATTTTGTTTATAATTATAGGGTTTAGGGTTTAGGTTTTAGGGTTTAGGGTTTTAGGTTTAGGGTTTAGGTAATGTTCTTGCATATGTAGGGAATATTCCTCATTTTTTTTCTTCGATTTATGGCCTATAGTACACGGGTTTTACCGACTTTTTTGTTTTTCGACATTTTATTTATATTTGTAGGGTTTAGGGTTCATGGTTTAGGTTTTAGGGTTTAGGGTTTTAGGTTTAGGGTTTAGGTAATGTTCTTGCATATGTAGGGAATATTCCTCATTTTTTTTCTTCGATTTATGGCCTATAGTACACGGGTTTTACCGACTTTTTTGTTTTTCGACATTTTCTTTATATTTGTAGGGTTTAGGGTTCATAGTTTAGGTTTTAGGGTTTAGGGTCTTAGTTTTAGGGTTTAGGTAATGTTCTTGCATATGTAGGGAATATTCCTCATTTTTTTTCTTGGATTTATGGCCTATAGTACACGGTTTTTACCGACTTTTTTGTTTTGCGACATTTTATTTATAATTATAGGGTTTAGGTTTTAGGGTTTAGGGTTTTAGGTTTAGGGTTTAGGTAATGTTCTTGCATATGTAGGGAATATTCCTCATTTTTTTTCTTCGATTTATGGCCTATAGTACACGGGTTTTACCGACTTTTTTGTTTTTCGACATTTTATTTATATTTGTAGGGTTTAGGGTTCATGGTTTAGGTTTTAGGGTTTAGGGTTTTAGGTTTAGGGTTTAGGTAATGTTCTTGCATATGTAGGGAATATTCCTCATTTTTTTTCTTCGATTTATGGCCTATAGTACACGGGTTTTACCGACTTTTTTGTTTTTCGACATTTTCTTTATATTTGTAGGGTTTAGGGTTCATGGTTTAGGTTTTAGGGTTTAGGGTTTTAGGTTTAGGGTTTAGGTAATGTTCTTGCATATGTAGGGAATATTCCTCATTTTTTTTCTTGGATTTATGGCCTATAGTACACGGTTTTTACCGACTTTTTTATTTTTCGACATTTTATTTATAATTATAGGGTTTAGGTTTTAGGGTTTAGGGTTTTAGGTTTAGGGTTTAGGTAATGTTCTTGCATATGTAGGGAATATTCCTCATTTTTTTTCTTCGATTTATGGCCTATAGTACACGGGTTTTACCGACTTTTTTGTTTTTCGACATTTTATTTATATTTGTAGGGTTTAGGGTTCATGGTTTAGGTTTTAGGGTTTAGGGTTTTAGGTTTAGGGTTTAGGTAATGTTCTTGCATATGTAGGGAATATTCCTCATTTTTTTTCTTCGATTTATGGCCTATAGTACACGGTTTTTACCGACTTTTTTGTTTTTCGACATTTTATTAATATTTGTATGGTTTAGGGTTCATGGTTTAGGTTTTAGGGTTTAGGGTTTAAGGTTTAGGGTTTAGGTAATGTTCTTGCATATGTAGGGAATATTCCTCATTTTTTTTCTTGGATTTATGGCCTATAGTACACGGTTTTTACCGACTTTTTTGTTTTTCAAAATTTTATTAATATTTGTATGGTTTAGGGTTCATGGTTTAGGTTTTAGGGTTTAGGGTTTAGGTAATGTTCTTGCATATGTAGGGAATATTCCTCATTTTTTTTCTTGGATTTATGGCCTATAGTACACGGTTTTTACCGACTTTTTTGTTTTTCGACATTTTGTTTATAATTATAGGGTTTAGGGTTTAGGTTTTAGGGTTTAGGGTTTTAGTTTAGGGTTTAGGTAATGTTCTTGCATATGTAGGGAATATTCCTCATTTTTTTTCTTCGATTTATGGCCTATATTACACGGGTTTTACCGACTTTTTTGTTTTTCGACATTTTATTTATATTTGTAGGGTTTAGGGTTCATGGTTTAGGTTTTAGGGTTTAGGGTTTTAGGTTTAGGGTTTAGGTAATGTTCTTGCATATGTAGGGAATATTCCTCATTTTTTTTCTTCGATTTATGGCCTATAGTACACGGGTTTTACCGACTTTTTTGTTTTTCGACATTTTCTTTATATTTGTAGGGTTTAGGGTTCATGGTTTAGGTTTTAGGGTTTAGGGTTTTAGGTTTAGGGTTTAGGTAATGTTCTTGCATATGTAGGGAATATTCCTCATTTTTTTTCTTGGATTTATGGCCTATAATAGTACACGGTTTTTACCGACTTTTTTGTTTTTCGACATTTTATTTATAATTATAGGGTTTAGGTTTTAGGGTTTAGGGTTTTAGGTTTAGGGTTTAGGTAATGTTCTTGCATATGTAGGGAATATTCCTCATTTTTTTTCTTCGATTTATGGCCTATAGTACACGGGTTTTACCGACTTTTTTGTTTTTCGACATTTTATTTATATTTGTAGGGTTTAGGGTTCATGGTTTAGGTTTTAGGGTTTAGGGTTTTAGGTTTAGGGTTTAGGTAATGTTCTTGCATATGTAGGGAATATTCCTCATTTTTTTTGTTGGATTTATGGCCTATAGTACACGGTTTTTACCGACTTTTTTGTTTTTCGACATTTTATTAATATTTGTATGGTTTAGGGTTCATGGTTTAGGTTTTAGGGTTTAGGGTTTAAGGTTTAGGTTTTAGGTAATGTTCTTGCATATGTAGGGAATATTCCTCATTTTTTTTCTTGGATTTATGGCCTATAGTACACGGTTTTTACCGACTTTTTTGTTTTTCGACATTTTGTTTATAATTATAGGGTTTAGGGTTTAGGTTTTAGGGTTTAGGGTTTTAGTTTAGGGTTTAGGTAATGTTCTTGCATATGTAGGGAATATTCCTCATTTTTTTTCTTCGATTTATGGCCTATATTACACGGGTTTTACCGACTTTTTTGTTTTTCGACATTTTATTTATATTTGTAGGGTTTAGGGTTCATGGTTTAGGTTTTAGGGTTTAGGTTTTTAGGTTTAGGGTTTAGGTAATGTTCTTGCATATGTAGGGAATATTCCTCATTTTTTTTCTTCGATTTATGGCCTATAGTACACGGGTTTTACCGACTTTTTTGTTTTTCGACATTTTCTTTATATTTGTAGGGTTTAGGGTTCATGGTTTAGGCTTTAGGGTTTAGGGTTTTAGGTTTAGGGTTTAGGTAATGTTCTTGCATATGTAGGGAATATTCCTCATTTTTTTTCTTGGATTTATGGCCTATAGTACACGGTTTTTACCGACTTTTTTGTTTTTCGACATTTTATTTATAATTATAGGGTTTAGGTTTTAGGGTTTAGGGTTTTAGGTTTAGGGTTTAGGTAATGTTCTTGCATATGTAGGGAATATTCCTCATTTTTTTTCTTGGATTTATGGCCTATAGTACACGGTTTTTACCGACTTTTTTGTTTTTCGAAATTTTATTAATATTTGTATGGTTTAGGGTTCATGGTTTAGGTTTTAGGGTTTAGGGTTTAAGGTTTAGGGTTTAGGTAATGTTCTTGCATATGTAGGGAATATTCCTCATTTTTTTTCTTGGATTTATGGCCTATAGTACACGGTTTTTACCGACTTTTTTGTTTTTCGACATTTTATTTATAATTATAGGGTTTAGGTTTTAGGTTTTAGGGTTTTAGGTTTAGGGTTTAGGTAAT
The DNA here is from genome assembly GCA_963920805.1 of Primula vulgaris. Lineage (NCBI taxonomy): Eukaryota > Viridiplantae > Streptophyta > Magnoliopsida > Ericales > Primulaceae > Primula > Primula vulgaris. The sequence continues at coordinate 21,804,319 of OY987220.1, forward strand.
GTTCTTGCATATGTAGGGAATATTCCTCATTTTTTTTCTTGGATTTATGGCCTATAGTACACGGTTTTTACCGACTTTTTTGTTTTTCGACATTTTATTAATATTTGTATGGTTTAGGGTTCATGGTTTAGGTTTTAGGGTTTAGGGTTTAAGGTTTAGGGTTTAGGTAATGTTCTTGCATATGTAGGGAATATTCCTCATTTTTTTTCTTGGATTTATGGCCTATAGTACACGGTTTTTACCGACTTTTTTGTTTTTCAAAATTTTATTAATATTTGTATGGTTTAGGGTTCATGGTTTAGGTTTTAGGGTTTAGGGTTTAGGTAATGTTCTTGCATATGTAGGGAATATTCCTCATTTTTTTTCTTGGATTTATGGCCTATAGTACACGGTTTTTACCGACTTTTTTGTTTTTCGACATTTTGTTTATAATTATAGGTTTTAGGGTTTAGGTTTTAGGGTTTAGGGTTTTAGGTTTAGGGTTTAGGTAATGTTCTTGCATATGTAGGGAATATTCCTCTTTTTTTTTCTTCGATTTATGGCCTATATTACACGGGTTTTACCGACTTTTTTGTTTTTCGACATTTTATTTATATTTGTAGGGTTTAGGGTTCATGGTTTAGGTTTTAGGGTTTAGGGTTTAAGGTTTAGGGTTTAGGTAATGTTCTTGCATATGTAGGGAATATTCCTCATTTTTTTTCTTGGATTTATGGCCTATAGTACACGGTTTTTACCGACTTTTTTGTTTTTCGACATTTTATTTATAATTATAGGGTTTAGGTTTTAGGGTTTAGGGTTTTAGGTTTAGGGTTTAGGTAATGTTCTTGCATATGTAGGGAATATTCCTCATTTTTTTTCTTCGATTTATGGCCTATATTACACGGGTTTTACCGACTTTTTTGTTTTTCGACATTTTATTTATATTTATAGGGTTTAGGGTTCATGGTTTAGGTTTTAGGGTTTAGGGTTTTAGGTTTAGGGTTTAGGTAATGTTCTTGCATATGTAGGGAATATTCCTCATTTTTTTTCTTCGATTTATGGCCTATAGTACACGGGTTTTACCGACTTTTTTGTTTTTCGACATTTTCTTTATATTTGTAGGGTTTAGGGTTCATGGTTTAGGCTTTAGGGTTTAGGGTTTTAGGTTTAGGGTTTAGGTAATGTTCTTGCATATGTAGGGAATATTCCTCATTTTTTTTCTTGGATTTATGGCCTATAGTACACGGTTTTTACCGACTTTTTTGTTTTTCGACATTTTATTTATAATTATAGGGTTTAGGTTTTAGGTTTTAGGGTTTTAGGTTTAGGGTTTAGGTAATGTTCTTGCATATGTAGGGAATATTCCTCATTTTTTTTCTTGGATTTATGGCCTATAGTACACGGTTTTTACCGACTTTTTTGTTTTTCGAAATTTTATTAATATTTGTATGGTTTAGGGTTCATCGTTTAGGTTTTAGGGTTTAGGGTTTAAGGTTTAGGGTTTAGGTAATGTTCTTGCATATGTAGGGAATATTCCTCATTTTTTTTCTTGGATTTATGGCCTATAGTACACGGTTTTTACCGACTTTTTTGTTTTTCGACATTTTATTTATAATTATAGGGTTTAGGTTTTAGGTTTTAGGGTTTTAGGTTTAGGGTTTAGGTAATGTTCTTGCATATGTAGGGAATATTCCTCATTTTTTTTCTTGGATTTATGGCCTATAGTACACGGTTTTTACCGACTTTTTTGTTTTTCGACATTTTATTAATATTTGTATGGTTTAGGGTTCATGGTTTAGGTTTTAGGGTTTAGGGTTTAAGGTTTAGGGTTTAGGTAATGTTCTTGCATATGTAGGGAATATTCCTCATTTTTTTTCTTGGATTTATGGCCTATAGTACACGGTTTTTACCGACTTTTTTGTTTTTCAAAATTTTATTAATATTTGTATGGTTTAGGGTTCATGGTTTAGGTTTTAGGGTTTAGGGTTTAGGTAATGTTCTTGCATATGTAGGGAATATTCCTCATTTTTTTTCTTGGATTTATGGCCTATAGTACACGGTTTTTACCGACTTTTTTGTTTTTCGACATTTTGTTTATAATTATAGGTTTTAGGGTTTAGGTTTTAGGGTTTAGGGTTTTAGGTTTAGGGTTTAGGTAATGTTCTTGCATATGTAGGGAATATTCCTCTTTTTTTTTCTTCGATTTATGGCCTATATTACACGGGTTTTACCGACTTTTTTGTTTTTCGACATTTTATTTATATTTGTAGGGTTTAGGGTTCATGGTTTAGGTTTTAGGGTTTAGGGTTTAAGGTTTAGGGTTTAGGTAATGTTCTTGCATATGTAGGGAATATTCCTCATTTTTTTTCTTGGATTTATGGCCTATAGTACACGGTTTTTACCGACTTTTTTGTTTTTCGACATTTTATTTATAATTATAGGGTTTAGGTTTTAGGGTTTAGGGTTTTAGGTTTAGGGTTTAGGTAATGTTCTTGCATATGTAGGGAATATTCCTCATTTTTTTTCTTCGATTTATGGCCTATATTACACGGGTTTTACCGACTTTTTTGTTTTTCGACATTTTATTTATATTTGTAGGGTTTAGGGTTCATGGTTTAGGTTTTAGGGTTTAGGGTTTTAGGTTTAGGGTTTAGGTAATGTTCTTGCATATGTAGGGAATATTCCTCATTTTTTTTCTTCGATTTATGGCCTATAGTACACGGGTTTTACCGACTTTTTTGTTTTTCGACATTTTCTTTATATTTGTAGGGTTTAGGGTTCATGGTTTAGGCTTTAGGGTTTAGGGTTTTAGGTTTAGGGTTTAGGTAATGTTCTTGCATATGTAGGGAATATTCCTCATTTTTTTTCTTGGATTTATGGCCTATAGTACACGGTTTTTACCGACTTTTTTGTTTTTCGACATTTTATTTATAATTATAGGGTTTAGGTTTTAGGTTTTAGGGTTTTAGGTTTAGGGTTTAGGTAATGTTCTTGCATATGTAGGGAATATTCCTCATTTTTTTTCTTGGATTTATGGCCTATAGTACACGGTTTTTACCGACTTTTTTGTTTTTCGAAATTTTATTAATATTTGTATGGTTTAGGGTTCATGGTTTAGGTTTTAGGGTTTAGGGTTTAAGGTTTAGGGTTTAGGTAATGTTCTTGCATATGTAGGGAATATTCCTCATTTTTTTTCTTGGATTTATGGCCTATAGTACACGGTTTTTACCGACTTTTTTGTTTTTCGACATTTTATTTATAATTATAGGGTTTAGGTTTTAGGTTTTAGGGTTTTAGGTTTAGGGTTTAGGTAATGTTCTTGCATATGTAGGGAATATTCCTCATTTTTTTTCTTGGATTTATGGCCTATAGTACACGGTTTTTACCGACTTTTTTGTTTTTCGACATTTTGTTTATAATTATAGGGTTTAGGGTTTAGGTTTTAGGGTTTAGGGTTTTAGTTTAGGGTTTAGGTAATGTTCTTGCATATGTAGGGAATATTCCTCATTTTTTTTCTTCGATTTATGGCCTATATTACACGGGTTTTACCGACTTTTTTGTTTTTCGACATTTTATTTATATTTGTAGGGTTTAGGGTTCATGGTTTAGGTTTTAGGGTTTAGGGTTTTAGGTTTAGGGTTTAGGTAATGTTCTTGCATATGTAGGGAATATTCCTCATTTTTTTTCTTCGATTTATGGCCTATAGTACACGGGTTTTACCGACTTTTTTGTTTTTCGACATTTTCTTTATATTTGTAGGGTTTAGGGTTCATGGTTTAGGCTTTAGGGTTTAGGGTTTTAGGTTTAGGGTTTAGGTAATGTTCTTGCATATGTAGGGAATATTCCTCATTTTTTTTCTTGGATTTATGGCCTATAGTACACGGTTTTTACCGACTTTTTTGTTTTTCGACATTTTATTTATAATTATAGGGTTTAGGTTTTAGGGTTTAGGGTTTTAGGTTTAGGGTTTAGGTAATGTTCTTGCATATGTAGGGAATATTCCTCATTTTTTTTCTTGGATTTATGGCCTATAGTACACGGTTTTTACCGACTTTTTTGTTTTTCGAAATTTTATTAATATTTGTATGGTTTAGGGTTCATGGTTTAGGTTTTAGGGTTTAGGGTTTAAGGTTTAGGGTTTAGGTAATGTTCTTGCATATGTAGGGAATATTCCTCATTTTTTTTCTTGGATTTATGGCCTATAGTACACGGTTTTTACCGACTTTTTTGTTTTTCGACATTTTATTTATAATTATAGGGTTTAGGTTTTAGGTTTTAGGGTTTTAGGTTTAGGGTTTAGGTAATGTTCTTGCATATGTAGGGAATATTCCTCATTTTTTTTCTTGGATTTATGGCCTATAGTACACGGTTTTTACCGACTTTTTTGTTTTTCGAAATTTTATTAATATTTGTATGGTTTAGGGTTCATGGTTTAGGTTTTAGGGTTTAGGGTTTAAGGTTTAGGGTTTAGGTAATGTTCTTGCATATGTAGGGAATATTCCTCATTTTTTTTCTTGGATTTATGGCCTATAGTACACGGTTTTTACCGACTTTTTTGTTTTTCGACATTTTATTTATAATTATAGGGTTTAGGTTTTAGGTTTAAGGGTTTTAGGTTTAGGGTTTAGGTAATGTTCTTGCATATGTAGGGAATATTCCTCATTTTTTTTCTTGGATTTATGGCCTATAGTACACGGTTTTTACCGACTTTTTTGTTTTTCGAAATTTTATTAATATTTGTATGGTTTAGGGTTCATGGTTTAGGTTTTAGGGTTTAGGGTTTAAGGTTTAGGGTTTAGGTAATGTTCTTGCATATGTAGGGAATATTCCTCATTTTTTTTCTTGGATTTATGGCCTATAGTACACGGTTTTTACCGACTTTTTTGTTTTTCGACATTTTATTTATAATTATAGGGTTTAGGTTTTAGGTTTTAGGGTTTTAGGTTTAGGGTTTAGGTAATGTTCTTGCATATGTAGGGAATATTCCTCATTTTTTTTCTTGGATTTATGGCCTATAGTACACGGTTTTTACCGACTTTTTTGTTTTTCGACATTTTGTTTATAATTATAGGGTTTAGGGTTTAGGTTTTAGGGTTTAGGGTTTTAGTTTAGGGTTTAGGTAATGTTCTTGCATATGTAGGGAATATTCCTCATTTTTTTTCTTCGATTTATGGCCTATATTACACGGGTTTTACCGACTTTTTTGTTTTTCGACATTTTATTTATATTTGTAGGGTTTAGGGTTCATGGTTTAGGTTTTAGGGTTTAGGGTTTTAGGTTTAGGGTTTAGGTAATGTTCTTGCATATGTAGGGAATATTCCTCATTTTTTTTCTTCGATTTATGGCCTATAGTACACGGGTTTTACCGACTTTTTTGTTTTTCGACATTTTCTTTATATTTGTAGGGTTTAGGGTTCATGGTTTAGGCTTTAGGGTTTAGGGTTTTAGGTTTAGGGTTTAGGTAATGTTCTTGCATATGTAGGGAATATTCCTCATTTTTTTTCTTGGATTTATGGCCTATAGTACACGGTTTTTACCGACTTTTTTGTTTTTCGACATTTTATTTATAATTATAGGGTTTAGGTTTTAGGGTTTAGGGTTTTAGGTTTAGGGTTTAGGTAATGTTCTTGCATATGTAGGGAATATTCCTCATTTTTTTTCTTGGATTTATGGCCTATAGTACACGGTTTTTACCGACTTTTTTGTTTTTCGAAATTTTATTAATATTTGTATGGTTTAGGGTTCATGGTTTAGGTTTTAGGGTTTAGGGTTTAAGGTTTAGGGTTTAGGTAATGTTCTTGCATATGTAGGGAATATTCCTCATTTTTTTTCTTGGATTTATGGCCTATAGTACACGGTTTTTACCGACTTTTTTGTTTTTCGACATTTTATTTATAATTATAGGGGTTAGGTTTTAGGTTTTAGGGTTTTAGGTTTAGGGTTTAGGTAATGTTCTTGCATATGTAGGGAATATTCCTCATTTTTTTTCTTGGATTTATGGCCTATAGTACACGGTTTTTACCGACTTTTTTGTTTTTCGAAATTTTATTAATATTTGTATGGTTTAGGGTTCATGGTTTAGGTTTTAGGGTTTAGGGTTTAAGGTTTAGGGTTTAGGTAATGTTCTTGCATATGTAGGGAATATTCCTCATTTTTTTTCTTGGATTTATGGCCTATAGTACACGGTTTTTACCGACTTTTTTGTTTTTCGACATTTTATTTATAATTATAGGGTTTAGGTTTTAGGTTTTAGGGTTTTAGGTTTAGGGTTTAGGTAATGTTCTTGCATATGTAGGGAATATTCCTCATTTTTTTTCTTGGATTTATGGCCTATAGTACACGGTTTTTACCGACTTTTTTGTTTTTCGACATTTTGTTTATAATTATAGGTTTTAGGGTTTAGGTTTTAGGGTTTAGGGTTTTAGGTTTAGGGTTTAGGTAATGTTCTTGCATATGTAGGGAATATTCCTCATTTTTTTTCTTCGATTTATGGCCTATATTACACGGGTTTTACCGACTTTTTTGTTTTTCGACATTTTATTTATATTTGTAGGGTTTAGGGTTCATGGTTTAGGTTTTAGGGTTTAGGGTTTAAGGTTTAGGGTTTAGGTAATGTTCTTGCATATGTAGGGAATATTCCTCATTTTTTTTCTTGGATTTATGGCCTATAGTACACGGTTTTTACCGACTTTTTTGTTTTTCGACATTTTATTTATAATTATAGGGTTTAGGTTTTAGGGTTTAGGGTTTTAGGTTTAGGGTTTAGGTAATGTTCTTGCATATGTAGGGAATATTCCTCATTTTTTTTCTTCGATTTACGGCCTATATTACACGGGTTTTACCGACTTTTTTGTTTTTCGACATTTTATTTATATTTGTAGGGTTTAGGGTTCATGGTTTAGGTTTTAGGGTTTAGGGTTTTAGGTTTAGGGTTTAGGTAATGTTCTTGCATATGTAGGGAATATTCCTCATTTTTTTTCTTCGATTTATGGCCTATAGTACACGGGTTTTACCGACTTTTTTGTTTTTCGACATTTTCTTTATATTTGTAGGGTTTAGGGTTCATGGTTTAGGCTTTAGGGTTTAGGGTTTTAGGTTTAGGATTTAGGTAATGTTCTTGCATATGTAGGGAATATTCCTCATTTTTTTTCTTGGATTTATGGCCTATAGTACACGGTTTTTACCGACTTTTTTGTTTTTCGACATTTTATTTATAATTATAGGGTTTAGGTTTTAGGGTTTAGGGTTTTAGGTTTAGGGTTTAGGTAATGTTCTTGCATATGTAGGGAATATTCCTCATTTTTTTTCTTGGATTTATGGCCTATAGTACACGGTTTTTACCGACTTTTTTGTTTTTCGAAATTTTATTAATATTTGTATGGTTTAGGGTTCATGGTTTAGGTTTTAGGGTTTAGGGTTTAAGGTTTAGGGTTTAGGTAATGTTCTTGCATATGTAGGGAATATTCCTCATTTTTTTTCTTGGATTTATGGCCTATAGTACACGGTTTTTACCGACTTTTTTGTTTTTCGACATTTTATTTATAATTATAGGGTTTAGGTTTTAGGTTTTAGGGTTTTAGGTTTAGGGTTTAGGTAATGTTCTTGCATATGTAGGGAATATTCCTCATTTTTTTTCTTGGATTTATGGCCTATAGTACACGGTTTTTACCGACTTTTTTGTTTTTCGACATTTTATTAATATTTGTATGGTTTAGGGTTCATGGTTTAGGTTTTAGGGTTTAGGGTTTAAGGTTTAGGGTTTAGGTAATGTTCTTGCATATGTAGGGAATATTCCTCATTTTTTTTCTTGGATTTATGGCCTATAGTACACGGGTTTTACCGACTTTTTTGTTTTTCAAAATTTTATTAATATTTGTATGGTTTAGGGTTCATGGTTTAGGTTTTAGGGTTTAGGGTTTAGGTAATGTTCTTGCATATGTAGGGAATATTCCTCATTTTTTTTCTTGGATTTATGGCCTATAGTACACGGTTTTTACCGACTTTTTTGTTTTTCGACATTTTGTTTATAATTATAGGTTTTAGGGTTTAGGTTTTAGGGTTTAGGGTTTTAGGTTTAGGGTTTAGGTAATGTTCTTGCATATGTAGGGAATATTCCTCATTTTTTTTCTTCGATTTATGGCCTATATTACACGGGTTTTACCGACTTTTTTGTTTTTCGACATTTTATTTATATTTGTAGGGTTTAGGGTTCATGGTTTAGGTTTTAGGGTTTAGGGTTTAAGGTTTAGGGTTTAGGTAATGTTCTTGCATATGTAGGGAATATTCCTCATTTTTTTTCTTGGATTTATGGCCTATAGTACACGGTTTTTACCGACTTTTTTGTTTTTCGACATTTTATTTATAATTATAGGGTTTAGGTTTTAGGGTTTAGGGTTTTAGGTTTAGGGTTTAGGTAATGTTCTTGCATATGTAGGGAATATTCCTCATTTTTTTTCTTCGATTTACGGCCTATATTACACGGGTTTTACCGACTTTTTTGTTTTTCGACATTTTATTTATATTTGTAGGGTTTAGGGTTCATGGTTTAGGTTTTAGGGTTTAGGGTTTTAGGTTTAGGGTTTAGGTAATGTTCTTGCATATGTAGGGAATATTCCTCATTTTTTTTCTTCGATTTATGGCCTATAGTACACGGGTTTTACCGACTTTTTTGTTTTTCGATATTTTCTTTATATTTGTAGGGTTTAGGGTTCATGGTTTAGGCTTTAGGGTTTAGGGTTTTAGGTTTAGGGTTTAGGTAATGTTCTTGCATATGTAGGGAATATTCCTCATTTTTTTTCTTGGATTTATGGCCTATAGTACACGGTTTTTACCGACTTTTTTGTTTTTCGACATTTTATTTATAATTATAGGGTTTAGGTTTTAGGGTTTAGGGTTTTAGGTTTAGGGTTTAGGTAATGTTCTTGCATATGTAGGGAATATTCCTCATTTTTTTTCTTGGATTTATGGCCTATAGTACACGGTTTTTACCGACTTTTTTGTTTTTCGAAATTTTATTAATATTTGTATGGTTTAGGGTTCATGGTTTAGGTTTTAGGGTTTAGGGTTTAAGGTTTAGGGTTTAGGTAATGTTCTTGCATATGTAGGGAATATTCCTCATTTTTTTTCTTGGATTTATGGCCTATAGTACACGGTTTTTACCGACTTTTTTGTTTTTCGACATTTTATTTATAATTATAGGGTTTAGGTTTTAGGTTTTAGGGTTTTAGGTTTAGGGTTTAGGTAATGTTCTTGCATATGTAGGGAATATTCCTCATTTTTTTTCTTGGATTTATGGCCTATAGTACACGGTTTTTACCGACTTTTTTGTTTTTCGACATTTTATTAATATTTGTATGGTTTAGGGTTCATGGTTTAGGTTTTAGGGTTTAGGGTTTAAGGTTTAGGGTTTAGGTAATGTTCTTGCATATGTAGGGAATATTCCTCATTTTTTTTCTTGGATTTATGGCCTATAGTACACGGGTTTTACCGACTTTTTTGTTTTTCAAAATTTTATTAATATTTGTATGGTTTAGGGTTCATGGTTTAGGTTTTAGGGTTTAGGGTTTAGGTAATGTTCTTGCATATGTAGGGAATATTCCTCATTTTTTTTCTTGGATTTATGGCCTATAGTACACGGTTTTTACCGACTTTTTTGTTTTTCGACATTTTGTTTATAATTATAGGTTTTAGGGTTTAGGTTTTAGGGTTTAGGGTTTTAGGTTTAGGGTTTAGGTAATGTTCTTGCATATGTAGGGAATATTCCTCATTTTTTTTCTTCGATTTATGGCCTATATTACACGGGTTTTACCGACTTTTTTGTTTTTCGACATTTTATTTATATTTGTAGGGTTTAGGGTTCATGGTTTAGGTTTTAGGGTTTAGGGTTTAAGGTTTAGGGTTTAGGTAATGTTCTTGCATATGTAGGGAATATTCCTCATTTTTTTTCTTGGATTTATGGCCTATAGTACACGGTTTTTACCGACTTTTTTGTTTTTCGACATTTTATTTATAATTATAGGGTTTAGGTTTTAGGGTTTAGGGTTTTAGATTTAGGGTTTAGGTAATGTTCTTGCATATGTAGGGAATATTCCTCATTTTTTTTCTTGGATTTATGGCCTATAGTACACGGTTTTTACCGACTTTTTTGTTTTTCGACATTTTATTTATAATTATAGGGTTTAGGTTTTAGGGTTTAGGGTTTTAGGTTTAGGGTTTAGGTAATGTTCTTGCATATGTAGGGAATATTCCTCATTTTTTTTCTTGGATTTATGGCCTATAGTACACGGTTTTTACCGACTTTTTTGTTTTTCGAAATTTTATTAATATTTGTATGGTTTAGGGTTCATGGTTTAGGTTTTAGGGTTTAGGGTTTAAGGTTTAGGGTTTAGGTAATGTTCTTGCATATGTAGGGAATATTCCTCATTTTTTTTCTTGGATTTATGGCCTATAGTACACGGTTTTTACCGACTTTTTTGTTTTTCAAAATTTTATTAATATTTGTATGGTTTAGGGTTCATGGTTTAGGTTTTAGGGTTTAGGGTTTAGGTAATGTTCTTGCATATGTAGGGAATATTCCTCATTTTTTTTCTTGGATTTATGGCCTATAGTACACGGTTTTTACCGACTTTTTTGTTTTTCGACATTTTGTTTATAATTATAGGTTTTAGGGTTTAGGTTTTAGGGTTTAGGGTTTTAGGTTTAGGGTTTAGGTAATGTTCTTGCATATGTAGGGAATATTCCTCATTTTTTTTCTTCGATTTATGGCCTATATTACACGGGTTTTACCGACTTTTTTGTTTTTCGACATTTTATTTATATTTGTAGGGTTTAGGGTTCATGGTTTAGGTTTTAGGGTTTAGGGTTTAAGGTTTAGGGTTTAGGTAATGTTCTTGCATATGTAGGGAATATTCCTCATTTTTTTTCTTGGATTTATGGCCTATAGTACACGGTTTTTACCGACTTTTTTGTTTTTCGACATTTTATTTATAATTATAGGGTTTAGGTTTTAGGGTTTAGGGTTTTAGATTTAGGGTTTAGGTAATGTTCTTGCATATGTAGGGAATATTCCTCATTTTTTTTCTTGGATTTATGGCCTATAGTACACGGTTTTTACCGACTTTTTTGTTTTTCGACATTTTATTTATAATTATAGGGTTTAGGTTTTAGGGTTTAGGGTTTTAGGTTTAGGGTTTAGGTAATGTTCTTGCATATGTAGGGAATATTCCTCATTTTTTTTCTTGGATTTATGGCCTATAGTACACGGTTTTTACCGACTTTTTTGTTTTTCGAAATTTTATTAATATTTGTATGGTTTAGGGTTCATGGTTTAGGTTTTAGGGTTTAGGGTTTAAGGTTTAGGGTTTAGGTAATGTTCTTGCATATGTAGGGAATATTCCTCATTTTTTTTCTTGGATTTATGGCCTATAGTACACGGTTTTTACCGACTTTTTTGTTTTTCGACATTTTATTTATAATTATAGGGTTTAGGTTTTAGGGTTTAGGGTTTTAGGTTTAGGGCTTAGGTAATGTTCTTGCATATGTAGGGAATATTCCTCATTTTTTTTCTTCGATTTATGGCCTATAGTACACGGGTTTTACCGACTTTTTTGTTTTTCGACATTTTATTTATATTTGTAGGGTTTAGGGTTCATGGTTTAGGTTTTAGGGTTTAGGGTTTTAGGTTTAGGGTTTAGGTAATGTTCTTGCATATGTAGGGAATATTCCTCATTTTTTTTCTTCGATTTATGGCCTATAGTACACGGTTTTTACCGACTTTTTTGTTTTTCGACATTTTATTAATATTTGTATGGTTTAGGGTTCATGGTTTAGGTTTTAGGGTTTAGGGTTTAAGGTTTAGGGTTTAGGTAATGTTCTTGCATATGTAGGGAATATTCCTCATTTTTTTTCTTGGATTTATGGCCTATAGTACACGGTTTTTACCGACTTTTTTGTTTTTCAAAATTTTATTAATATTTGTATGGTTTAGGGTTCATGGTTTAGGTTTTAGGGTTTAGGGTTTAAGGTTTAGGGTTTAGGTAATGTTCTTGCATATGTAGGGAATATTCCTCATTTTTTTTCTTGGATTTATGGCCTATAGTACACGGTTTTTACCGACTTTTTTGTTTTTCGACATTTTATTTATAATTATAGGGTTTAGGTTTTAGGGTTTAGGGTTTTAGGTTTAGGGTTTAGGTAATGTTCTTGCATATGTAGGGAATATTCCTCATTTTTTTTCTTCGATTTATGGCCTATAGTACACGGGTTTTACCGACTTTTTTGTTTTTCGACATTTTCTTTATATTTGTAGGGTTTAGGGTTCATGGTTTAGGTTTTAGGGTTTAGGGTTTTAGGTTTAGGGTTTAGGTAATGTTCTTGCATATGTAGGGAATATTCCTCATTTTTTTTCTTGGATTTATGGCCTATAGTACACGGTTTTTACCGACTTTTTTGTTTTTCGAAATTTTATTAATATTTGTATGGTTTAGGGTTCATGGTTTAGGTTTTAGGGTTTAGGGTTTAAGGTTTAGGGTTTAGGTAATGTTCTTGCATATGTAGGGAATATTCCTCATTTTTTTTCTTGGCTTTATGGCCTATAGTACACGGTTTTTACCGACTTTTTTGTTTTTCAAAATTTTATTAATATTTGTATGGTTTAGGGTTCATGGTTTAGGTTTTAGGGTTTAGGGTTTAGGTAATGTTCTTGCATATGTAGGGAATATTCCTCATTTTTTTTCTTGGATTTATGGCCTATAGTACATGGTTTTTACCGACTTTTTTGTTTTTCGACATTTTATTTATAATTATAGGGTTTAGGTTTTAGGGTTTAGGGTTTAGGTAATGTTCTTGCATATGTAGGGAATATTCCTCATTTTTTTTCTTGGATTTATGGCCTATAGTACACGGTTTTTACCGACTTTTTTGTTTTTCGAAATTTTATTAATATTTGTATGGTTTAGGGTTCATGGTTTAGGTTTTAGGGTTTAGGGTTTAAGGTTTAGGGTTTAGGTAATGTTCTTGCATATGTAGGGAATATTCCTCATTTTTTTTCTTGGATTTATGGCCTATAGTACACGGTTTTTACCGACTTTTTTGTTTTTCGACATTTTATTTATAATTATAGGGTTTAGGTTTTAGGTTTTAGGGTTTTAGGTTTAGGGTTTAGGTAATGTTCTTGCATATGTAGGGAATATTCCTCATTTTTTTTCTTGGATTTATGGCCTATAGTACACGGTTTTTACCGACTTTTTTGTTTTTCGACATTTTATTAATATTTGTATGGTTTAGGGTTCATGGTTTAGGTTTTAGGGTTTAGGGTTTAAGGTTTAGGGTTTAGGTAATGTTCTTGCATATGTAGGGAATATTCCTCATTTTTTTTCTTGGATTTATGGCCTATAGTACACGGTTTTTACCGACTTTTTTGTTTTTCAAAATTTTATTAATATTTGTATGGTTTAGGGTTCATGGTTTAGGTTTTAGGGTTTAGGGTTTAGGTAATGTTCTTGCATATGTAGGGAATATTCCTCATTTTTTTTCTTGGATTTATGGCCTATAGTACACGGTTTTTACCGACTTTTTTGTTTTTCGACATTTTGTTTATAATTATAGGTTTTAGGGTTTAGGTTTTAGGGTTTAGGGTTTTAGGTTTAGGGTTTAGGTAATGTTCTTGCATATGTAGGGAATATTCCTCATTTTTTTTCTTCGATTTATGGCCTATATTACACGGGTTTTACCGACTTTTTTGTTTTTCGACATTTTATTTATATTTGTAGGGTTTAGGGTTCATGGTTTAGGTTTTAGGGTTTAGGGTTTAAGGTTTAGGGTTTAGGTAATGTTCTTGCATATGTAGGGAATATTCCTCATTTTTTTTCTTGGATTTATGGCCTATAGTACACGGTTTTTACCGACTTTTTTGTTTTTCGACATTTTATTTATAATTATAGGGTTTAGGTTTTAGGGTTTAGGGTTTTAGGTTTAGGGTTTAGGTAATGTTCTTGCATATGTAGGGAATATTCCTCATTTTTTTTCTTCGATTTACGGCCTATATTACACGGGTTTTACCGACTTTTTTGTTTTTCGACATTTTATTTATATTTGTAGGGTTTAGGGTTCATGGTTTAGGTTTTAGGGTTTAGGGTTTTAGGTTTAGGGTTTAGGTAATGTTCTTGCATATGTAGGGAATATTCCTCATTTTTTTTCTTCGATTTATGGCCTATAGTACACGGGTTTTACCGACTTTTTTGTTTTTCGACATTTTCTTTATATTTGTAGGGTTTAGGGTTCATGGTTTAGGCTTTAGGGTTTAGGGTTTTAGGTTTAGGGTTTAGGTAATGTTCTTGCATATGTAGGGAATATTCCTCATTTTTTTTCTTGGATTTATGGCCTATAGTACACGGTTTTTACCGACTTTTTTGTTTTTCGACATTTTATTTATAATTATAGGGTTTAGGTTTTAGGGTTTATGGTTTTAGGTTTAGGGTTTAGGTAATGTTCTTGCATATGTAGGGAATATTCCTCATTTTTTTTCTTGGATTTATGGCCTATAGTACACGGTTTTTACCGACTTTTTTGTTTTTCGAAATTTTATTAATATTTGTATGTTTTAGGGTTCATGGTTTAGGTTTTAGGGTTTAGGGTTTAAGGTTTAGGGTTTAGGTAATGTTCTTGCATATGTAGGGAATATTCCTCATTTTTTTTCTTGGATTTATGGCCTATAGTACACGGTTTTTACCGACTTTTTTGTTTTTCGACATTTTATTTATAATTATAGGGTTTAGGTTTTAGGTTTTAGGGTTTTAGGTTTAGGGTTTAGGTAATGTTCTTGCATATGTAGGGAATATTCCTCATTTTTTTTCTTGGATTTATGGCCTATAGTACACGGTTTTTACCGACTTTTTTGTTTTTCGAAATTTTATTAATATTTGTATGGTTTAGGGTTCATGGTTTAGGTTTTAGGGTTTAGGGTTTAAGGTTTAGGGTTTAGGTAATGTTCTTGCATATGTAGGGAATATTCCTCATTTTTTTTCTTGGCTTTATGGCCTATAGTACACGGTTTTTACCGACTTTTTTGTTTTTCAAAATTTTATTAATATTTGTATGGTTTAGGGTTCATGGTTTAGGTTTTAGGGTTTAGGGTTTAGGTAATGTTCTTGCATATGTAGGGAATATTCCTCATTTTTTTTCTTGGATTTATGGCCTATAGTACACGGTTTTTACCGACTTTTTTGTTTTTTGACATTTTGTTTATAATTATAGGGTTTAGGGTTTAGGTTTTAGGGTTTAGGGTTTTAGGTTTAGGGTTTAGGTAATGTTCTTGCATATGTAGGGAATATTCCTCATTTTTTTTCTTCGATTTATGGCCTATATTACACGGGTTTTACCGACTTTTTTGTTTTTCGACATTTTATTTATATTTGTAGGGTTTAGGGTTCATGGTTTAGGTTTTAGGGTTTAGGGTTTTAGGTTTAGGGTTTAGGTAATGTTCTTGCATATGTAGGGAATATTCCTCATTTTTTTTCTTCGATTTATGGCCTATAGTACACGGGTTTTACCGACTTTTTTGTTTTTCGACATTTTATTTATATTTGTAGGGTTTAGGGTTCATGGTTTAGGTTTTAGGGTTTAGGGTTTTAGGTTTAGGGTTTAGGTAATGTTCTTGCATATGTAGGGAATATTCCTCATTTTTTTTCTTGGATTTATGGCCTATAGTACACGGTTTTTACCGACTTTTTTGTTTTTCGAAATTTTATTAATATTTGTATGGTTTAGGGTTCATGGTTTAGGTTTTAGGGTTTAGGGTTTAAGGTTTAGGGTTTAGGTAATGTTCTTGCATATGTAGGGAATATTCCTCATTTTTTTTCTTGGATTTATGGCCTATAGTACACGGTTTTTACCGACTTTTTTGTTTTTCGACATTTTATTTATAATTATAGGGTTTAGGTTTTAGGGTTTAGGGTTTAGGTAATGTTCTTGCATATGTAGGGAATATTCCTCATTTTTTTTCTTGGATTTATGGCCTATAGTACACGGTTTTTACCGACTTTTTTGTTTTTCGAAATTTTATTAATATTTGTATGGTTTAGGGTTCATGGTTTAGGTTTTAGGGTTTAGGGTTTAAGGTTTAGGGTTTAGGTAATGTTCTTGCATATGTAGGGAATATTCCTCATTTTTTTTCTTGGATTTATGGCCTATAGTACACGGTTTTTACCGACTTTTTTGTTTTTCGACATTTTATTTATAATTATAGGGTTTAGGTTTTAGGTTTTAGGGTTTTAGGTTTAGGGTTTAGGTAATGTTCTTGCATATGTAGGGAATATTCCTCATTTTTTTTCTTGGATTTATGGCCTATAGTACACGGTTTTTACCGACTTTTTTGTTTTTCGACATTTTATTAATATTTGTATGGTTTAGGGTTCATGGTTTAGGTTTTAGGGTTTAGGGTTTAAGGTTTAGGGTTTAGGTAATGTTCTTGCATATGTAGGGAATATTCCTCATTTTTTTTCTTGGATTTATGGCCTATAGTACACGGTTTTTACCGACTTTTTTGTTTTTCAAAATTTTATTAATATTTGTATGGTTTAGGGTTCATGGTTTAGGTTTTAGGGTTTAGGGTTTAGGTAATGTTCTTGCATATGTAGGGAATATTCCTCATTTTTTTTCTTGGATTTATGGCCTATAGTACACGGTTTTTACCGACTTTTTTGTTTTTCGACATTTTGTTTATAATTATAGGTTTTAGGGTTTAGGTTTTAGGGTTTAGGGTTTTAGGTTTAGGGTTTAGGTAATGTTCTTGCATATGTAGGGAATATTCCTCATTTTTTTTCTTCGATTTATGGCCTATATTACACGGGTTTTACCGACTTTTTTGTTTTTCGACATTTTATTTATATTTGTAGGGTTTAGGGTTCATGGTTTAGGTTTTAGGGTTTAGGGTTTAAGGTTTAGGGTTTAGGTAATGTTCTTGCATATGTAGGGAATATTCCTCATTTTTTTTCTTGGATTTATGGCCTATAGTACACGGTTTTTACCGACTTTTTTGTTTTTCGACATTTTATTTATAATTATAGGGTTTAGGTTTTAGGGTTTAGGGTTTTAGGTTTAGGGTTTAGGTAATGTTCTTGCATATGTAGGGAATATTCCTCATTTTTTTTCTTCGATTTACGGCCTATATTACACGGGTTTTACCGACTTTTTTGTTTTTCGACATTTTATTTATATTTGTAGGGTTTAGGGTTCATGGTTTAGGTTTTAGGGTTTAGGGTTTTAGGTTTAGGGTTTAGGTAATGTTCTTGCATATGTAGGGAATATTCCTCATTTTTTTTCTTCGATTTATGGCCTATAGTACACGGGTTTTACCGACTTTTTTGTTTTTCGACATTTTCTTTATATTTGTAGGGTTTAGGGTTCATGGTTTAGGCTTTAGGGTTTAGGGTTTTAGGTTTAGGGTTTAGGTAATGTTCTTGCATATGTAGGGAATATTCCTCATTTTTTTTCTTGGATTTATGGCCTATAGTACACGGTTTTTACCGACTTTTTTGTTTTTCGACATTTTATTTATAATTATAGGGTTTAGGTTTTAGGGTTTATGGTTTTAGGTTTAGGGTTTAGGTAATGTTCTTGCATATGTAGGGAATATTCCTCATTTTTTTTCTTGGATTTATGGCCTATAGTACACGGTTTTTACCGACTTTTTTGTTTTTCGAAATTTTATTAATATTTGTATGGTTTAGGGTTCATGGTTTAGGTTTTAGGGTTTAGGGTTTAAGGTTTAGGGTTTAGGTAATGTTCTTGCATATGTAGGGAATATTCCTCATTTTTTTTCTTGGATTTATGGCCTATAGTACACGGTTTTTACCGACTTTTTTGTTTTTCGACATTTTATTTATAATTATAGGGTTTAGGTTTTAGGTTTTAGGGTTTTAGGTTTAGGGTTTAGGTAATGTTCTTGCATATGTAGGGAATATTCCTCATTTTTTTTCTTGGATTTATGGCCTATAGTACACGGTTTTTACCGACTTTTTTGTTTTTCGACATTTTATTAATATTTGTATGGTTTAGGGTTCATGGTTTAGGTTTTAGGGTTTAGGGTTTAAGGTTTAGGGTTTAGGTAATGTTCTTGCATATGTAGGGAATATTCCTCATTTTTTTTCTTGGATTTATGGCCTATAGTACACGGGTTTTACCGACTTTTTTGTTTTTCAAAATTTTATTAATATTTGTATGGTTTAGGGTTCATGGTTTAGGTTTTAGGGTTTAGGGTTTAGGTAATGTTCTTGCATATGTAGGGAATATTCCTCATTTTTTTTCTTGGATTTATGGCCTATAGTACACGGTTTTTACCGACTTTTTTGTTTTTCGACATTTTGTTTATAATTATAGGTTTTAGGGTTTAGGTTTTAGGGTTTAGGGTTTTAGGTTTAGGGTTTAGGTAATGTTCTTGCATATGTAGGGAATATTCCTCATTTTTTTTCTTCGATTTATGGCCTATATTACACGGGTTTTACCGACTTTTTTGTTTTTCGACATTTTATTTATATTTGTAGGGTTTAGGGTTCATGGTTTAGGTTTTAGGGTTTAGGGTTTAAGGTTTAGGGTTTAGGTAATGTTCTTGCATATGTAGGGAATATTCCTCATTTTTTTTCTTGGATTTATGGCCTATAGTACACGGTTTTTACCGACTTTTTTGTTTTTCGACATTTTATTTATAATTATAGGGTTTAGGTTTTAGGGTTTAGGGTTTTAGATTTAGGGTTTAGGTAATGTTCTTGCATATGTAGGGAATATTCCTCATTTTTTTTCTTGGATTTATGGCCTATAGTACACGGTTTTTACCGACTTTTTTGTTTTTCGACATTTTATTTATAATTATAGGGTTTAGGTTTTAGCGTTTAGGGTTTTAGGTTTAGGGTTTAGGTAATGTTCTTGCATATGTAGGGAATATTCCTCATTTTTTTTCTTGGATTTATGGCCTATAGTACACGGTTTTTACCGACTTTTTTGTTTTTCGAAATTTTATTAATATTTGTATGGTTTAGGGTTCATGGTTTAGGTTTTAGGGTTTAGGGTTTAAGGTTTAGGGTTTAGGTAATGTTCTTGCATATGTAGGGAATATTCCTCATTTTTTTTCTTGGATTTATGGCCTATAGTACACGGTTTTTACCGACTTTTTTGTTTTTCGACATTTTATTTATAATTATAGGGTTTAGGTTTTAGGGTTTAGGGTTTTAGGTTTAGGGCTTAGGTAATGTTCTTGCATATGTAGGGAATATTCCTCATTTTTTTTCTTCGATTTATGGCCTATAGTACACGGGTTTTACCGACTTTTTTGTTTTTCGACATTTTATTTATATTTGTAGGGTTTAGGGTTCATGGTTTAGGTTTTAGGGTTTAGGGTTTTAGGTTTAGGGTTTAGGTAATGTTCTTGCATATGTAGGGAATATTCCTCATTTTTTTTCTTGGATTTATGGCCTATAGTACACGGTTTTTACCGACTTTTTTGTTTTTCGACATTTTATTAATATTTGTATGGTTTAGGGTTCATGGTTTAGGTTTTAGGGTTTAGGGTTTAAGGTTTAGGGTTTAGGTAATGTTCTTGCATATGTAGGGAATATTCCTCATTTTTTTTCTTGGATTTATGGCCTATAGTACACGGTTTTTACCGACTTTTTTGTTTTTCGAAATTTTATTAATATTTGTATGGTTTAGGGTTCATGGTTTAGGTTTTAGGGTTTAGGGTTTAAGGTTTAGGGTTTAGGTAATGTTCTTGCATATGTAGGGAATATTCCTCATTTTTTTTCTTGGATTTATGGCCTATAGTACACGGTTTTTACCGACTTTTTTGTTTTTCGACATTTTATTTATAATTATAGGGTTTAGGTTTTAGGGTTTAGGGTTTTAGGTTTAGGGTTTAGGTAATGTTCTTGCATATGTAGGGAATATTCCTCATTTTTTTTCTTCGATTTATGGCCTATAGTACACGGGTTTTACGGACTTTTTTGTTTTTCGACATTTTCTTTATATTTGTAGGGTTTAGGGTTCATGGTTTAGGTTTTAGGGTTTAGGGTTTTAGGTTTAGGGTTTAGGTAATGTTCTTGCATATGTAGGGAATATTCCTCATTTTTTTTCTTGGATTTATGGCCTATAGTACACGGTTTTTACCGACTTTTTTGTTTTTCGAAATTTTATTAATATTTGTATGGTTTAGGGTTCATGGTTTAGGTTTTAGGGTTTAGGGTTTAAGGTTTAGGGTTTAGGTAATGTTCTTGCATATGTAGGGAATATTCCTCATTTTTTTTCTTGGATTTATGGCCTATAGTACACGGTTTTTACCGACTTTTTTGTTTTTCAAAATTTTATTAATATTTGTATGGTTTAGGGTTCATGGTTTAGGTTTTAGGGTTTAGGGTTTAGGTAATGTTCTTGCATATGTAGGGAATATTCCTCATTTTTTTTCTTGGATTTATGGCCTATAGTACACGGTTTTTACCGACTTTTTTGTTTTTTGACATTTTGTTTATAATTATAGGGTTTAGGGTTTAGGTTTTAGGGTTTAGGGTTTTAGGTTTAGGGTTTAGGTAATGTTCTTGCATATGTAGGGAATATTCCTCATTTTTTTTCTTCGATTTATGGCCTATATTACACGGGTTTTACCGACTTTTTTGTTTTTCGACATTTTATTTATATTTGTAGGGTTTAGGGTTCATGGTTTAGGTTTTAGGGTTTAGGGTTTTAGGTTTAGGGTTTAGGTAATGTTCTTGCATATGTAGGGAATATTCCTCATTTTTTTTCTTCGATTTATGGCCTATAGTACACGGGTTTTACCGACTTTTTTGTTTTTCGACATTTTATTTATATTTGTAGGGTTTAGGGTTCATGGTTTAGGTTTTAGGGTTTAGGGTTTTAGGTTTAGGGTTTAGGTAATGTTCTTGCATATGTAGGGAATATTCCTCATTTTTTTTCTTGGATTTATGGCCTATAGTACACGGTTTTTACCGACTTTTTTGTTTTTCGAAATTTTATTAATATTTGTATGGTTTAGGGTTCATGGTTTAGGTTTTAGGGTTTAGGGTTTAAGGTTTAGGGTTTAGGTAATGTTCTTGCATATGTAGGGAATATTCCTCATTTTTTTTCTTGGATTTATGGCCTATAGTACACGGTTTTTACCGACTTTTTTGTTTTTCGACATTTTATTTATAATTATAGGGTTTAGGTTTTAGGGTTTAGGGTTTAGGTAATGTTCTTGCATATGTAGGGAATATTCCTCATTTTTTTTCTTGGATTTATGGCCTATAGTACACGGTTTTTACCGACTTTTTTGTTTTTCGAAATTTTATTAATATTTGTATGGTTTAGGGTTCATGGTTTAGGTTTTAGGGTTTAGGGTTTAAGGTTTAGGGTTTAGGTAATGTTCTTGCATATGTAGGGAATATTCCTCATTTTTTTTCTTGGATTTATGGCCTATAGTACACGGTTTTTACCGACTTTTTTGTTTTTCGAAATTTTATTAATATTTGTATGGTTTAGGGTTCATGGTTTAGGTTTTAGGGTTTAGGGTTTTAGGTTTAGGGTTTAGGTAATGTTCTTGCATATGTAGGGAATATTCCTCATTTTTTTTCTTGGATTTATGGCCTATAGTACACGGTTTTTACCGACTTTTTTGTTTTTCGACATTTTATTTATAATTATAGGGTTTAGGTTTTAGGGTTTAGGGTTTTAGGTTTAGGGTTTAGGTAATGTTCTTGCATATGTAGGGAATATTCCTCATTTTTTTTCTTCGATTTATGGCCTATAGTACACGGGTTTTACCGACTTTTTTGTTTTTCGACATTTTATTTATATTTTTAGGGTTTAGGGTTCATGGTTTAGGTTTTAGGGTTTAGGGTTTTAGGTTTAGGGTTTAGGTAATGTTCTTGCATATGTAGGGAATATTCCTCATTTTTTTTCTTCGATTTATGGCCTATAGTACACGGTTTTTACCGACTCTTTTGTTTTTCGACATTTTATTAATATTTGTATGGTTTAGGGTTCATGGTTTAGGTTTTAGGGTTTAGGGTTTAAGGTTTAGGGTTTAGGTAATGTTCTTGCATATGTAGGGAATATTCCTCATTTTTTTTCTTGGATTTATGGCCTATAGTACACGGTTTTTACCGACTTTTTTGTTTTTCAAAATTTTATTAATATTTGTATGGTTTAGGGTTCATGGTTTAGGTTTTAGGGTTTAGGGTTTAGGTAATGTTCTTGCATATGTAGGGAATATTCCTCATTTTTTTTCTTGGATTTATGGCCTATAGTACACGGTTTTTACCGACTTTTTTGTTTTTCGACATTTTGTTTATAATTATAGGGTTTAGGGTTTAGGTTTTAGGGTTTAGGGTTTTAGGTTTAGGGTTTAGGTAATGTTCTTGCATATGTAGGGAATATTCCTCATTTTTTTTCTTCGATTTATGGCCAATATTACACGGGTTTTACCGACTTTTTTGTTTTTCGACATTTTATTTATATTTGTAGGGTTTAGGGTTCATGGTTTAGGTTTTAGGGTTTAGGGTTTTAGGTTTAGGGTTTAGGTAATGTTCTTGCATATGTAGGGAATATTCCTCATTTTTTTTTTTCTTCGATTTATGGCCTATAGTACACGGGTTTTACCGACTTTTTTGTTTTTCGACATTTTCTTTATATTTGTAGGGTTTAGGGTTCATGGTTTAGGTTTTAGGGTTTAGGGTTTTAGGTTTAGGGTTTAGGTAATGTTCTTGCATATGTAGGGAATATTCCACATTTTTTTTCTTGGATTTATGGCCTATAGTACACGGTTTTTACCGACTTTTTTGTTTTTCGACATTTTGTTTATAATTATAGGGTTTAGGGTTTAGGTTTTAGGGTTTAGGGTTTTAGGTTTAGGGTTTAGGTAATGTTCTTGCATATGTAGGGAATATTCCTCATTTTTTTTCTTCGATTTATGGCCAATATTACACGGGTTTTACCGACTTTTTTGTTTTTCGACATTTTATTTATATTTGTAGGGTTTAGGGTTCATGGTTTAGGTTTTAGGGTTTAGGGTTTTAGGTTTAGGGTTTAGGTAATGTTCTTGCATATGTAGGGAATATTCCTCATTTTTTTTCTTCGATTTATGGCCTATAGTACACGGGTTTTACCGACTTTTTTGTTTTTCGACATTTTCTTTATATTTGTAGGGTTTAGGGTTCATGGTTTAGGTTTTAGGGTTTAGGGTTTTAGGTTTAGGGTTTAGGTAATGTTCTTGCATATGTAGGGAATATTCCACATTTTTTTTCTTGGATTTATGGCCTATAGTACACGGTTTTTACCGACTTTTTTGTTTTTCGAAATTTTATTAATATTTGTATGGTTTAGGGTTCATGGTTTAGGTTTTAGGGTTTAGGGTTTAAGGTTTAGGGTTTAGGTAATGTTCTTGCATATGTAGGGAATATTCCTCATTTTTTTTCTTGGATTTATGGCCTATAGTACACGGTTTTTACCGACTTTTTTGTTTTTCGACATTTTATTTATAATTATAGGGTTTAGGTTTTAGGGTTTAGGGTTTTAGGTTTAGGGTTTAGGTAATGTTCTTGCATATGTAGGGAATATTCCTCATTTTTTTTCTTGGATTTATGGCCTATAGTACACGGTTTTTACCGACTTTTTTGTTTTTCGAAATTTTATTAATATTTGTATGGTTTAGGGTTCATGGTTTAGGTTTTAGGGTTTAGGGTTTAAGGTTTAGGGTTTAGGTAATGTTCTTGCATATGTAGGGAATATTCCTCATTTTTTTTCTTGGATTTATGGCCTATAGTACACGGTTTTTACCGACTTTTTTGTTTTTCGACATTTTATTTATAATTATAGGGCTTAGGTTTTAGGGTTTAGGGTTTTAGGTTTAGGGTTTAGGTAATGTTCTTGCATATGTAGGGAATATTCCAAAAATTTTTTCTTCGATTTATGGCCTATAGTACACGGGTTTTACCGACTTTTTTGTTTTTCGACATTTTATTTATATTTGTAGGGTTTAGGGTTCATGGTTTAGGTTTTAGGGTTTAGGGTTTTAGGTTTAGGGTTTAGGTAATGTTCTTGCATATGTAGGGAATATTCCTCATTTTTTTTCTTCGATTTATGGCCTATAGTACACGGTTTTTACCGACTCTTTTGTTTTTCGACATTTTATTAATATTTGTATGGTTTAGGGTTCATGGTTTAGGTTTTAGGGTTTAGGGTTTAAGGTTTAGGGTTTAGGTAATGTTCTTGCATATGTAGGGAATATTCCTCATTTTTTTTCTTGGATTTATGGCCTATAGTACACGGTTTTTACCGACTTTTTTGTTTTTCAAAATTTTATTAATATTTGTATGGTTTAGGGTTCATGGTTTAGGTTTTAGGGTTTAGGGTTTAGGTAATGTTCTTGCATATGTAGGGAATATTCCTCATTTTTTTTCTTGGATTTATGGCCTATAGTACACGGTTTTTACCGACTTTTTTGTTTTTCGACATTTTGTTTATAATTATAGGGTTTAGGGTTTAGGGTTTAGGGTCTAGGGTTTTAGGTTTAGGGTTTAGGTAATGTTCTTGCATATGTAGGGAATATTCCTCATTTTTTTTCTTCGATTTATGGCCTATATTACACGGGTTTTACCGACTTTTTTGTTTTTCGACATTTTATTTATATTTGTAGGGTTTAGGGTTCATGGTTTAGGTTTTAGGGTTTAGGGTTTTAGGTTTAGGGTTTAGGTAATGTTCTTGCATATGTAGGGAATATTCCTCATTTTTTTTCTTCGATTTATGGCCTATAGTACACGGGTTTTACCGACTTTTTTGTTTTTCGACATTTTATTTATATTTGTAGGGTTTAGGGTTCATGGTTTAGGTTTTAGGGTTTAGGGTTTTAGGTTTAGGGTTTAGGTAATGTTCTTGCATATGTAGGGAATATTCCACATTTTTTTTCTTGGATTTATGGCCTATAGTACACGGTTTTTACCGACTTTTTTGTTTTTCGAAATTTTATTAATATTTGTATGGTTTAGGGTTCATGGTTTAGGTTTTAGGGTTTAGGGTTTAAGGTTTAGGGTTTAGGTAATGTTCTTGCATATGTAGGGAATATTCCTCATTTTTTTTCTTGGATTTATGGCCTATAGTACACGGTTTTTACCGACTTTTTTGTTTTTCGACATTTTATTTATAATTATAGGGTTTAGGTTTTAGGGTTTAGGGTTTTAGGTTTAGGGTTTAGGTAATGTTCTTGCATATGTAGGGAATATTCCTCATTTTTTTTCTTGGATTTATGGCCTATAGTACACGGTTTTTACCGACTTTTTTGTTTTTCGAAATTTTATTAATATTTGTATGGTTTAGGGTTCATGGTTTAGGTTTTAGGGTTTAGGGTTTAAGGTTTAGGGTTTAGGTAATGTTCTTGCATATGTAGGGAACATTCCTCATTTTTTTTCTTGGATTTATGGCCTATAGTACACGGTTTTTACCGACTTTTTTGTTTTTCGACATTTTATTTATAATTATAGGGCTTAGGTTTTAGGGTTTAGGGTTTTAGGTTTAGGGTTTAGGTAATGTTCTTGCATATGTAGGGAATATTCCAAATTTTTTTTCTTCGATTTATGGCCTATAGTACACGGGTTTTACCGACTTTTTTGTTTTTCGACATTTTATTTATATTTGTAGGGTTTAGGGTTCATGGTTTAGGTTTTAGGGTTTAGGGTTTTAGGTTTAGGGTTTAGGTAATGTTCTTGCATATGTAGGGAATATTCCTCATTTTTTTTCTTCGATTTATGGCCTATAGTACACGGTTTTTACCGACTCTTTTGTTTTTCGACATTTTATTAATATTTGTATGGTTTAGGGTTCATGGTTTAGGTTTTAGGGTTTAGGGTTTAAGGTTTAGGGTTTAGGTAATGTTCTTGCATATGTAGGGAATATTCCTCATTTTTTTTCTTGGATTTATGGCCTATAGTACACGGTTTTTACCGACTTTTTTGTTTTTCAAAATTTTATTAATATTTGTATGGTTTAGGGTTCATGGTTTAGGTTTTAGGGTTTAGGGTTTAGGTAATGTTCTTGCATATGTAGGGAATATTCCTCATTTTTTTTCTTGGATTTATGGCCTATAGTACACGGTTTTTACCGACTTTTTTGTTTTTCGACATTTTGTTTATAATTATAGGGTTTAGGGTTTAGGTTTTAGGGTTTAGGGTTTTAGGTTTAGGGTTTAGGTAATGTTCTTGCATATGTAGGGAATATTCCTCATTTTTTTTCTTCGATTTATGGCCTATATTACACGGGTTTTACCGACTTTTTTGTTTTTCGACATTTTATTTATATTTGTAGGGTTTAGGGTTCATGGTTTAGGTTTTAGGGTTTAGGGTTTTAGGTTTAGGGTTTAGGTAATGTTCTTGCATATGTAGGGAATATTCCTCATTTTTTTTCTTCGATTTATGGCCTATAGTACACGGGTTTTACCGACTTTTTTGTTTTTCGACATTTTCTTTATATTTGTAGGGTTTAGGGTTCATGGTTTAGGTTTTAGGGTTTAGGGTTCATGGTTTAGGGTTTAGGTAATGTTCTTGCATATGTAGGGAATATTCCACATTTTTTTTCTTGGATTTATGGCCTATAGTACACGGTTTTTACCGACTTTTTTGTTTTTCGAAATTTTATTAATATTTGTATGGTTTAGGGTTCATGGTTTAGGTTTTAGGGTTTAGGGTTTAAGGTTTAGGGTTTAGGTAATGTTCTTGTATATGTAGGGAATATTCCTCATTTTTTTTCTTGGATTTATGGCCTATAGTACACGGTTTTTACCGACTTTTTTGTTTTTCGACATTTTATTTATAATTATAGGGTTTAGGTTTTAGGGTTTAGGGTTTTAGGTTTAGGGTTTAGGTAATGTTCTTGCATATGTAGGGAATATTCCTCATTTTTTTTCTTGGATTTATCGCCTATAGTACACGGTTTTTACCGACTTTTTTGTTTTTCGAAATTTTATTAATATTTGTATGGTTTAGGGTTCATGGTTTAGGTTTTAGGGTTTAGGGTTTAAGGTTTAGGGTTTAGGTAATGTTCTTGCATATGTAGGGAATATTCCTCATTTTTTTTCTTGGATTTATGGCCTATAGTACACAGTTTTTACCGACTTTTTTGTTTTTCGACATTTTATTTATAATTATAGGGCTTAGGTTTTAGGGTTTAGGGTTTTAGGTTTAGGGTTTAGGTAATGTTCTTGCATATGTAGGGAATATTCCAAATTTTTTTTCTTCGATTTATGGCCTATAGTACACGGGTTTTACCGACTTTTTTGTTTTTCGACATTTTATTTATATTTGTAGGGTTTAGGGTTCATGGTTTAGGTTTTAGGGTTTAGGGTTTTAGGTTTAGGGTTTAGGTAATGTTCTTGCATATGTAGGGAATATTTCTCATTTTTTTTCTTCGATTTATGGCCTATAGTACACGGTTTTTACCGACTTTTTTGTTTTTCGACATTTTATTAATATTTGTATGGTTTAGGGTTCATGGTTTAGGTTTTAGGGTTTAGGGTTTAAGGTTTAGGGTTTAGGTAATGTTCTTGCATATGTAGGGAATATTCCTCATTTTTTTTCTTGGATTTATGGCCTATAGTACACGGTTTTTACCGACTTTTTTGTTTTTCAAAATTTTATTAATATTTGTATGGTTTAGGGTTCATGGTTTAGGTTTTAGGGTTTAGGGTTTAGGTAATGTTCTTGCATATGTAGGGAATATTCCTCATTTTTTTTCTTGGATTTATGGCCTATAGTACACGGTTTTTACCGACTTTTTTGTTTTTCGACATTTTGTTTATAATTATAGGGTTTAGGGTTTAGGTTTTAGGGTTTAGGGTTTTAGGTTTAGGGTTTAGGTAATGTTCTTGCATATGTAGGGAATATTCCTCATTTTTTTTCTTCGATTTATGGCCTATATTACACGGGTTTTACCGACTTTTTTGTTTTTCGACATTTTATTTATATTTGTAGGGTTTAGGGTTCATGGTTTAGGTTTTAGGGTTTAGGGTTTTAGGTTTAGGGTTTAGGTAATGTTCTTGCATATGTAGGGAATATTCCTCATTTTTTTTCTTCGATTTATGGCCTATAGTACACGGGTTTTACCGACTTTTTTGTTTTTCGACATTTTCTTTATATTTGTAGGGTTTAGGGTTCATGGTTTAGGTTTTAGGGTTTAGGGTTTTAGGTTTAGGGTTTAGGTAATGTTCTTGCATATGTAGGGAATATTCCTCATTTTTTTTCTTGGATTTATGGCCTATAGTACACGGTTTTTACCGACTTTTTTGTTTTTCGAAATTTTATTAATATTTGTATGGTTTAGGGTTCATGGTTTAGGTTTTAGGGTTTAGGGTTTAAGGTTTAGGGTTTAGGTAATGTTCTTGCATATGTAGGGAATATTCCTCATTTTTTTTCTTGGATTTATGGCCTATAGTACACGGTTTTTACCGACTTTTTTGTTTTTCGACATTTTATTTATAATTATAGGGTTTAGGTTTTAGGGTTTAGAGTTTTAGGTTTAGGGTTTAGGTAATGTTCTTGCATATGTAGGGAATATTCCTCATTTTTTTTCTTGGATTTATGGCCTATAGTACACGGTTTTTACCGACTTTTTTGTTTTTCGAAATTTTATTTATAATTATAGGGCTTAGGTTTTAGGGTTTAGGGTTTTAGGTTTAGGGTTTAGGTAATGTTCTTGCATATGTAGGGAATATTCCAAATTTTTTTTCTTCGATTTATGGCCTATAGTACACGGGTTTTACCGACTTTTTTGTTTTTCGACATTTTATTTATATTTGTAGGGTTTAGGGTTCATGGTTTAGGTTTTAGGGTTTAGGGTTTTAGGTTTAGGGTTTAGGTAATGTTCTTGCATATGTAGGGAATATTTCTCATTTTTTTTCTTCGATTTATGGCCTATAGTACACGGTTTTTACCGACTTTTTTGTTTTTCGACATTTTATTAATATTTGTATGGTTTAGGGTTCATGGTTTAGGTTTTAGGGTTTAGGGTTTAAGGTTTAGGGTTTAGGTAATGTTCTTGCATATGTAGGGAATATTCCTCATTTTTTTTCTTGGATTTATGGCCTATAGTACACGGTTTTTACCGACTTTTTTGTTTTTCAAAATTTTATTAATATTTGTATGGTTTAGGGTTCATGGTTTAGGTTTTAGGGTTTAGGGTTTAGGTAATGTTCTTGCATATGTAGGGAATATTCCTCATTTTTTTTCTTGGATTTATGGCCTATAGTACACGGTTTTTACCGACTTTTTTGTTTTTCGACATTTTGTTTATAATTATAGGGTTTAGGGTTTAGGTTTTAGGGTTCAGGGTTTTAGGTTTAGGGTTTAGGTAATGTTCTTGCATATGTAGGGAATATTCCTCATTTTTTTTCTTCGATTTATGGCCTATATTACACGGGTTTTACCGACTTTTTTGTTTTTCGACATTTTATTTATATTTGTAGGGTTTAGGGTTCATGGTTTAGGTTTTAGGGTTTAGGGTTTTAGGTTTAGGGTTTAGGTAATGTTCTTGCATATGTAGGGAATATTCCTCATTTTTTTTCTTCGATTTATGGCCTATAGTACACGGGTTTTACCGACTTTTTTGTTTTTCGACATTTTCTTTATATTTGTAGGGTTTAGGGTTCATGGTTTAGGTTTTAGGGTTTAGGGTTTTAGGTTTAGGGTTTAGGTAATGTTCTTGCATATGTAGGGAATATTCCTCATTTTTTTTCTTGGATTTATGGCCTATAGTACACGGTTTTTACCGACTTTTTTGTTTTTCGAAATTTTATTAATATTTGTATGGTTTAGGGTTCATGGTTTAGGTTTTAGGGTTTAGGGTTTAAGGTTTAGGGTTTAGGTAATGTTCTTGCATATGTAGGGAATATTCCTCATTTTTTTTCTTGGATTTATGGCCTATAGTACACGGTTTTTACCGACTTTTTTGTTTTTCGACATTTTATTTATAATTATAGGGTTTAGGTTTTAGGGTTTAGGGTTTTAGGTTTAGGGTTTAGGTAATGTTCTTGCATATGTAGGGAATATTCCTCATTTTTTTTCTTGGATTTATGGCCTATAGTACACGGTTTTTACCGACTTTTTTGTTTTTCGAAATTTTATTAATATTTGTATGGTTTAGGGTTCATGGTTTAGGTTTTAGGGTTTAGGGTTTAAGGTTTAGGGTTTAGGTAATGTTCTTGCATATATAGGGAATATTCCTCATTTTTTTTCTTCGATTTATGGCCTATAGTACACGGGTTTTACCGACTTTTTTGATTTTCGACATTTTATTTATAATTATAGGGTTTAGGTTTTAGGGTTTAGGGTTTTAGGTTTAGGGTTTAGGTAATGTTCTTGCATATGTAGGGAATATTCCTCATTTTTTTTCTTCGATTTATGGCCTATAGTACACGGGTTTTACCGACTTTTTTGTTTTTCGACATTTTATTTATATTTGTAGGGTTTAGGGTTCATGGTTTAGGTTTTAGGGTTTAGGGTTTTAGGTTTAGGGTTTAGGTAATGTTCTTGCATATGTAGGGAATATTCCTCATTTTTTTTCTTCGATTTATGGCCTATAGTACACGGGTTTTACCGACTTTTTTGTTTTTCAAAATTTTATTAATATTTGTATGGTTTAGGGTTCATGGTTTAGGTTTTAGGGTTTAGGGTTTAGGTAATGTTCTTGCATATGTAGGGAATATTCCTCATTTTTTTTCTTCGATTTATGGCCTATAGTACACGGGTTTTACCGACTTTTTTGATTTTCGACATTTTATTTATAATTATAGGGTTTAGGTTTTAGGGTTTAGGGTTTTAGGTTTAGGGTTTAGGTAATGTTCTTGCATATGTAGGGAATATTCCTCATTTTTTTTCTTCGATTTATGGCCTATAGTACACGGGTTTTACCGACTTTTTTGTTTTTCGACATTTTATTAATATTTGTATGGTTTAGGGTTCATGGTTTAGGTTTTAGGGTTTAGGGTTTAAGGTTTAGGGTTTAGGTAATGTTCTTGCATATATAGGGAATATTCCTCATTTTTTTTCTTCGATTTATGGCCTATAGTACACGGGTTTTACCGACTTTTTTGATTTTCGACATTTTATTTATAATTATAGGGTTTAGGTTTTAGGGTTTAGGGTTTTAGGTTTAGGGTTTAGGTAATGTTCTTGCATATGTAGGGAATATTCCTCATTTTTTTTCTTCGATTTATGGCCTATAGTACACGGGTTTTACCGACTTTTTTGTTTTTCGACATTTTATTTATATTTGTAGGGTTTAGGGTTCATGGTTTAGGTTTTAGGGTTTAGGGTTTTAGGTTTAGGGTTTAGGTAATGTTCTTGCATATGTAGAGAATATTCCTCATTTTTTTTCTTGGATTTCTGGCCTATAGTACACGGTTTTTACCGACTTTTTTGTTTTTCGAAATTTTATTAATATTTGTATGGTTTAGGGTTCATGGTTTAGGTTTTAGGGTTTAGGGTTTAAGGTTTAGGGTTTAGGTAATGTTCTTGCATATATAGGGAATATTCCTCATTTTTTTTCTTCGATTTATGGCCTATAGTACACGGGTTTTACCGACTTTTTTGATTTTCGACATTTTATTTATAATTATAGGGTTTAGGTTTTAGGGTTTAGGGTTTAAGGTTTAGGGTTTAGGTAATGTTCTTGCATATGTAGGGAATATTCCTCATTTTTTTTCTTGGATTTATGGCCTATAGTACACGGTTTTTACCGACTTTTTTGTTTTTCGACATTTTATTTATAATTATAGGGTTTAGGTTTTAGGGTTTAGGGTTTTAGGTTTAGGGTTTAGGTAATGTTCTTGCATATGTAGGGAATATTCCTCATTTTTTTTCTTCGATTTATGGCCTCTAGTACACGGGTTTTACCGACTTTTTTGTTTTTCGACATTTTATTTATATTTGTAGGGTTTAGGGTTCATGGTTTAGGTTTTAGGGTTTAGGGTTTTAGGTTTAGGGTTTAGGTAATGTTCTTGCATATGTAGGGAATATTCCTCATTTTTTTTCTTGGATTTATGGCCTATAGTACACCGTTTTTACCGACTTTTTTGTTTTTCGACATTTTGTTTATAATTATAGGGTTTAGGGTTTAGGTTTTAGGGTTTAGGGTTTTAGGTTTAGGGTTTAGGTAATGTTCTTGCATATGTAGGGAATATTCCTCAATTTTTTTCTTCGATTTATGGCCTATAGTACACGGGTTTTACCGACTTTTTTGTTTTTCGACATTTTATTTATATTTGTAGGGTTTAGGGTTCATGGTTTAGGTTTTAGGGTTTAGGGTTTTAGGTTTAGGGTTTAGGTAATGTTCTTGCATATGTAGGGAATATTCCTCATTTTTTTCTTCGATTTATGGCCTATAGTACACGGGTTTTACCGACTTTTTTGTTTTTCGACATTTTATTTATATTTGTAGGGTTTAGGGTTCATGGTTTAGGTTTTAGGGTTTAGGGTTTTAGGTTTAGGGTTTAGGTAATGTTCTTGCATATGTAGGGAATATTCCTCATTTTTTTTCTTGGATTTATGGCCTATAGTACACGGTTTTTACCGACTTTTTTGTTTTTCGACATTTTATTAATATTTGTATGGTTTAGGGTTCATGGTTTAGGTTTTAGGGTTTAGGGTTTAAGGTTTAGGGTTTAGGTAATGTTCTTGCATATGTAGGGAATATTCCTCATTTTTTTTCTTGGATTTATGGCCTATAGTACACGGTTTTTACCGACTTTTTTGTTTTTCGAAATTTTATTAATATTTGTATGGTTTAGGGTTCATGGTTTAGGTTTTAGGGTTTAGGGTTTAAGGTTTAGAGTTTAGGTAATGTTCTTGCATATATAGGGAATATTCCTCATTTTTTTTCTTCGATTTATGGCCTATAGTACACGGGTTTTACCGACTTTTTTGTTTTTCGACATTTTATTTATAATTATAGGGTTTAGGTTTTAGGGTTTAGGGTTTTAGGTTTAGGGTTTAGGTAATGTTCTTGCATATGTAGGGAATATTCCTCATTTTTTTTCTTCGATTTATGGCCTATAGTACACGGGTTTTACCGACTTTTTTGTTTTTCGACATTTTATTTATATTTGTAGGGTTTAGGGTTCATGGTTTAGGTTTTAGGGTTTAGGGTTTTAGGTTTAGGGTTTAGGTAATGTTCTTGCATATGTAGGGAATATTCCTCATTTTTTTTCTTCGATTTATGGCCTATAGTACACGGGTTTTACCGACTTTTTTGTTTTTCGACATTTTATTTATATTTGTAGGGTTTAGGGTTCATGGTTTAGGTTTTAGGGTTTAGGGTTTTAGGTTTAGGGTTTAGGTAATGTTCTTGCATATGTAGGGAATATTCCTCATTTTTTTTCTTGGATTTATGGCCTATAGTACACGGGTTTTACCGACTTTTTTGTTTTTCGAAATTTTATTAATATTTGTATGGTTTAGGGTTCATGGTTTAGGTTTTAGGGTTTAGGGTTTAAGGTTTAGGGTTTAGGTAATGTTCTTGCATATGTAGGGAATATTCCTCATTTTTTTTCTTGGATTTATGGCCTATAGTACACGGTTTTTACCGACTTTTTTGTTTTTCGACATTTTATTTATAATTATAGGGTTTAGGTTTTAGGGTTTAGGGTTTTAGGTTTAGGGTTTAGGTAATGTTCTTGCATATGTAGGGAATATTCCTCATTTTTTTTCTTCGATTTATGGCCTCTAGTACACGGGTTTTACCGACTTTTTTGTTTTTCGACATTTTATTTATATTTGTAGGGTTTAGGGTTCATGGTTTAGGTTTTAGGGTTTAGGGTTTTAGGTTTAGGGTTTAGGTAATGTTCTTGCATATGTAGGGAATATTCCTCATTTTTTTTCTTGGATTTATGGCCTATAGTACACCGTTTTTACCGACTTTTTTGTTTTTCGACATTTTGTTTATAATTATAGGGTTTAGGGTTTAGGTTTTAGGGTTTAGGGTTTTAGGTTTAGGGTTTAGGTAATGTTCTTGCATATGTAGGGAATATTCCTCAATTTTTTTCTTCGATTTATGGCCTATAGTACACGGGTTTTACCGACTTTTTTGTTTTTCGACATTTTATTTATATTTGTAGGGTTTAGGGTTCATGGTTTAGGTTTTAGGGTTTAGGGTTTTAGGTTTAGGGTTTAGGTAATGTTCTTGCATATGTAGGGAATATTCCTCATTTTTTTTCTTCGATTTATGGCCTATAGTACACGGGTTTTACCGACTTTTTTGTTTTTCGACATTTTATTTATATTTGTAGGGTTTAGGGTTCATGGTTTAGGTTTTAGGGTTTAGGGTTTTAGGTTTAGGGTTTAGGTAATGTTCTTGCATATGTAGGGAATATTCCTCATTTTTTTTCTTGGATTTATGGCCTATAGTACACGGTTTTTACCGACTTTTTTGTTTTTCGACATTTTATTAATATTTGTATGGTTTAGGGTTCATGGTTTAGGTTTTAGGGTTTAGGGTTTAAGGTTTAGGGTTTAGGTAATGTTCTTGCATATGTAGGGAATATTCCTCATTTTTTTTCTTGGATTTATGGCCTATAGTACACGGTTTTTACCGACTTTTTTGTTTTTCGAAATTTTATTAATATTTGTATGGTTTACGGTTCATGGTTTAGGTTTTAGGGTTTAGGGTTTAAGGTTTAGGGTTTAGGTAATGTTCTTGCATATATAGGGAATATTCCTCATTTTTTTTCTTCGATTTATGGCCTATAGTACACGGGTTTTACCGACTTTTTTGTTTTTCGACATTTTATTTATAATTATAGGGTTTAGGTTTTAGGGTTTAGGGTTTTAGGTTTAGGGTTTAGGTAATGTTCTTGCATATGTAGGGAATATTCCTCATTTTTTTTCTTCGATTTATGGCCTATAGTACACGGGTTTTACCGACTTTTTTGTTTTTCGACATTTTATTTATATTTGTAGGGTTTAGGGTTCATGGTTTAGGTTTTAGGGTTTAGGGTTTTAGGTTTAGGGTTTAGGTAATGTTCTTGCATATGTAGGGAATATTCCTCATTTTTTTTCTTCGATTTATGGCCTATAGTACACGGGTTTTACCGACTTTTTTGTTTTTCGACATTTTATTTATATTTGTAGGGTTTAGGGTTCATGGTTTAGGTTTTAGGGTTTAGGGTTTTAGGTTTAGGGTTTAGGTAATGTTCTTGCATATGTAGGGAATATTCCTCATTTTTTTTCTTGGATTTATGGCCTATAGTACACGGGTTTTACCGACTTTTTTTTTTTCGAAATTTTATTAATATTTGTATGGTTTAGGGTTCATGGTTTAGGTTTTAGGGTTTAGGGTTTAAGGTTTAGGGTTTAGGTAATGTTCTTGCATATGTAGGGAATATTCCTCATTTTTTTTCTTGGATTTATGGCCTATAGTACACGGTTTTTACCGACTTTTTTGTTTTTCGACATTTTATTTATAATTATAGGGTTTAGGTTTTAGGGTTTAGGGTTTTAGGTTTAGGGTTTAGGTAATGTTCTTGCATATGTAGGGAATATTCCTCATTTTTTTTCTTGGATTTATGGCCTATAGTACACGGTTTTTACCGACTTTTTTGTTTTTCGACATTTTATTAATATTTGTATGGTTTAGGGTTCATGGTTTAGGTTTTAGGGTTTAGGGTTTAAGGTTTAGGGTTTAGGTAATGTTCTTGCATATGTAGGGAATATTCCTCATTTTTTTTCTTGGATTTATGGCCTATAGTACACGGTTTTTACCGACTTTTTTGTTTTTCGAAATTTTATTAATATTTGTATGGTTTACGGTTCATGGTTTAGGTTTTAGGGTTTAGGGTTTAAGGTTTAGGGTTTAGGTAATGTTCTTGCATATATAGGGAATATTCCTCATTTTTTTTCTTCGATTTATGGCCTATAGTACACGGGTTTTACCGACTTTTTTGTTTTTCGACATTTTATTTATAATTATAGGGTTTAGGTTTTAGGGTTTAGGGTTTTAGGTTTAGGGTTTAGGTAATGTTCTTGCATATGTAGGGAATATTCCTCATTTTTTTTCTTCGATTTATGGCCTATAGTACACGGGTTTTACCGACTTTTTTGTTTTTCGACATTTTATTTATATTTGTAGGGTTTAGGGTTCATGGTTTAGGTTTTAGGGTTTAGGGTTTTAGGTTTAGGGTTTAGGTAATGTTCTTGCATATGTAGGGAATATTCCTCATTTTTTTTCTTCGATTTATGGCCTATAGTACACGGGTTTTACCGACTTTTTTGTTTTTCGACATTTTATTTATATTTGTAGGGTTTAGGGTTCATGGTTTAGGTTTTAGGGTTTAGGGTTTTAGGTTTAGGGTTTAGGTAATGTTCTTGCATATGTAGGGAATATTCCTCATTTTTTTTCTTGGATTTATGGCCTATAGTACACGGGTTTTACCGACTTTTTTTTTTTCGAAATTTTATTAATATTTGTATGGTTTAGGGTTCATGGTTTAGGTTTTAGGGTTTAGGGTTTAAGGTTTAGGGTTTAGGTAATGTTCTTGCATATGTAGGGAATATTCCTCATTTTTTTTCTTGGATTTATGGCCTATAGTACACGGTTTTTACCGACTTTTTTGTTTTTCGACATTTTATTTATAATTATAGGGTTTAGGTTTTAGGGTTTAGGGTTTTAGGTTTAGGGTTTAGGTAATGTTCTTGCATATGTAGGGAATATTCCTCATTTTTTTTCTTGGATTTATGGCCTATAGTACACGGTTTTTACCGACTTTTTTGTTTTTCGAAATTTTATTAATATTTGTATGGTTTAGGGTTCATGGTTTAGGTTTTAGGGTTTAGGGTTTAAGGTTTAGGGTTTAGGTAATGTTCTTGCATATATAGGGAATATTCCTCATTTTTTTTCTTCGATTTATGGCCTATAGTACACGGGTTTTACCGACTTTTTTGATTTTCGACATTTTATTTATAATTATAGGGTTTAGGTTTTAGGGTTTAGGGTTTTAGGTTTAGGGTTTAGGTAATGTTCTTGCATATGTAGGGAATATTCCTCATTTTTTTTCTTCGATTTATGGCCTATAGTACACGGGTTTTACCGACTTTTTTGTTTTTCGACATTTTATTAATATTTGTATGGTTTAGGGTTCATGGTTTAGGTTTTAGGGTTTAGGGTTTAAGGTTTAGGGTTTAGGTAATGTTCTTGCATATATAGGGAATATTCCTCATTTTTTTTCTTCGATTTATGGCCTATAGTACACGGGTTTTACCGACTTTTTTGATTTTCGACATTTTATTTATAATTATAGGGTTTAGGTTTTAGGGTTTAGGGTTTTAGGTTTAGGGTTTAGGTAATGTTCTTGCATATGTAGGGAATATTCCTCATTTTTTTTCTTCGATTTATGGCCTATAGTACACGGGTTTTACCGACTTTTTTGTTTTTCGACATTTTATTTATATTTGTAGGGTTTAGGGTTCATGGTTTAGGTTTTAGGGTTTAGGGTTTTAGGTTTAGGGTTTAGGTAATGTTCTTGCATATGTAGAGAATATTCCTCATTTTTTTTCTTGGATTTATGGCCTATAGTACACGGTTTTTACCGACTTTTTTGTTTTTCGAAATTTTATTAATATTTGTATGGTTTAGGGTTCATGGTTTAGGTTTTAGGGTTTAGGGTTTAAGGTTTAGGGTTTAGGTAATGTTCTTGCATATATAGGGAATATTGCTCATTTTTTTTCTTCGATTTATGGCCTATAGTACACGGGTTTTACCGACTTTTTTGATTTTCGACATTTTATTTATAATTATAGGGTTTAGGTTTTAGGGTTTAAGGTTTAGGGTTTAGGTAATGTTCTTGCATATGTAGGGAATATTCCTCATTTTTTTTCTTGGATTTATGGCCTATAGTACACGGTTTTTACCGACTTTTTTGTTTTTCGACATTTTATTTATAATTATAGGGTTTAGGTTTTAGGGTTTAGGGTTTTAGGTTTAGGGTTTAGGTAATGTTCTTGCATATGTAGGGAATATTCCTCATTTTTTTTCTTCGATTTATGGCCTCTAGTACACGGGTTTTACCGACTTTTTTGTTTTTCGACATTTTATTTATATTTGTAGGGTTTAGGGTTCATGGTTTAGGTTTTAGGGTTTAGGGTTTTAGGTTTAGGGTTTAGGTAATGTTCTTGCATATGTAGGGAATATTCCTCATTTTTTTTCTTGGATTTATGGCCTATAGTACACCGTTTTTACCGACTTTTTTGTTTTTTGACATTTTGTTTATAATTATAGGGTTTAGGGTTTAGGTTTTAGGGTTTAGGGTTTTAGTTTTAGGGTTTAGGTAATGTTCTTGCATATGTAGGGAATATTCCTCAATTTTTTTCTTCGATTTATGGCCTATAGTACACGGGTTTTACCGACTTTTTTGTTTTTCGACATTTTATTTATATTTGTAGGGTTTAGGGTTCATGGTTTAGGTTTTAGGGTTTAGGGTTTTAGGTTTAGGGTTTAGGTAATGTTCTTGCATATGTAGGGAATATTCCTCATTTTTTTTCTTCGATTTATGGCCTATA
Organism: Primula vulgaris; assembly: GCA_963920805.1. NCBI lineage: Eukaryota > Viridiplantae > Streptophyta > Magnoliopsida > Ericales > Primulaceae > Primula > Primula vulgaris. The sequence continues at coordinate 21,842,865 of OY987220.1, forward strand.
GTACACGGGTTTTACCGACTTTTTTGTTTTTCGACATTTTCTTTATATTTGTAGGGTTTAGGGTTCATGGTTTAGGTTTTAGGGTTTAGGGTTTTAGGTTTAGGGTTTAGGTAATGTTCTTGCATATGTAGGGAATATTCCTCATTTTTTTTCTTGGATTTATGGCCTATAGTACACGGTTTTTACCGACTTTTTTGTTTTTCGACATTTTATTAATATTTGTATGGTTTAGGGTTCATGGTTTAGGTTTTAGGGTTTAGGGTTTAAGGTTTAGGGTTTAGGTAATGTTCTTGCATATGTAGGGAATATTCCTCATTTTTTTTCTTGGATTTATGGCCTATAGTACACGGTTTTTACCGACTTTTTTGTTTTTCGAAATTTTATTAATATTTGTATGGTTTAGGGTTCATGGTTTAGGTTTTAGGGTTTAGGGTTTAAGGTTTAGGGTTTAGGTAATGTTCTTGCATATATAGGGAATATTCCTCATTTTTTTTCTTCGATTTATGGCCTATAGTACACGGGTTTTACCGACTTTTTTGTTTTTCGACATTTTATTTATAATTATAGGGTTTAGGTTTTAGGGTTTAGGGTTTTAGGTTTAGGGTTTAGGTAATGTTCTTGCATATGTAGGGAATATTCCTCATTTTTTTTCTTGGATTTATGGCCTATAGTACACGGTTTTTACCGACTTTTTTGTTTTTCGACATTTTATTTATATTTGTAGGGTTTAGGGTTCATGGTTTAGGTTTTAGGGTTTAGGGTTTTAGGTTTAGGGTTTAGGTAATGTTCTTGCATATGTAGGGAATATTCCTCATTTTTTTTCTTGGATTTATGGCCTATAGTACACGGGTTTTACCGACTTTTTTGTTTTTCGAAATTTTATTAATATTTGTATGGTTTAGGGTTCATGGTTTAGGTTTTAGGGTTTAGGGTTTAAGGTTTAGGGTTTAGGTAATGTTCTTGCATATGTAGGGAATATTCCTCATTTTTTTTCTTGGATTTATGGCCTATAGTACACGGTTTTTACCGACTTTTTTGTTTTTCGACATTTTATTTATAATTATAGGGTTTAGGTTTTAGGGTTTAGGGTTTTAGGTTTAGGGTTTAGGTAATGTTCTTGCATATGTAGGGAATATTCCTCATTTTTTTTCTTGGATTTATGGCCTATAGTACACGGTTTTTACCGACTTTTTTGTTTTTCGAAATTTTATTAATATTTGTATGGTTTAGGGTTCATGGTTTAGGTTTTAGGGTTTAGGGTTTAAGGTTTAAGGTTTAGGGTTTAGGTAATGTTCTTGCATATATAGGGAATATTCCTCATTTTTTTTCTTCGATTTATGGCCTATAGTACACGGGTTTTACCGACTTTTTTGTTTTTCGACATTTTATTTATAATTATAGGGTTTAGGTTTTAGGGTTTAGGGTTTAAGGTTTAGGGTTTAGGTAATGTTCTTGCATATGTAGGGAATATTCCTCATTTTTTTTCTTGGATTTATGGCCTATAGTACACGGTTTTTACCGACTTTTTTGTTTTTCGAAATTTTATTAATATTTGTATGGTTTAGGGTTCATGGTTTAGGTTTTAGGGTTTAGGGTTTAAGGTTTAGGGTTTAGGTAATGTTCTTGCATATATAGGGAATATTCCTCATTTTTTTTCTTCGATTTATGGCCTATAGTACACGGGTTTTACCGACTTTTTTGTTTTTCGACATTTTATTTATAATTATAGGGTTTAGGTTTTAGGGTTTAGGGTTTTAGGTTTAGGGTTTAGGTAATGTTCTTGCATATGTAGGGAATATTCCTCATTTTTTTTCTTGGATTTATGGCCTATAGTACACGGTTTTTACCGACTTTTTTGTTTTTCGACATTTTATTTATATTTGTAGGGTTTAGGGTTCATGGTTTAGGTTTTAGGGTTTAGGGTTTTAGGTTTAGGGTTTAGGTAATGTTCTTGCATATGTAGGGAATATTCCTCATTTTTTTTCTTGGATTTATGGCCTATAGTACACGGGTTTTACCGACTTTTTTGTTTTTCGAAATTTTATTAATATTTGTATGGTTTAGGGTTCATGGTTTAGGTTTTAGGGTTTAGGGTTTAAGGTTTAGGGTTTAGGTAATGTTCTTGCATATGTAGGGAATATTCCTCATTTTTTTTCTTGGATTTATGGCCTATAGTACACGGTTTTTACCGACTTTTTTGTTTTTCGACATTTTATTTATAATTATAGGGTTTAGGTTTTAGGGTTTAGGGTTTTAGGTTTAGGGTTTAGGTAATGTTCTTGCATATGTAGGGAATATTCCTCATTTTTTTTCTTGGATTTATGGCCTATAGTACACGGTTTTTACCGACTTTTTTGTTTTTCGAAATTTTATTAATATTTGTATGGTTTAGGGTTCATGGTTTAGGTTTTAGGGTTTAGGGTTTAAGGTTTAAGGTTTAGGGTTTAGGTAATGTTCTTGCATATATAGGGAATATTCCTCATTTTTTTTCTTCGATTTATGGCCTATAGTACACGGGTTTTACCGACTTTTTTGTTTTTCGACATTTTATTTATAATTATAGGGTTTAGGTTTTAGGGTTTAGGGTTTAAGGTTTAGGGTTTAGGTAATGTTCTTGCATATGTAGGGAATATTCCTCATTTTTTTTCTTGGATTTATGGCCTATAGTACACGGTTTTTACCGACTTTTTTGTTTTTCGAAATTTTATTAATATTTGTATGGTTTAGGGTTCATGGTTTAGGTTTAAGGGTTTAGGGTTTAAGGTTTAGGGTTTAGGTAATGTTCTTGCATATATAGGGAATATTCCTCATTTTTTTTCTTCGATTTATGGCCTATAGTACACGGGTTTTACCGACTTTTTTGTTTTTCGACATTTTATTTATATTTGTAGGGTTTAGGGTTCATGGTTTAGGTTTTAGGGTTTAGGGTTTTAGGTTTAGGGTTTAGGTAATGTTCTTGCATATGTAGGGAATATTCCTCATTTTTTTTCTTGGATTTATGGCCTATAGTACACGGTTTTTACCGACTTTTTTGTTTTTCGACATTTTATTAATATTTGTATGGTTTAGGGTTCATGGTTTAGGTTTTAGGGTTTAGGGTTTAAGGTTTAGGGTTTAGGTAATGTTCTTGCATATGTAGGGAATATTCCTCATTTTTTTTCTTGGATTTATGGCCTATAGTACACGGTTTTTACCGACTTTTTTGTTTTTCGAAATTTTATTAATATTTGTATGGTTTAGGGTTCATGGTTTAGGTTTTAGGGTTTAGGGTTTAAGGTTTAGGGTTTAGGTAATGTTCTTGCATATATAGGGAATATTCCTCATTTTTTTTCTTCGATTTATGGCCTATAGTACACGGGTTTTACCGACTTTTTTGTTTTTCGACATTTTATTTATAATTATAGGGTTTAGGTTTTAGGGTTTAGGGTTTTAGGTTTAGGGTTTAGGTAATGTTCTTGCATATGTAGGGAATATTCCTCATTTTTTTTCTTGGATTTATGGCCTATAGTACACGGTTTTTACCGACTTTTTTGTTTTTCGACATTTTATTTATATTTGTAGGGTTTAGGGTTCATGGTTTAGGTTTTAGGGTTTAGGGTTTTAGGTTTAGGGTTTAGGTAATGTTCTTGCATATGTAGGGAATATTCCTCATTTTTTTTCTTGGATTTATGGCCTATAGTACACGGGTTTTACCGACTTTTTTGTTTTTCGAAATTTTATTAATATTTGTATGGTTTAGGGTTCATGGTTTAGGTTTTAGGGTTTAGGGTTTAAGGTTTAGGGTTTAGGTAATGTTCTTGCATATGTAGGGAATATTCCTCATTTTTTTTTTGGATTTATGGCCTATAGTACACGGTTTTTACCGACTTTTTTGTTTTTCGACATTTTATTTATAATTATAGGGTTTAGGTTTTAGGGTTTAGGGTTTTAGGTTTAGGGTTTAGGTAATGTTCTTGCATATGTAGGGAATATTCCTCATTTTTTTTCTTGGATTTATGGCCTATAGTACACGGTTTTTACCGACTTTTTTGTTTTTCGAAATTTTATTAATATTTGTATGGTTTAGGGTTCATGGTTTAGGTTTTAGGGTTTAGGGTTTAAGGTTTAAGGTTTAGGGTTTAGGTAATGTTCTTGCATATATAGGGAATATTCCTCATTTTTTTTCTTCGATTTATGGCCTATAGTACACGGGTTTTACCGACTTTTTTGTTTTTCGACATTTTATTTATAATTATAGGGTTTAGGTTTTAGGGTTTAGGGTTTAAGGTTTAGGGTTTAGGTAATGTTCTTGCATATGTAGGGAATATTCCTCATTTTTTTTCTTGGATTTATGGCCTATAGTACACGGTTTTTACCGACTTTTTTGTTTTTCGAAATTTTATTAATATTTGTATGGTTTAGGGTTCATGGTTTAGGTTTTAGGGTTTAGGGTTTAAGGTTTAGGGTTTAGGTAATGTTCTTGCATATATAGGGAATATTCCTCATTTTTTTTCTTCGATTTATGGCCTATAGTACACGGGTTTTACCGACTTTTTTGTTTTTCGACATTTTATTTATAATTATAGGGTTTAGGTTTTAGGGTTTAGGGTTTTAGGTTTAGGGTTTAGGTAATGTTCTTGCATATGTAGGGAATATTCCTCATTTTTTTTCTTGGATTTATGGCCTATAGTACACGGGTTTTACCGACTTTTTTGTTTTTCGAAATTTTATTAATATTTGTATGGTTTAGGGTTCATGGTTTAGGTTTTAGGGTTTAGGGTTTAAGGTTTAGGGTTTAGGTAATGTTCTTGCATATGTAGGGAATATTCCTCATTTTTTTTCTTGGATTTATGGCCTATAGTACACGGTTTTTACCGACTTTTTTGTTTTTCGACATTTTATTTATAATTATAGGGTTTAGGTTTTAGGGTTTAGGGTTTTAGGTTTAGGGTTTAGGTAATGTTCTTGCATATGTAGGGAATATTCCTCATTTTTTTTCTTGGATTTATGGCCTATAGTACACGGTTTTTACCGACTTTTTTGTTTTTCGAAATTTTATTAATATTTGTATGGTTTAGGGTTCATGGTTTAGGTTTAAGGGTTTAGGGTTTAAGGTTTAGGGTTTAGGTAATGTTCTTGCATATATAGGGAATATTCCTCATTTTTTTTCTTCGATTTATGGCCTATAGTACACGGGTTTTACCGACTTTTTTGTTTTTCGACATTTTATTTATAATTATAGGGTTTAGGTTTTAGGGTTTAGGGTTTAAGGTTTAGGGTTTAGGTAATGTTCTTGCATATGTAGGGAATATTCCTCATTTTTTTTCTTGGATTTATGGCCTATAGTACACGGTTTTTACCGACTTTTTTGTTTTTCGAAATTTTATTAATATTTGTATGGTTTAGGGTTCATGGTTTAGGTTTAAGGGTTTAGGGTTTAAGGTTTAGGGTTTAGGTAATGTTCTTGCATATATAGGGAATATTCCTCATTTTTTTCTTCGATTTATGGCCTATAGTACACGGGTTTTACCGACTTTTTTGTTTTTCGACATTTTATTTATATTTGTAGGGTTTAGGGTTCATGGTTTAGGTTTTAGGGTTTAGGGTTTTAGGTTTAGGGTTTAGGTAATGTTCTTGCATATGTAGGGAATATTCCTCATTTTTTTTCTTGGATTTATGGCCTATAGTACACGGTTTTTACCGACTTTTTTGTTTTTCGACATTTTATTAATATTTGTATGGTTTAGGGTTCATGGTTTAGGTTTTAGGGTTTAGGGTTTAAGGTTTAGGGTTTAGGTAATGTTCTTGCATATGTAGGGAATATTCCTCATTTTTTTTCTTGGATTTATGGCCTATAGTACACGGTTTTTACCGACTTTTTTGTTTTTCGAAATTTTATTAATATTTGTATGGTTTAGGGTTCATGGTTTAGGTTTTAGGGTTTAGGGTTTAAGGTTTAGGGTTTAGGTAATGTTCTTGCATATATAGGGAATATTCCTCATTTTTTTTCTTCGATTTATGGCCTATAGTACACGGGTTTTACCGACTTTTTTGTTTTTCGACATTTTATTTATAATTATAGGGTTTAGGTTTTAGGGTTTAGGGTTTTAGGTTTAGGGTTTAGGTAATGTTCTTGCATATGTAGGGAATATTCCTCATTTTTTTTCTTGGATTTATGGCCTATAGTACACGGTTTTTACCGACTTTTTTGTTTTTCGACATTTTATTTATATTTGTAGGGTTTAGGGTTCATGGTTTAGGTTTTAGGGTTTAGGGTTTTAGGTTTAGGGTTTAGGTAATGTTCTTGCATATGTAGGGAATATTCCTCATTTTTTTTCTTGGATTTATGGCCTATAGTACACGGGTTTTACCGACTTTTTTGTTTTTCGAAATTTTATTAATATTTGTATGGTTTAGGGTTCATGGTTTAGGTTTTAGGGTTTAGGGTTTAAGGTTTAGGGTTTAGGTAATGTTCTTGCATATGTAGGGAATATTCCTCATTTTTTTTTTGGATTTATGGCCTATAGTACACGGTTTTTACCGACTTTTTTGTTTTTCGACATTTTATTTATAATTATAGGGTTTAGGTTTTAGGGTTTAGGGTTTTAGGTTTAGGGTTTAGGTAATGTTCTTGCATATGTAGGGAATATTCCTCATTTTTTTTCTTGGATTTATGGCCTATAGTACACGGTTTTTACCGACTTTTTTGTTTTTCGAAATTTTATTAATATTTGTATGGTTTAGGGTTCATGGTTTAGGTTTTAGGGTTTAGGGTTTAAGGTTTAAGGTTTAGGGTTTAGGTAATGTTCTTGCATATATAGGGAATATTCCTCATTTTTTTTCTTCGATTTATGGCCTATAGTACACGGGTTTTACCGACTTTTTTGTTTTTCGACATTTTATTTATAATTATAGGGTTTAGGTTTTAGGGTTTAGGGTTTAAGGTTTAGGGTTTAGGTAATGTTCTTGCATATGTAGGGAATATTCCTCATTTTTTTTCTTGGATTTATGGCCTATAGTACACGGTTTTTACCGACTTTTTTGTTTTTCGAAATTTTATTAATATTTGTATGGTTTAGGGTTCATGGTTTAGGTTTTAGGGTTTAGGGTTTAAGGTTTAGGGTTTAGGTAATGTTCTTGCATATATAGGGAATATTCCTCATTTTTTTTCTTCGATTTATGGCCTATAGTACACGGGTTTTACCGACTTTTTTGTTTTTCGACATTTTATTTATAATTATAGGGTTTAGGTTTTAGGGTTTAGGGTTTTAGGTTTAGGGTTTAGGTAATGTTCTTGCATATGTAGGGAATATTCCTCATTTTTTTTCTTGGATTTATGGCCTATAGTACACGGGTTTTACCGACTTTTTTGTTTTTCGAAATTTTATTAATATTTGTATGGTTTAGGGTTCATGGTTTAGGTTTTAGGGTTTAGGGTTTAAGGTTTAGGGTTTAGGTAATGTTCTTGCATATGTAGGGAATATTCCTCATTTTTTTTCTTGGATTTATGGCCTATAGTACACGGTTTTTACCGACTTTTTTGTTTTTCGACATTTTATTTATAATTATAGGGTTTAGGTTTTAGGGTTTAGGGTTTTAGGTTTAGGGTTTAGGTAATGTTCTTGCATATGTAGGGAATATTCCTCATTTTTTTTCTTGGATTTATGGCCTATAGTACACGGTTTTTACCGACTTTTTTGTTTTTCGAAATTTTATTAATATTTGTATGGTTTAGGGTTCATGGTTTAGGTTTTAGGGTTTAGGGTTTAAGGTTTAGGGTTTAGGTAATGTTCTTGCATATATAGGGAATATTCCTCATTTTTTTTCTTCGATTTATGGCCTATAGTACACGGGTTTTACCGACTTTTTTGTTTTTCGACATTTTATTTATAATTATAGGGTTTAGGTTTTAGGGTTTAGGGTTTTAGGTTTAGGGTTTAGGTAATGTTCTTGCATATGTAGGGAATATTCCTCATTTTTTTTCTTGGATTTATGGCCTATAGTACACGGTTTTTACCGACTTTTTTGTTTTTCGACATTTTATTTATATTTGTAGGGTTTAGGGTTCATGGTTTAGGTTTTAGGGTTTAGGGTTTTAGGTTTAGGGTTTAGGTAATGTTCTTGCATATGTAGGGAATATTCCTCATTTTTTTTCTTGGATTTATGGCCTATAGTACACGGGTTTTACCGACTTTTTTGTTTTTCGAAATTTTATTAATATTTGTATGGTTTAGGGTTCATGGTTTAGGTTTTAGGGTTTAGGGTTTAAGGTTTAGGGTTTAGGTAATGTTCTTGCATATGTAGGGAATATTCCTCATTTTTTTTCTTGGATTTATGGCCTATAGTACACGGTTTTTACCGACTTTTTTGTTTTTCGACATTTTATTTATAATTATAGGGTTTAGGTTTTAGGGTTTAGGGTTTTAGGTTTAGGGTTTAGGTAATGTTCTTGCATATGTAGGGAATATTCCTCATTTTTTTTCTTGGATTTATGGCCTATAGTACACGGTTTTTACCGACTTTTTTGTTTTTCGACATTTTATTTATATTTGTAGGGTTTAGGGTTCATGGTTTAGGTTTTAGGGTTTAGGGTTTTAGGTTTAGGGTTTAGGTAATGTTCTTGCATATGTAGGGAATATTCCTCATTTTTTTTCTTGGATTTATGGCCTATAGTACACGGGTTTTACCGACTTTTTTGTTTTTCGAAATTTTATTAATATTTGTATGGTTTAGGGTTCATGGTTTAGGTTTTAGGGTTTAGGGTTTAAGGTTTAGGGTTTAGGTAATGTTCTTGCATATGTAGGGAATATTCCTCATTTTTTTTTTGGATTTATGGCCTATAGTACACGGTTTTTACCGACTTTTTTGTTTTTCGACATTTTATTTATAATTATAGGGTTTAGGTTTTAGGGTTTAGGGTTTTAGGTTTAGGGTTTAGGTAATGTTCTTGCATATGTAGGGAATATTCCTCATTTTTTTTCTTGGATTTATGGCCTATAGTACACGGTTTTTACCGACTTTTTTGTTTTTCGAAATTTTATTAATATTTGTATGGTTTAGGGTTCATGGTTTAGGTTTTAGGGTTTAGGGTTTAAGGTTTAAGGTTTAGGGTTTAGGTAATGTTCTTGCATATATAGGGAATATTCCTCATTTTTTTTCTTCGATTTATGGCCTATAGTACACGGGTTTTACCGACTTTTTTGTTTTTCGACATTTTATTTATAATTATAGGGTTTAGGTTTTAGGGTTTAGGGTTTAAGGTTTAGGGTTTAGGTAATGTTCTTGCATATGTAGGGAATATTCCTCATTTTTTTTCTTGGATTTATGGCCTATAGTACACGGTTTTTACCGACTTTTTTGTTTTTCGAAATTTTATTAATATTTGTATGGTTTAGGGTTCATGGTTTAGGTTTTAGGGTTTAGGGTTTAAGGTTTAGGGTTTAGGTAATGTTCTTGCATATATAGGGAATATTCCTCATTTTTTTTCTTCGATTTATGGCCTATAGTACACGGGTTTTACCGACTTTTTTGTTTTTCGACATTTTATTTATAATTATAGGGTTTAGGTTTTAGGGTTTAGGGTTTTAGGTTTAGGGTTTAGGTAATGTTCTTGCATATGTAGGGAATATTCCTCATTTTTTTTCTTGGATTTATGGCCTATAGTACACGGGTTTTACCGACTTTTTTGTTTTTCGAAATTTTATTAATATTTGTATGGTTTAGGGTTCATGGTTTAGGTTTTAGGGTTTAGGGTTTAAGGTTTAGGGTTTAGGTAATGTTCTTGCATATGTAGGGAATATTCCTCATTTTTTTTCTTGGATTTATGGCCTATAGTACACGGTTTTTACCGACTTTTTTGTTTTTCGACATTTTATTTATAATTATAGGGTTTAGGTTTTAGGGTTTAGGGTTTTAGGTTTAGGGTTTAGGTAATGTTCTTGCATATGTAGGGAATATTCCTCATTTTTTTTCTTGGATTTATGGCCTATAGTACACGGTTTTTACCGACTTTTTTGTTTTTCGAAATTTTATTAATATTTGTATGGTTTAGGGTTCATGGTTTAGGTTTTAGGGTTTAGGGTTTAAGGTTTAGGGTTTAGGTAATGTTCTTGCATATATAGGGAATATTCCTCATTTTTTTTCTTCGATTTATGGCCTATAGTACACGGGTTTTACCGACTTTTTTGTTTTTCGACATTTTATTTATAATTATAGGGTTTAGGTTTTAGGGTTTAGGGTTTTAGGTTTAGGGTTTAGGTAATGTTCTTGCATATGTAGGGAATATTCCTCATTTTTTTTCTTGGATTTATGGCCTATAGTACACGGTTTTTACCGACTTTTTTGTTTTTCGACATTTTATTTATATTTGTAGGGTTTAGGGTTCATGGTTTAGGTTTTAGGGTTTAGGGTTTTAGGTTTAGGGTTTAGGTAATGTTCTTGCATATGTAGGGAATATTCCTCATTTTTTTTCTTGGATTTATGGCCTATAGTACACGGGTTTTACCGACTTTTTTGTTTTTCGAAATTTTATTAATATTTGTATGGTTTAGGGTTCATGGTTTAGGTTTTAGGGTTTAGGGTTTAAGGTTTAGGGTTTAGGTAATGTTCTTGCATATGTAGGGAATATTCCTCATTTTTTTTCTTGGATTTATGGCCTATAGTACACGGTTTTTACCGACTTTTTTGTTTTTCGACATTTTATTTATAATTATAGGGTTTAGGTTTTAGGGTTTAGGGTTTTAGGTTTAGGGTTTAGGTAATGTTCTTGCATATGTAGGGAATATTCCTCATTTTTTTTCTTGGATTTATGGCCTATAGTACACGGTTTTTACCGACTTTTTTGTTTTTCGAAATTTTATTAATATTTGTATGGTTTAGGGTTCATGGTTTAGGTTTTAGGGTTTAGGGTTTAAGGTTTAAGGTTTAGGGTTTAGGTAATGTTCTTGCATATATAGGGAATATTCCTCATTTTTTTTCTTCGATTTATGGCCTATAGTACACGGGTTTTACCGACTTTTTTGTTTTTCGACATTTTATTTATAATTATAGGGTTTAGGTTTTAGGGTTTAGGGTTTAAGGTTTAGGGTTTAGGTAATGTTCTTGCATATGTAGGGAATATTCCTCATTTTTTTTCTTGGATTTATGGCCTATAGTACACGGTTTTTACCGACTTTTTTGTTTTTCGAAATTTTATTAATATTTGTATGGTTTAGGGTTCATGGTTTAGGTTTTAGGGTTTAGGGTTTAAGGTTTAGGGTTTAGGTAATGTTCTTGCATATATAGGGAATATTCCTCATTTTTTTTCTTCGATTTATGGCCTATAGTACACGGGTTTTACCGACTTTTTTGTTTTTCGACATTTTATTTATAATTATAGGGTTTAGGTTTTAGGGTTTAGGGTTTTAGGTTTAGGGTTTAGGTAATGTTCTTGCATATGTAGGGAATATTCCTCATTTTTTTTCTTGGATTTATGGCCTATAGTACACGGTTTTTACCGACTTTTTTGTTTTTCGACATTTTATTTATATTTGTAGGGTTTAGGGTTCATGGTTTAGGTTTTAGGGTTTAGGGTTTTAGGTTTAGGGTTTAGGTAATGTTCTTGCATATGTAGGGAATATTCCTCATTTTTTTTCTTGGATTTATGGCCTATAGTACACGGGTTTTACCGACTTTTTTGTTTTTCGAAATTTTATTAATATTTGTATGGTTTAGGGTTCATGGTTTAGGTTTTAGGGTTTAGGGTTTAAGGTTTAGGGTTTAGGTAATGTTCTTGCATATGTAGGGAATATTCCTCATTTTTTTTCTTGGATTTATGGCCTATAGTACACGGTTTTTACCGACTTTTTTGTTTTTCGACATTTTATTTATAATTATAGGGTTTAGGTTTTAGGGTTTAGGGTTTTAGGTTTAGGGTTTAGGTAATGTTCTTGCATATGTAGGGAATATTCCTCATTTTTTTTCTTGGATTTATTGCCTATAGTACACGGTTTTTACCGACTTTTTTGTTTTTCGAAATTTTATTAATATTTGTATGGTTTAGGGTTCATGGTTTAGGTTTTAGGGTTTAGGGTTTAAGGTTTAAGGTTTAGGGTTTAGGTAATGTTCTTGCATATATAGGGAATATTCCTCATTTTTTTTCTTCGATTTATGGCCTATAGTACACGGGTTTTACCGACTTTTTTGTTTTTCGACATTTTATTTATAATTATAGGGTTTAGGTTTTAGGGTTTAGGGTTTAAGGTTTAGGGTTTAGGTAATGTTCTTGCATATGTAGGGAATATTCCTCATTTTTTTTCTTGGATTTATGGCCTATAGTACACGGTTTTTACCGACTTTTTTGTTTTTCGAAATTTTATTAATATTTGTATGGTTTAGGGTTCATGGTTTAGGTTTTAGGGTTTAGGGTTTAAGGTTTAGGGTTTAGGTAATGTTCTTGCATATATAGGGAATATTCCTCATTTTTTTTCTTCGATTTATGGCCTATAGTACACGGGTTTTACCGACTTTTTTGTTTTTCGACATTTTATTTATAATTATAGGGTTTAGGTTTTAGGGTTTAGGGTTTTAGGTTTAGGGTTTAGGTAATGTTCTTGCATATGTAGGGAATATTCCTCATTTTTTTTCTTGGATTTATGGCCTATAGTACACGGTTTTTACCGACTTTTTTGTTTTTCGACATTTTATTTATATTTGTAGGGTTTAGGGTTCATGGTTTAGGTTTTAGGGTTTAGGGTTTTAGGTTTAGGGTTTAGGTAATGTTCTTGCATATGTAGGGAATATTCCTCATTTTTTTTCTTGGATTTATGGCCTATAGTACACGGGTTTTACCGACTTTTTTGTTTTTCGAAATTTTATTAATATTTGTATGGTTTAGGGTTCATGGTTTAGGTTTTAGGGTTTAGGGTTTAAGGTTTAGGGTTTAGGTAATGTTCTTGCATATGTAGGGAATATTCCTCATTTTTTTTCTTGGATTTATGGCCTATAGTACACGGTTTTTACCGACTTTTTTGTTTTTCGACATTTTATTTATAATTATAGGGTTTAGGTTTTAGGGTTTAGGGTTTTAGGTTTAGGGTTTAGGTAATGTTCTTGCATATGTAGGGAATATTCCTCATTTTTTTTCTTGGATTTATGGCCTATAGTACACGGTTTTTACCGACTTTTTTGTTTTTCGAAATTTTATTAATATTTGTATGGTTTAGGGTTCATGGTTTAGGTTTTAGGGTTTAGGGTTTAAGGTTTAAGGTTTAGGGTTTAGGTAATGTTCTTGCATATATAGGGAATATTCCTCATTTTTTTTCTTCGATTTATGGCCTATAGTACACGGGTTTTACCGACTTTTTTGTTTTTCGACATTTTATTTATAATTATAGGGTTTAGGTTTTAGGGTTTAGGGTTTAAGGTTTAGGGTTTAGGTAATGTTCTTGCATATGTAGGGAATATTCCTCATTTTTTTTCTTGGATTTATGGCCTATAGTACACGGTTTTTACCGACTTTTTTGTTTTTCGAAATTTTATTAATATTTGTATGGTTTAGGGTTCATGGTTTAGGTTTAAGGGTTTAGGGTTTAAGGTTTAGGGTTTAGGTAATGTTCTTGCATATATAGGGAATATTCCTCATTTTTTTTCTTCGATTTATGGCCTATAGTACACGGGTTTTACCGACTTTTTTGTTTTTCGACATTTTATTTATAATTATAGGGTTTAGGTTTTAGGGTTTAGGGTTTTAGGTTTAGGGTTTAGGTAATGTTCTTGCATATGTAGGGAATATTCCTCATTTTTTTTCTTCGATTTATGGCCTATAGTACACGGGTTTTACCGACTTTTTTGTTTTTCGACATTTTATTTATATTTGTAGGGTTTAGGGTTCATGGTTTAGGTTTTAGGGTTTAGGGTTTTAGGTTTAGGGTTTAGGTAATGTTCTTGCATATGTAGGGAATATTCCTCATTTTTTTTCTTCGATTTATGGCCTATAGTACACGGGTTTTACCGACTTTTTTGTTTTTCGACATTTTATTTATATTTGTAGGGTTTAGGGTTCATGGTTTAGGTTTTAGGGTTTAGGGTTTTAGGTTTAGGGTTTAGGTAATGTTCTTGCATATGTAGGGAATATTCCTCATTTTTTTTCTTGGATTTATGGCCTATAGTACACGGGTTTTACCGACTTTTTTGTTTTTCGAAATTTTATTAATATTTGTATGGTTAAGGGTTCATGGTTTAGGTTTTAGGGTTTAGGGTTTAAGGTTTAGGGTTTAGGTAATGTTCTTGCATATGTAGGGAATATTCCTCATTTTTTTTCTTGGATTTATGGCCTATAGTACACGGTTTTTACCGACTTTTTTGTTTTTCGACATTTTATTTATAATTATAGGGTTTAGGTTTTAGGGTTTAGGGTTTTAGGTTTAGGGTTTAGGTAATGTTCTTGCATATGTAGGGAATATTCCTCATTTTTTTTCTTGGATTTATGGCCTATAGTACACGGTTTTTACCGACTTTTTTGTTTTTCGAAATTTTATTAATATTTGTATGGTTTAGGGTTCATGGTTTAGGTTTTAGGGTTTAGGGTTTAGGTAATGTTCTTGCATATATAGGGAATATTCCTCATTTTTTTTCTTCGATTTATGGCCTATAGTACACGGGTTTTACCGACTTTTTTGTTTTTCGACATTTTATTTATAATTATAGGGTTTAGGTTTTAGGGTTTAGGGTTTTAGGTTTAGGGTTTAGGTAATGTTCTTGCATATGGAGGGAATATTCCTCATTTTTTTTCTTCGATTTATGGCCTATAGTACACGGGTTTTACCGACTTTTTTGTTTTTCGACATTTTATTTATATTTGTAGGGTTTAGGGTTCATGGTTTAGGTTTTAGGGTTTAGGGTTTTAGGTTTAGGGTTTAGGTAATGTTCTTGCATATGTAGGGAATATTCCTCATTTTTTTTCTTCGATTTATGGCCTATAGTACACGGGTTTTACCGACTTTTTTGTTTTTCGACATTTTATTTATATTTGTAGGGTTTAGGGTTCATGGTTTAGGTTTTAGGGTTTAGGGTTTTAGGTTTAGGGTTTAGGTAATGTTCTTGCATATGTAGGGAATATTCCTCATTTTTTTTCTTCGATTTATGGTCTATAGTACACGGGTTTTACCGACTTTTTTGTTTTTCGACATTTTATTTATATTTGTATGGTTTAGGGTTCATGGTTTAGGTTTTAGGGTTTAGGGTTTTAGGTTTAGGGTTTAGGTAATGTTCTTGCATATGTAGGGAATATTCCTCATTTTTTTTCTTGGATTTATGGCCTATAGTACACGGTTTTTACCGACTTTTTTGTTTTTCGAAATTTTATTAATATTTGTATGGTTTAGGGTTCATGGTTTAGGTTTTAGGGTTTAGGGTTTTAGGTTTAGGGTTTAGGTAATGTTCTTGCATATGTAGGGAATATTCCTCATTTTTTTTCTTCGATTTATGGCCTATAGTACACGGGTTTTACCGACTTTTTTGTTTTTTGACATTTTCTTTATATTTGTAGGGTTTAGGGTTCATGGTTTAGGTTTTAGGTTTTAGGGTTTTAGGTTTAGGGTTTAGGTAATGTTCTTGCATATGTAGGGAATATTCCTCATTTTTTTTCTTGGATTTATGGCCTATAGTACACGGTTTTTACCGACTTTTTTGTTTTTCGAAATTTTATTAATATTTGTATGGTTTAGGGTTCATGGTTTAGGTTTTAGGGTTTAGGGTTTAAGGTTTAGGGTTTAGGTAATGTTCTTGCATATGTAGGGAATATTCCTCATTTTTTTTCTTGGATTTATGGCCTATAGTACACGGTTTTTACCGACTTTTTTGTTTTTCGACATTTTATTTATAATTATAGGGTTTAGGTTTTAGGGTTTAGGGTTTTAGGTTTAGGGTTTAGGTAATGTTCTTGCATATGTAGGGAATATTCCTCATTTTTTTTCTTGGATTTATGGCCTATAGTACACGGTTTTTACCGACTTTTTTGTTTTTCGAAATTTTATTAATATTTGTATGGTTTAGGGTTCATGGTTTAGGTTTTAGGGTTTAGGGTTTAAGGTTTAGGGTTTAGGTAATGTTCTTGCATATATAGGGAATATTCCTCATTTTTTTTCTTCGATTTATGGCCTATAGTACACGGGTTTTACCGACTTTTTTGTTTTTCGACATTTTATTTATAATTATAGGGTTTAGGTTTTAGGGTTTAGGGTTTTAGGTTTAGGGTTTAGGTAATGTTCTTGCATATGTAGGGAATATTCCTCATTTTTTTTCTTCGATTTATGGCCTATAGTACACGGGTTTTACCGACTTTTTTGTTTTTCGACATTTTATTTATATTTGTAGGGTTTAGGGTTCATGGTTTAGGTTTTAGGGTTTAGGGTTTTAGGTTTAGGGTTTAGGTAATGTTCTTGCATATGTAGGGAATATTCCTCATTTTTTTTCTTCGATTTATGGCCTATAGTACACGGGTTTTACCGACTTTTTTGTTTTTCGACATTTATTTATATTTGTAGGGTTTAGGGTTCATGGTTTAGGTTTTAGGGTTTAGGGTTTTAGGTTTAGGGTTTAGGTAATGTTCTTGCATATGTAGGGAATATTCCTCATTTTTTTTCTTCGATTTATGGTCTATAGTACACGGGTTTTACCGACTTTTTTGTTTTTCGACATTTTATTTATATTTGTAGGGTTTAGGGTTCATGGTTTAGGTTTTAGGGTTTAGGGTTTTAGGTTTACGGTTTTAGTTTTAGGGTTTAGGTAATGTTCTTGCATATGTAGGGAATATTCCTCATTTTTTTTCTTGGATTTATTGCCTATAGTACACGGTTTTTACCGACTTTTTTGTTTTTCGACATTTTATTTATAATTATAGGGTTTAGGTTTTAGGTTTAGGGTTTTAGGTTTAGGGTTAGGTAATGTTCTTGCATATGTAGGGAATATTCCTCATTTTTTTTCTTCGATTTATGGCCTATAGTACACGGGTTTTACCGACTTTTTTGTTTTTCGACATTTATTTATAATTATAGGGTTTAGGTTTTAGGGTTTAGGGTTTTAGGTTTAGGGTTTAGGTAATGTTCTTGCATATGTAGGGAATATTCCTCATTTTTTTTCTTCGATTTATGGCCTATAGTACACGGGTTTTACCGACTTTTTTGTTTTTCGACATTTTATTTATATTTGTAGGGTTTAGGGTTCATGGTTTAGGTTTTAGGGTTTAGGGTTTTAGGTTTAGGGTTTAGGTAATGTTCTTGCATATGTATGGAATATTCTCATTTTTTTGTTGGATTTATGGCCTATAGTACACGGTTTTTACCGACTTTTTTGTTTTTTGACATTTTATTTATAATTATAGGGTTAGGTTTAGGTTTTAGGGTTTAGGGTTTTAGTTTAGGGTTTAGGTAATGGTTCTTGCATATGTAGGGAATATTCCTCATTTTTTTTCTTCGATTTATGGCCTATAGTACACGGGTTTTACCGACTTTTTTGTTTTTCGACATTTTATTTATATTTGTAGGGTTTAGGGTTCATGGTTTAGGTTTTAGGGTTTAGGGTTTTAGGTTTAGGGTTTAGGTAATGTTCTTGCATATGTAGGGAATATTCCTCATTTTTTTTCTTTGATTTATGGCCTATAGTACACGGGTTTTACCGACTTTTTGTTTTTCGACATTTTATTTATATTTGTAGGGTTTAGGGTTCATGGTTTAGGGTTTTAGGGTTTAGGGTTTTAGGTTTAAGGGTTTAGGTAATGTTCTTGCATATGTAGGGAATATTCCTCCATTTTTTTTGTTGGATTTATGGCCTATAGTACACGGTTTTTACGACTTTTTTGTTTTTCGACATTTTATTTATAATTATAGGGTTTAGGTTTTAGGTTTTAGGGTTTAGGGTTTTAGGTTTAGGGTTTAGGTAATGTTCTTGCATATGTAGGAATATTCCTCATTTTTTTTCTTCGATTTATGGCCTATAGTACACGGGTTTTACCGACTTTTTTGTTTTTCGACATTTTATTTATATTTGTATAGTTTAGGGTCATGGTTTAGGTTTTAGGTTTAGGGTTTTAGGTTTAGGGTTTTGGTAATGTTCTTGCATATGTAGGGAATATTCCTCATTTTTTTGTTGGATTTATGGCCTATAGTACACGGTTTTTACCGACTTTTTTGTTTTTCGAAATTTTATTAATATTTGTATGTTTAGGGTTCATGGTTTAGGTTTTAGGGTTTAGGGTTTAAGGTTTAGGGTTTAGGTAATGTTCTTGCATATGTAGGGAATATTCCTCATTTTTTTTCTTGGATTTATGGCCTATAGTACACGGTTTTACCGACTTTTTTATTTTTGACATTTTATTTATATTTGTATGGTTTAGGGTTTAGGGTTTTGGTTTTAGGGTTTAGGGTTTTAGATTTAGGGTTTAGGTAATGTTCTTGCATATGTAGGAATATTACTCATTATTTTTTCTTGGATTTATGGCCCTATAGTACACGTTTCTACCGACTTTTTTGTTTTTCGACATTTTGTTTTATATTTATAGGTTTTAGGGTTTAGGGTTTTGGTTTTAGGGTTTAGGTTTCAGGTATAGGGTTTAGGTAATGTTCTTGCATATGTAGGGAATATTCCTTATTTTTTTCTTGGATTTATGGCCAATAGTACACGGGTTTTACCGACTTTTTTGTTTTTTGACATTTTATTTATATTTGGATGGTTTAGGGTTTAGGGTTTTGGTTTTAGGGTTTATGGTTTTAGGTTTAGGGTTTAGGTAATGTTCTTGCATATGTAGGGAATATTCCACATTTTTTTTCTTTGAGTTATGGCCTATAGTAGACGTTTTCTACCGACTTTTTTGTTTTTCGACATTTTGTTTATATTTATAGGTTTTAGGGTTTAGGGTTTTGGTTTTAGGGTTTAGGGTTTCAGGTTTAGGTTTAGGTAATGTTCTTGCATATGTAGGGAATATTCCTCATTTTTTTTCTTGGATTTATGGCCAATAGTATACGGGTTTTACCGACTTTTTTGTTTTTTGACATTTTATTTATATTTGTATGGTTTAGGGTTTAGGGTTTTGGTTTTAGGGTTTATGGTTTTAGGTTTAGGGTTTAGGTAATATTCTTGCATATGTAGGGAATATTCCTCATTTTTTTTCTTGATTTATGGCCTATAGTAGACGTTTTCTACCGACTTTTTTGTTTTTCGACATTTTGTTTATATTTATAGGTTTTAGGTTTTAGTGTTTAGGGTTTTGGTTTTAGGGTTTAGGGTTTCAGGTTTAGGGTTTAGGTAATGTTCTTGCATATGTAGGGAATATTCCTCATTTTTTTTCTTGGATTTATGGCCAATAGTACACGGGTTTTACCGATTTTTTTGTTTTTGACATTTTATTTTATTTGTATGATTTAGGGTTTTGGTTTTAGGGTTTAGGGTTTTAGCTTTAGGGTTTAGGTAATGTTCTTGCATATGTAGGGAATATTCCTTATTTTTTTTTCTTGGATTTATGGCCTATAGTAGACGGTTTCTACCGACTTTTTTGTTTTTCGACATTTTGTTTATATTTATAGGTTTTAGGTTTTAGTGTTTAGGGTTTTGGTTTTAGGGTTAGGGTTTCAGGTTTAGGGTTTAGGTAATGTTCTTGCATATGTAGGGAATATTCCTCATTTTTTTTCTT
>OY987220.1:23062706-23413018 GCA_963920805.1 Primula vulgaris
CGGAAATTTTATGAAAAAGCGAATTTTTTTTATTATCATTCATTTTCCTACGACATATATTTATACATGTTACACACCAAACTCAAATATATATGTATCTATATAAATATGTGTGTGTATATATATATATATATATATATATATATGTATATAAATATATAATTTGTCTTAACAAATATGGTTCAACAATTATAAAATAAAAAAGTGAAAGAAAAATAATTAATAAAAAACGGTGCTGCATGGAAGATTACATGCATCTCAATCTTCCATGTAAGTCTTCAAATAAAAAGAGATTTCTTTTTGGTCAAAATAAAAAATAAAATTAATTGACACTTATCACACATTAATTGCTAGATATAACTTCAAAGATACCTTACAATTCAATAGAAATTGACATTTCTCACAAATCAGTTCGTATATATAAGTTCAAAGAGTACCTTGCAATTTAATACAAAAATTAATAATACTTATTTATATATATTTTTTTTAAGGACTTATTTATATATAACATAACAACAAACCCCTGAAAAGGAGGTTCAAGTTACAGAATTATTCGAATTAAAGGATCATTCAATTTAATTAGTGACGATTGCTAGGTTACTTTTTTAGAATTCAGAGAAGTTCACTATTATAGCACCACCCGAGAACCCAAGATAGCGCCACTTTTTCTCCCTCTCTCTCGACATCAACTTCTTATAACATAACAAAACAAAAAAAGGTCTGTTACTGTTTCTTCTTGTTAATTCAAGCTTACCTTTCAAAAAAAAACATCACAAAATAAATGAGTAAATTTGTGGCTGTTACCATTTGAAACCACTTATTTAGAAGTTAATACCACTTTCAAGTTACTTATTGGAAATTAGTATCCATTGCTAATGCACATAACCCCAACACATTTGGCCTAATAAAATTTTGACCAAGACCAAAACCATTGACTGGTCTCCGGCATTGACTATCGCTGACCAAAAATAAAATATAAAATACAAAAAAAAATTAAAAAACTCAAAAAGAAATAGAAATTGAAAAAAAAATCCAAAAAAAAATATAAAAAATCCAGAAAATTATTAAAATTGGATAATTTAGAAAACAATTACAAATTTAAAAAAAATTAAAACAATTGGAAAAAAAATATAATTTCTAAAAAAAAATAAAAAATTTATTTTTTTTACAAAAGTCCAAAAAAAAATTGACAACCTAATGCAATTTTTTTTACAATCTAATACAAATTTTAAAAAAATCTAATATGATTTTTTTGAGAATCTATTACAACTTTCTAGACAATCTAATATAAAATTTATAACAATCTAATACAGAATTTTTTACAATCTAATACAAAAAAGTATTTTTTTTAAATGACATTTTAATAACAGAAATGACAATCTAATAGATATACAAAAATGACAGTCTAATGCATTTTTTTTAATTTAATACAATATTTTTTGATAAACTAATACAATATATATATATATAGAGAGAGAGAGAGATACATATTTATATAGATACATATTTATATATCTATATAGATCTCCGGTGATGGGAAAATGCTATGACGAAGACGGAGTAGCAGCATCGGCGTCCGAGTAGTAGAGGCAGTGGCGGAGTCGATGGTGGTGATGATGGGTTTTATTGGGTGAAGCTAGAGAGAGAAAGTGTTGTGAGGTTATGAGACAAAACAGAATCTGAACCCATTTTACATTTATGGTATCTGATACCAAAATCAAATTAAAATGTTTAAAAATAGTAATTTATGATAATAAAAATTACAAATGGTAATAAAACATAATAATAATATTTAAGTGGTACCGGGTCTAATTTTTTCAAAATAGATATTGTTTGTAGGTTATTTATGCTTGTATTTGGGCCTACTCAATGTACTTGGGCTTTGGTTCCTAATATAGGGTTTGATCCATAAAAATCTCATCACCTCTCATATATAAAGAAAACTGATGGATCCTTGTATCTGACACTCAAAATGAATAAGAGTTTTTTTGTTGTCTATCTATACTTCCCTCTCTATATCTATATATATCTACACCGAGCTAATATGTCATTCAAAACGTTATCAGTAGTTTTCTCATGAATTGAGTTATTTGGTTATACGCTTGATGATTGGACTGAGTTATAAAAGTTATAAAAGTACGGCTAGGGTTTATTGATTTTTGTTGTACGTCTTACCCTAAAATTCAGGAGTGCGGCCAGCTTGTTCGTTCATGTTCACCTACTAGAAAACAAAAACTGTTAGATGAAGGTGCATAATACTATACCCTCCATATTATTTCATAATATTTATCATTTGACCAATTAGTTGCATCCTAGTGAACTTCGTTGGTATACCGTCTACATATATTTCTAGTAAAATTTAATGCTTAAAGAAATATATAGGCAAACGAAACTACGAAAGCTGTATAATTCTGTACCCTACTGCATGTATATTTGTTTAACTCAAAGTGCATGACTACTAAAAGTGATCATTGGCATTAATACTGAAATTATATGGAACGGTTGACCTCTTATGTTCTTTTAATTAAAATTGGATCTATGCACAAATTCAGCCACATTTGGATTGCTAGATAATTGACTGCATAGGTTAAAACCATTGAATACGTATATACAACCGTGGTACTGCGAATGACTAATTTAATAAGGTAGTAAACGTTTATAGTATTATGCCTATGGTGATTAATTAAGATATTGTTAAAAGGAACATGTATAAATCTGTTATACTAAAATATGTAACATACTGAAACCCATATGATCATTTTGTAACCCGATGTAAATTATGGACTGAATATGTAATAACTTTATGATTAAAAAAATTAGTAGTTTACTTAAAGTTACGCGCATGGTCCCTGTAGTATTACTATGCAAAACAGTATATGTGTTTGATTAATATCAATATTTACTCAATATACACCGACCCACATGCATGTAAATTTATTAAAAGGGAATTAAATAAAAATTATATGTTAACTGAACAAATTGAAATGTTTCCATATAAATTTACCCTCCCTTTGTATGTGACATGGTAAATTAGTAATTAAAATTTGATTTCTTGTATGATTGTAGTGTATATTATTAATTACCATGATCAGAATCTACACATATGGCAGTTACATAGTAAATTGAATTAGGTATTGCAAATTGTGATTTATAATATTATTATCAGATATATTAGTTAATCATGCTAGCATGTACAGTCTAATATTTAATCACGGACATGTACTATTTATTTACTTCCATGTACACGTGTCTACAATATGCTAATTTGCGAAATCATATATTTTGACATTTAAGTTGGAAAAATTATGAATCTTTCTCCAACTAAACTCACCTAGTATGTAAAGATGGCTAAGAAAAGATTTTGGCGGATATTTGGTATCCTAATGAGATCGGTTTTTAAGGAGTTTCGCGCCCACCACTCTAACCCTCTCTTTCCTGGTCGTACATATTAGAGCTACCGAAAGGAGTTAAATTAAATAATAATTTCTCTGAGTGTGTTTATATAGTGATGTATGTTTTACCGAATCGATACCTCGGTATCCACCCATTGATCGATCAACGAGTACATATTCACTTGTAAAGCAAAACAATTGTTTACGAACATGTCGTTCCAAAACAAAGTTTGTGATTGTGCAAACCATAAACATATAAACCAGTCGTTTTATATAATAACTAATACAGAACTCCTAAACACATGTTGCATGTCATCTATGATGAGAAAATTACAAAGAATACTAGCGAAATGAATGTTTATGCGAGCTATTTTTCGTCACCACATGTGGAAGAATGTGATGCCCAAATTTTGTTGTATGCCATCATTGATGAATAAAACACGAGCTTGTTGTTACTCATAAGATGAAGGCTAAATCGATTATTTTATTCTGCCGCCACATGTTAGATTTGATGACGTTTATGATGAACAATTGTCTGAACTTGACAAATTGGAATGATCCTTCACCAAAATACTTGCTTGGAAAACGTATTTAATAAGCAATATCGTGAATTTATATTCATCATGTTATTTTTAACTCCCATTTCTATTGGATGATTGATTGCTAGTAATATTGGTTTTATGGTAATTTTTATGCCTGATGTTAATGCTTTTCATAGATATTGTCCTCGAATTGAGAATCAAGACCAGATTTAGTTGTCTCGAACTGCCGGGAGCCGAACGGTTGCCTATCCAAGCGAGTTTTAGACAATCGTCTGAACCGAAGACCTATGGCACCAAGGTAGTCTTTCAAAATAACAATTGGGCCCGTCGTACTAAGCAATAGACAATGCTCAAGAAACCAATTCTCTACTATAAATGGCAAATGTCATGTCCGACTACTCCTTAAATAGTTCAAAAAAACAATCATGTGGGTAGAAAAGTCGAAGCTAGAAAGAAAACTCTTGAGACATTTGATTTTGTGGCTCAATGAATGTTTGGTACCTATCAGTATATATTTTGATAAATGTTGAGTGGATTTGTAGCTCATTTGAATTATGTTTTGCACTTGGACCAGTCTTTTGGATTATGCTTTACTTGTTATGAAATTTCTCGAAATAATTTAAATTATTTTTGAGCAAATTCTTTTTGTAAATGTGACCGACTTTAATTTATGAAACTTTAGGTAATAGTTGTGGGGTAGTTCGTTGTCTGAAAATAGTGTGTAACGGTGTACCACATAATTTCACCAACTACTTGCCTAAAGAATCCTCAATGACAACGATTCTGGACATGTCGTTCCAAATTGAAATTTTTGGTAAAACCAAATTGATTTTTCAAATATGAGATCTTATACTCTAGATCCTATCAAACCTTGTTGAGTAGTAAGATATTCGAAAAAACCAGTGTCAACTGGTAATAGCTCATGAAAGAATTGAAATGTTTTTACACAGCCATCACTCAATATGACCAAAAGTGTATTGTTGAGGAGAAATGTATTTCAAGTGGTTGCTACAACATTATAAAGCATTTGAAAGTTAACTTATCATTCGTCTGTCTTCAATTGATAAGAGGTTTTAGATGCTGAGACATGATTTTCTATATTATCATTTGCCTGTTGTCGATTTATAAGAGCATTTTGACATTGTGGCATTGACCGGATGAGATATTCCCGGGTCAAAAGACGATGCTCGATTTATAATTGCATCAGGCTTGGATCCTCTTTGAGGAACAATTTTGTGATTAGTCCAAAATCCACATGCCACTAATGTCTTATTTTGAAAGACAAGAATGTTTAAAGATCCTAAATAATCTCGTAGAATTCTGGAAAGAATTGAAGGAGATATTTGTGGACTTATCCAACCATGCTACGGACCATGAATATATATGGTTATGGTTGATGCATCAACAATATGGTCACATTTTACTACCTAAAGAACCTTTGCTAGCACAATCTACTACCTAAAGCCAAAGCAAAGCAAGTACATCAGCAAACCAAAACAATCTCCCATATGGTTAACAATAGAACTAACGACTAAAAGTCGCAGTGAGGTATAGAACTATAAAAGCAAAGCCAAATATGTTGTTGTAGTAATGACACATCCGAAAGAGAAACATATAACAAGTCACAAATCAAGAGCATTTGGTGAAGTGCCAACAATTTTTGCTATTTTACTTTGTAAGGAACTCATCATGTCACATTCGTATGGCTTCAACCAAGATTTGCGCAAACGTTAACGATCATACTCAAAATTCTGATCGAGCTCAGCAAAGAAGCAAGGAGATCAAAACCATCAAAAGTAACTAATCCATCAGACGGAAATAAATGCAATCTTACTCAGAATTCTGATTGTCATGATACAATCAAACAGTTCTTAAACTCATTCCTTACTAAGCCCAAAGTCTGCTCGGCACTTCAGAAACAGGCTACTCCCTCGGACGAAGTAGAATACAACCATACTCAGAATTTCGATTATCACACTGAAACCTTAGTATGTTGGATCTCAGCACACCAAACATATACTATACAATCAAACAAAGTCAGTTCGACCCGCTTAATACTAGATCAAAAAACCTAATACTATCTTCCTAGCGGCAAAGTGTCAACGTTCCCAATCACTAACCTCAACCTCGGCAAAACAAGGATTAGTAACGGGAACCCCACAAAATAATAAGTAAAATCAAATAAACCCCACAAATGCTAAGAAAGTGTCAAATCGTACGAATATCAATATTATCGATCCCACATACGCAAAGTCTCAGAACTAAGTGTAAAAGGTGCTTAAAGTGAATTTTTTTTTTACCTACCTAGGGCAAACCACCAAAAGAGCACTACAGATCTAACACTACCCATGCCGAAAGCAAGTCTCGAACTAGGAAGGGTAGTAATGAATCGATCCTCAACTCAACCGAAGTATTTTTTGGAAACATCGATCCCAGGGGGAATGATTTGGTTCTGTAGAAAACAAAACCAAGGGACGGACAAACTCTTAACCTAATTATTAAGTTGATTTCTTATGATCCGGATTATCCTGAAAATAGCAGTCGACTTGATAATGCCGAAGAGTGGACATCGAAATTTTGATGTGTATTACTCGACTTTGTAAATTGATATTGAACATCCCCATTATTATGTTCAGACCAAAAAATGGACTCATAGAAACTTTAAGTGGTTGCAAATGATTACACGTGTTATTTGGTGATGCACACCAATATATCTATTTCTGTGTAGGTTATTATATATTGCATACTGCTGCATTGGTCCGTCTGAAATCCATAGCCACTCAAACGCTATTTGCGTACCAGTTGGTTACTAGTTATGATCCACACGCCTGATATGAATGCGTGTTTGAGTGCTTCATATTTTGATTGAGCCGCTAAAGCATTTAAAATATGCACCTCTGGAAATCGGGACACACCTCGATTATGTATCCATTGCCAATCATTTGATAGTTTAACCTTGACAAACGATTTCTTTATCGTATGATATGAATATTATTGGCCGTAATGTTTGTAAGTTTTGTCCCTCTTTTATTTATTTATTTTGGTACTTCAATAAGCCGTTAATTTCTCTCTCCAAAATTTTTTATCTTCACATGGTCTATTTAGTTTTTCAATAATAATCTTCCTAACAAATATGGTTCAACAATTATAAAGTAACAAGAGAAAGAAAAGGAATTAGAAAAAAAAAATGGTGCATGAAAGATTACATGCATCTTAATCTTCGATGCAAGTCTTGCAATAAAAAGAGATTTCTTTTTGGTCAAAAGAAAATTAATTGACAGTTAACACACATTAATTGGTGGATATAAGTGATGCAGGAGAATCTTTAATAAATTAATAAACCGAAGATGGGAAATATTTTAAGTATTTGTCATTATGTTATTTTATGTTCTAGGATAATTTAGTAGTTCCTTTTGATTAGTCAAATCTTATTATTTACCTGTTTAAGTATCATTATTTCCTTTTAGTATACTTTCCTTTTTAATTCGTCAAACCCTACTATTTACCTATATAAGTCCGGTATGTGAACAATTTTAGATAGACTTTGATTATTAATAAACCTTAAGAAATAGAATTTTCTCTCCCTCTGATTATTTCGAGCATTCTTGTTCCTATAATTTCGTATTAATAAGCCTAAAAGATAATCACTATCATGTTCCGGCGTCAATAAGTTCAAAGAATACCTTACAATTCAATAGAAATTAATTGACACTTATCAAAAATCAGTTGGTAGATATAAGTTCAAAGAATAACTCACAATTCTATACAAAAATTAATAATACTTATCTATAACAGAACAACAAAACCTGTGAAAGGAAAGGATGTTGAACTCATAGAATTTTTCGAATAAAAGGATCATTCAATTTTAGTGACGATTGCTAGGTTTCTTTTTTAGAAATCGGAGAAGTTCACTATAATAACACCACCCAACAACCCAAGATTGCACCACTTTTTCTCCCATCTCTCTTCCTCCCTTGAGATCAACATCTAATATCATAACAACAACAAAAAATGCTTTATTGTCAACCTCTTGAGAACAATATGAATTCGCACTATTTCTCTCTATTTCCCTCTCATGTCTCTTTTCTTGGTATGTCTAAATTAATTTGGCCATTGTTCTGAAAACCTTATATTTTCACATTTTCAATACCATATCTATAGCTAGTCAGCCCTCATATATTTTCTCCACGTCTATTTTTTTAATTTTTTTTAAAACTGTACATGTGTGTATATGTATATAATTAATATAATCTCAAGAGTCCACAAATGTATATAGAGGTGACATATTTTATGTTTACTAAACGTCTATTGTTTACACAAAAAGGTTATTTTTAAAATAAAATCGATGAATTTCCTTGAAAAATATTTTCACGACAAGAGGAGGCGAGGAAAAAGATCACAAAAGGGTATAGAGTGATTTAGCTAGTATATATAGTTATGAATTTCTTTTCTAGGGCAGGAATTGATATGCAGTATTATAGTAGTAACCTTCGAAACTCCAAACAAAAGAGTTATGCTAGTTGTATAGTTATTTATTGATAGTTATTAATATATATATATAGTAGTAGTTATTAATTAATATATAGAAATTTATATAAAGTTGTGCGAATTGATATGTAGTTACTACTTGTGAATTTTTCCGGAAAAGCTGTAATTTATATATAGAGTACACCAATTAAGATTAATCAAGCAACCTACGAACAAAAGGAGTTTAGGGTAGAGACCTATTAAAATCATTGTAGGTTTAGTAAGATATAAATTTGCGTAAGTTGAGGATAGTTTTCATGATGTTAAATGTATGCAGACCTTAATTCCAAGTTAATATTTCGTGGATATAGTTTTTATACATGATTATTCTATAAGTAAAAAAAATGACACTTGAAAAATGGAGCCATCAGGCTCGGGTTTTACTATTTCCAAAGATGTATATTTATACGAAAATTGATTCAGGTCATGATTCTATTATTTGCTAAATAGTAAAAAATTTCTACTAATTTCAGTAAACTATTCAAAAAACTCAGCCGGCCATGGCACACGAGAATCTCAGCTGCACATCGGTCATTGCTCATTTCATTTCAACCAAGCCCAAGCTTTTTCAGGTATGATATAATAAGTTTCACAATCATTAGTCTTTCTTTTTATATATATAATTTGGTGGGGAAAACACCCATTTTATTAATGATAAAATAAATTGAGAATGAAAAGCCCTACAAAGTGCCAAAAATTACAAAGGCACTACCGATTTCGTAACAAAACAAAATACATGAACTTGCTGGAATAAAATAAAAGCTTAGGGACTACGCACTTCGGAAAAACGAAAATTCGGGAGACCACAAGCCTCCGTTGCTACGATACCTTTCAAAATAGCATAGGAGGAAAACTAAACAGATCTGAAGAAACCATCATTCCCGGTTCTTTGGCAAAGTTAGCAAGGAGATCAGCTCCTTTATTTGCTTCCCTCAGCACATGCATCAGCAGATAAGTCTTCTTTTACAATTCTTCTTGTATTTTGTGTATTTTGTAGACATATTGCAAGGTTTGATTGCTTTCCCTTGTAGTATTAGGATCAATTGCAGTGAGTCACTTTCGATACTATTTTTTTTTTGGTAAAAAGGCTCAAATGTTATTGAAAGAAATAGTACTCTTCTATGGGACAAAGGCCCCCATAGTTGCCGGAAAATACACAGGTCTGATACAAAGAAAGTATATAGATTACAACCCTCAAATGAACGACAATGATAAGAGCCCTATAGCTGCATTTTGAGGAAAATTTGCTAATTAAAGCTATGATTATAAAACCAAAAAACTAAGTAAAATGAGCTCAAAATTCTTTTTTCTTCTTATACTCCCTAATCTTATCACTCCATTTTAGATAGATCAATGTGATCAAAAGTGAGTATTTTTGAGAACCAAAATCGCAAACCTCAAAAAAATACATCTTTTAAACAAATGAAATTATACCAAATAGAGGGAATGCAAAATTCTCGATAGTGATACTACCAAACAGATATGATTTTTCTTCACACCAGCAGTTTCAACACTTCATGTAATATTTCGTGTCCATAAAAAATCCAGCATCAACAGCAACTTGATCACCTCAATACCTACATTCTGAGACCAATCCAAATTAAAAAAAAACTACATTTTTATTCACTTTTCGAACCTTTGTTATCATACGAGTGCAGTAATCAAAATGTTCAGAAAATTATTCTCATAAGCTTATATCAATTTTCAATCCATTCTATAAGTACAAATGTCTACACTTTAGTATTTATTCCATCACTTTAAATTGCTTCAGCATAGCATCATAAGCACAAAATTTAGAAGATTAAAGATTGAAATGACTCCCTCTAAAGTAAGGAGTCTCGTGCTGGTCAAACCAGTAAGCAGCATAAATCATTTTGAGCAAATCTATAGCCCTAAAAGTAGTGAAATTGATCCCACTTGAAACTTGTTTAAAGATTGCCAAAAAATAGAGAATCTACATGAAGAGCATATTCTAAAGGTCTAATTGCTTACAATTTAGATATAGATTGGAGGGTCACAGGCTGATCTGCGGCAATGGCAATGTCTTCTGAATTGTTTTTTAGAGTTTTTAGAGTTTTTATTTTTATATGGGTAAAATGTTGTAGCTGGTACCAGTCAAGGACAAGGTGCTTGTTTAATTGGATATTTCGTTTCCCTTTGTAAACTTTATGTTGAACAACTGGGTATTGAAAAATGGAGCCATCTAGGTCAAGTCTTTCACTATATATCTTCGAAGAGGTATATTTATATGAAAATTGATTTAGGTCAACGGATAAAAAGAACACAGATCTGAAATGAAAATAATTTTTTATTTTCGTACAACAGTTTTCACGAAGATGGACGGTGGATTTCCTGATTCCATTATTTGCTAAATAGTAAAATGTTTTCTACTAATTTCAGTAGGTTATTTAAAAAACTTTGTCGGCGATGGCATGTATACGAGAATCTCAGCAGCACATCGGTCGTTGTTCATTTCATTTCAACCAAGACCAGCTTTCTCAGGTATGCTATAAGAAGTTTCACAATCAGTCTTCCTTTAACAGCACACCTAGCAAAACCAAAAATTATTCGCCTTATTTAACATAAAAAGTATTAACAAAATAAATTAAAATAACAAATAATTGCAAAACTAAGAAAGAAAATGGTCTCTTCTTCCATTTATTGAAGCAAATCTTCTATTATTTTATCGTACTTAATTTAATTTCCCAAAAAAATAATGGCACTTGTCGTGGGTTGTTCCCCAGCGGCCGTTTCGCTGGCCGTGCATGTGTTACGATTGGATTTATACCAATCTTATAACAGATCTCTCCATTTTTTATTACTCTTGGTTTTCTTATTATTACATCCAACCTCTTTGTGAAAACTATTATTTGAGGCTTGTGAGCTATTAGAATAAAAATAGATTATATATGATTTGATAGTAATATAATTGCCAATGTAGGACCCCGTCAATATATACCAGGTTGGAAGTCGTCTGACTTAGCTTCGGAAATTAAATCAGATTTATCAATTGGAGACGGCCTCTTATAATTATTTCTATTAACAGAATCAAGTTGGTCAGGAGATGGTCCGTCCTTGGTATTATTGCCACCATCTGAGGTGGATTATATTGCTTCGTTGAACCGTTGTAAAAATTGGGATGCGAAAGGTGGAAAGAGTAAATCTTTTTTCGCTAAAAACTTTAGATGACCGGTTTATTATTAAGGAGATTAAGAGGACAGAATTCGAATCATTTACCCACTTTGCGCCCGAGTATTTTTTATATATGAGTTGAGTGCTATGAGAAAGTGAAATTCTTATCCGCTGTTCTAGTTGCAGTTTTGCAGTTAGGTTCCAAGTGATGTTACAACCACGGTTGGAACAAGTGTATTAATGGACAGAACAGTTTATTTAAATGTACTTGAAGTAAATCACACGTACATTTAACAACGGAGTTCACCCAACTGGACTACGTCTCTGGGGCACTTACCCAGATTATGATATTATAAAAAGCTTACAATATAGGATTCAAGTCTTAATGAAAAACTCTTAGACTCCATCTAGGTTTTTCTGCCTATCTCTATATTGCTCCTACTCTATAACTATCACTTAAAAATCAATGGCATCCCACCATTGGTTTTCTTTTAAAGCTCACTGTGTATTCTCTCAAGAATGAGTTCTTTATAATTTAGAACACACACCTTTTTACAAGCTAAGTTATCAACTATATAAACAAGTAAAACAATCTTCTTGCTTCAAGATCTTTTGTGATTGCTTTGACTCTTTTGATTGGCTTCAATCTTTTTATGTATCACAGAACTCTTCAGCGTAAGATTGACATCCATCTTGATAAGATAGTACCTGTTAATTAACTAGCTTGGAAATAGGAGTTAGTCTTTTCCTATAAGAATGAAACATATAAGACAATATCTTTTAGAGATAATATCTTTCAAATATACATATGAAACATTAACTCCATATTTCATTCAATCTTAAACATATCATACTGATTTTGATAAGGAACAAAGATTGAAATAAGTGATAAATATTTGCATAAGAATAGAGATATAGATTTATCCAACTTAAGGAAACACTTCTTTATAAACTAATCTCCTTATACCTTTTAGAAAACATCTTTCCTTACCACTATAATATTCTCACTATAACGAATTACACCTTTAAGAGCATATGAGAATATATCCTGCATACTTTAAAACAAATAATTATCATTAAAGAATAGTAATGCAGAATTACAGAACTAGACAGAATCCTGCAGAACAGCAGGTTGGAACTGTGGTTGCAACTGAGGTTGCAACATTACTTGAAACCACCAACACTGTCTCAGCAGGTTGTAACTGAGGTTGCAACATTGCTTGAAACCTAACAACACTGTCTTATGTATGTTGTAACTGAGGTTGCAGCATTGCTTGAAACCTAACAACACTGTCTTATTCTAACCAAACAGATAGAATTATTTAGTGCAAACCAATAGACAACAAATAGTATTTAGACCAGAAATCTGGTCCTAATAATCTCCCCCTTTGTCATTGGTTTGACAAATCATCTAAGTTTATAAAAACATTAATCCACCTGTAAATTCAATTCAGCACAGTCTTTTACTGTGTATCTTTTATCAATGCTTTTGTGACAACTTATTTAAGCTCCCCCTGCAAGTTAGAATAGCAAGCATCATATAAGCACAAAATATATCCATTCACATAGTTTCAGAACAGATTCAATTTTAAAGACAGTCACACTTCAAAAAGAAATTACAGAAATTTTAAGGCCAAAAACACTGGCACAGCATAGTCTTAACACAGCAATTGTAATTGAAACAGAAACTTAAAAACATGAAGTCTTAGTACAGAAATTGAAATTGTAACTCAAAGCATAAAATAAACTTCTTCATCTCCCCCTATTTGTCAGAATCCAGACAACCTAGTCATGAGGTATGTCTGAATAAGGTGCCTTTTCCCTTAGAGGTTCATCTCTGACAATATCCTCCTGTTCTTCTTCACTGCTTATTGAGAAGCCATCATCACTGTGACTTGCATCACTGTCACCATCATCCTCACTTTCAATGAGATTCACCAGTAGCTTTTTGATCTGATAATCATCAGCATCTAGTTCAGCTCTTCTTTCTTGATTGTAAGCCAGCTTTTTTTGCAGATACCACCTCACACATTTCTTCTTTGAAGGAGCACTAGATGTCTCCTTTTCTTTTCCCTTTTCTCCAGAGATGTCATTGACATGCCCCTCGTTTAGTAGTTTTGCAGAAATATACAGGGCTGGAGGACATCTTTCAGATGGTTCAGAGGAGATTCTAATAGGATGTGTAGCAGATATTTGACAGGTTTGAGACAGTATTATCCCAGTGATTAGGCAAGGAAAGGGTAGCAGAATAGAGGGTGAATTTGTATCACTGAAATCCCTTATAAGACTCAACACATGATGACCAAAATTAATAGGCAAAGAAGACATGATCTTATAGAGAAAAATGGCCATTTCTTTGTTCACTTTAGAGGGTTGTTTAGTAGGAGTCCAATTAAACCTAGCAATTTTGTGTAGCACAGCAGCACACAATGTGAGAGATGATGTCTTGATGGAAGTGCCATCAAATATGTTATTCTTTCCAGTGAGGACAAGAGCAATGACTTTCATGTCATAATCAACATTATTCACAGAAGGATTAGGAGCACTCAGAAATTCATTAATTAACTTAGGGGTAAAATCTAAAGTTAGACCCCTCAAAAATACTCTTCCATATGCAGGGTTACCCTCATCAAAGACATTACTGGTCAGATTAGCATAAAACTCCTTAACAACAGCAGGGTAATAAGAATCAGCATAGCAAATAGTTCTATCTAAACCA
Organism: Primula vulgaris; assembly: GCA_963920805.1. NCBI lineage: Eukaryota > Viridiplantae > Streptophyta > Magnoliopsida > Ericales > Primulaceae > Primula > Primula vulgaris. The sequence goes on from OY987220.1 coordinate 23,077,019, forward strand.
ACATCAGACAGCAATTTCTCAACATGCACCTGTATGTGCTGATAACTAACCAAATTTAGTCTCCTTTCACAGTGAATTTCCCTATTAGCAAAAGATCTGAACCTCCTAAACATTTTCCTATTCCAGAAACGAGAATCAACCTCATTGAATATAGGTTTATAAGAAAAACCAACAGATACAGGATCATCCTCTAGATTTCTCCTAGCACGTTTTTTAGTCCTATGTTTCTTAGAAGAGGAAGACTCACTTACCTTGGCCTTAGAGCCTGGACTGGTTGTAGATTTAGTCAAGAAATCCCTAAGAGTACAGTCATCATCAATGTTGAGATTAGGGTTATTAGGAGAGTTGGAAGACCTAGTTTCAACTAGGGTTGCAACTGGACTTGGAACTACGCAGTGGGTTTTCAGAGAACTTAGGATTTTGTTTAATAGAAAGAGAGAGAGAGTAATTATGAAATTGTTACTGATTTGCGATATTAAAAGGGGTTTGTATAAATAGCAATAAAGTCCAAATCTTTTTACAATTAGAAAAAGATACACTCAAATCAATTTTGAAACAGATTTTGCTAGAATTATGGAAATTTCTTACCAACAGAAATTTAAAAACTTAAACACAATGAAATCACGAAGGAAACTGTTTTCAAAAAGATAAATCTAGCAATTAATATAGATAAACATTCCTTGTAAACAGATTTACCCAAAATTTTGAATTCTAAGTAGTTGAAGATTTTAAGGAAATTTTGACTTGATTCAAGAGAAGATAGCAATAAAGCAAGATATTTAAACTATTAAAAAAAACAGGAATCTAGCAACTTACTCAAGAAGATATGTTTATCATAGAATAACTTTAATAGAAATTAGATTTTAAGAGCTTAAATTGAGCAAATTCGTTTTCATCTCTACACAAAAACTAGTTTGATGATCTCAGCAAGGAAAGAGTATAAGTGATGTCAAAAATAACAAGACTTAGTCTTGGCTTTTTCATTTTAGTAGTTCACTATTATGTGAATCATAGATGGTATAACAACCTTTGGACAATCACTGAATTTTTCAGTATTATTGAGTAAGAGGTTTCAACTGGTGTTGCAACTGAGCTTGCAACCAGTATTATGAGCATGTGGTTTCAACTGGGGTTGCAACTGAACTTGCAACCACTATGTAAAATGTGCACTTTGTGCTTGCAACTCTATTACCAGAGAGGTTTAAGACAAGTTACCTCACATCTGTTTTTGAGACACCAAAAAGCGGCTTTTTCAAGATAAAAACATCAAAACTCAATCAAGACTTACCTCTAGAAATAAAAAGTATTAAAGGTACTCAAAACAGATATACATAGCAAGAGTATTCAATTAGATCCAAAGTGAGATACCCCTATATCACTTCTTAAAGATTCAAATTTATTAGTATCAAGGGTCTTTGTGAAAATATCAGCTAATTGCCTTTCAGTTGAAACATGTTCTAAAATTAAGCTTTTTCCTTCAACTAGTTCTCTGATAAAATGATGCCTTAGATCAATATGTTTAGTTCTGGAATGTTGAACTGGATTCTTTGCTAAATCTATAGCACTTTTGTTATCACAAAACAAAGTTAATATTTCTTGCTTAACATTATAGTCATTTAACATCTGTTTCATCCAAATAAGTTGAGTGCATCCACTTCCAGCTGCAATATATTCTGCCTCAGCAGTAGATAAAGAAATGCAATTTTGCTTTTTACTAAAACATGAAACAACGTTGTTCCCAAAATAAAAACAACCACCAGAAGTACTCTTTCTATCATCTATATTTCCTGCCCAATCTGCATCACAGTAGCCAACAAGAAAATGGTTTGTGTCTTTAGAATACCATAAACCTAGGTGAATTGTGCCTTTTACCTACCTTAAAATCCTTTTGACAGCTAGAAGGTGAGGTTCTAAAGGGTTTGCCTGATACCTGGCACATACTCCTACACTTAAGCAAAGATCTAGTCTACTAGCAGTTAAATAAAGCAGACTTCCAATCATGGATCTATAAAGACTAGGACAGACACTTTTACCTTTATCATTTTTGGACAATTTAAGGGTGGTACTCATAGGGGTTCTCTTCTCTTTACTCTCACTCAGACCAAACTTCTTAACAAGATTATCTGCATACTTACTCTGACATAGAAAAATGTCTTTTTCATTCTGTTTAACTTGCAATCCTAGAAAGTAAGTTAATTCACCTCCACCACTCATTTCAAATTCATTCTTCATATCAGAAATGAATTCATCTATCCTATTATTAGAAGTGGAGCCAAACACAATGTCATCAACATAGATTTGAGAAATGATTATATCATTTGTAGTTTTCTTAGTAAACAGAGTTTTATCAACTCCCCCTCTGTTAAAACCTTTTTCAATCAAGAACTTGGTTAATCTATCATACCAAGCTCTAGGAGCTTGCTTTAGACCATACAAGGCCTTTTTCAGCAAATAAACATGTTCAAGAAATTTAGAATCTTCAAATCCCTTAGGTTGACAAACATAAACTTCTTCATTTATCACACCATTCAGAAAAGCACTCTTAATGTCAAGTTGAAACAATTTAAAATCATACAGACATGCAAAAGAGAGTAGCATTCTAATAGATTCAATTCTAGCTACAGGAGCAAAGGTTTCATCAAAATCAATTCCCTCAATTTGTGTATAACCCTGAGCTACCAACCTGGCTTTATTCCTGATAATCACTCCATCTTCATTACTCTTATTTCTAAAAATCCATTTAGTCTCTATAACATTTTTATTAGAAGATCTGGGTACTAAAGTCCACACATGATTTCTCTCAAATTGAGACAGTTCATCTTGCATAGCTAAAATCCATTCACTATCTTCTAAAGCTTCTTTTATATTCTTAGGTTCTAACTGAGAAATATAACAAGCAAAGTGAACAACATTATTTCTTTTACCTCTGGTTTTCATACCTGAAGCAACTTCTCCTATGACATTGTCAAGAGAATGATTTTTCTGAGTCCTTACATAGCGAGGCTTGCTAGTTGATTGAATATGAGAACTTTCTTCTTCTTCTTCAGACTCAGTAGTATTATGGGTTTCAACCTCGGTTTCAACCTCAGTTGCAACTGGACTTCCAACCACTGTTGGACTGCTTGTTTGCTGACTTTCTCCAGTGTCTTTTCCTGTCATTTTTGACTCTTCATCATCACCTGTAGTCTCATCCACATCTTTTAAGTCATCAAATAACACATTATAAGATTCCATAACACAGTTTTTTCTTTGATTAAAGACTCTAAAGGCTCTACTATTCTGAGCATAACCAAGAAAGATCCATTTATCACTCTTAGAGTCAAATTTACCAAGATGTTCTCTGTCTCTAAGAATGTAACAAACACACCCAAAAACTTGAAAATACTTAACATTGGGTTTTCTTCCTTTCCATATTTCATAAGCTGCCATGGTAGTGCCTTTAGTAATGTATACTCTATTAACTATATGACAAGCAGTGTTAACAGCTTCAGCCCAAAATCTGTTGGCTAGTTTCTTAGTATTAAACATGACTCTAGCCATTTCCTGAATGGTTCTATTCTTTCTTTCAACTATGCCATTTTGCTGTGGAGTCTTTGGTGCAGAGAACTCATGACTAATACCTAAAGAATTGCAAAACTCTCTAAACTTGCTGTTTTCAAATTCTGTTCCATGATCACTTCTGACCCTAGCAATATTACCACTGGTGGAACCTTTTTTAAGTTGCAGTTTTAAGCACAGAGTTTTAAAGAGATCAAAAGTTTCAGACTTATCTTTTAAAAATACTACCCAAGAGTATCTAGAGAAATCATCTACAACTACCAAAATGTACTTATTGCCACCTATACTGACAGTTTGCATAGGACCCATTAAGTCAATATGAAGAAGTTCTAGGACTCTCTTAGTGTAGATTTGACTTGTAATTTTGTGAATACTCTTTGTTTTTTTGCCAACTGCACAATCACCACAGACACTTTGAGTTTTAGCACTAAGTTTAGGAATACCTCTTATCAATTCTTCTTTAACAAGCTTATCTAGAGTTTTGTAATTCACATGACCAATCCTTTTATGCCAAATATCAACATTATTAGTACTAGCTTGATTACACCTATTCTGAGGCAATTCTTTTTCAGCTTTTTCAAAAACATAGCAGCTGTTTGTTGATCTAACTCCAGTCATGACCAAATCATTGTTAAGATCAGTAATTAGACATCTATCTTTGTTAAACTTAACAATCATTTTGTTGTCACATAGTTGACTAATACTAATAAGATTAGCTTTTAGACCATCTACAAGAAAAACATCATCAATATCTGGCATTCCAGGTTTGTTTAAGGTACCTTTACCAATAATTTTACCTGTATCTCCACCTCCAAACACAACAGTGTTTCCTGTAAGACTAATGACATTTTTTAGAAAACTTGCAGTACTTGTCATGTGCTTAGAGCAACCACTGTCAAAATACCAATCATTAGAAGTAACAGCATTTAAAGAAGTAATAACAGCTTTGTTATTAGCAATTAAGGTAGATTTTTTCTTAAGTTTCCAGACCCAGTTCGATTTTTTATTGACAGAAGCCAACCAGTTTTTCTGAGAAATATATTTTCTGTTCCTCTTTAAATAACACTGGATTTCTAAATGAGCAGATCTTTTGCAGAAGTTACATAGTTTAGTTCTAAAAGTATATTTAACCTCAAAGCTATTCAGTTTTTTCTTGGTTACAACTGTGGTTGCATCTCTAGTTGCAACTGTACTTCTAACATCTCTGGTTGCAACTGTACTTCTAACCTTATTGTCAATAACATGAGTTTCAGCTTTAACAAGAGCTTTAACAAAGGTGGTTTTTCCAGTGTTTTCATAGCCATAATAACCTAAGCCACTGTTATCTTTAGAGCCTCTAGAATAGGACAGCATGTCATCTAATTTTTCTGAGGCAGAAACATTCAGCAGTTTTATTTTCTTTTTAGTTTCAGTAAGTTCAACTAGTTGTTTGTTAAGTTGCTCAGTTAGACTTTTAACTTCATCCTTAAGATTAACATTAAGCTTGTTCAAGATCAAGGATTGCTTACTCAGGCATTGATACTTTTCATACAGGACAAGATATTGCTGAGTAATGTTTTCATCAGAGGGTTCTTCCTCATCACTGCTATAGGTTTTAAGTGCAGTTGTAACTATGGTTGAAACAGACTCACAAGTACTTTCATAAGTAGGTTCTTTTTCAGTGATTATTCCCATAAAATTAACAAAGTTAGAATCATCCTCTTCATCACTGTTGCTCTCAGAATCACTATCACTGTGAGTGGTTATATAAGCATTTTTGTTCCTTTTTAAAGTATTTGCACACTCAGACTGAATGTGACCAAAACCTCTACATTCTCTGCATTGAATTTCTCTAGGCTTGTAATCTTTGTTATCCTTCTCTTTAGGATTCCACTTCCCTGTAGAATTATTGTTAAACCTAGATTCTGACTTAAATTTATTATCCCTTTTCTGAAAGTTTTTGGATGTTCCAGTATCATCCTTTTTTTTCTTATAAAACTTTTTGTAAACCTTTTTAGCAAAGAAGGCTAGCTGTTCTTCATCACTCACTTTCTCACAGACCTTAGATTCAGATTTTTTAGCTTGAAAGGCTATTCCCTTTTCTGGTCTCTTCTGTTTGAAGAATTTAAGTTCATGAGTACTCAGATTTCCTATAAGTTCTTCAAGTTTAAGATTATCTAAGTCTGTTGATTCTTCAATAGCAGTAACCTTAATCTCAAACCTTTCTGGAAGTGACCTTAGAGTTTTCTTAACAAGTTTGGCATCACTGTATTTTTCACCTGAGGTTCCAGCTTGATGGGAAATATGACAAATTCTACCATTAAACTGTTCAATGGCTTCATTTTCCTCCATTCTTAAGTTTTCAAATTGAGTGGTTAACTGTTGGAGTTTAAAAGCTTTAACTTTAACAGTTCCTTCAAAAGTTATTTGTAAAATGTCCCATGCCTCTTTGGCAGTTTCACAATGAGAGATATACCTGAACACACTGAGAGTTACACCAGCAAAGATTAAGTTTATTGTTGTGGAGTTTGCACTTGATTTTCTGTCCTCATCAGCAGACCATCTGTCTTCAGGTACATAAACCAGTTCACCTTCACCATCAATGGCAGTTGGAAGCTCCAACCATACAACACTGTTTTCCATGCTTGTTCATTTTGTTGTTTGATGAAAGATCTCATTCATATTTTCCACACTCCATAGTTAACTCCTCCTTCAAGAAATGGTGGTTTGTTGAATGTGTTTGCTTCCCTCATTAAGTCCATTTTTACCAGAACACGGGATCCACACTAAGTAAGTTCTAGTGTGAAGCTCTGATACCAATTGAAATTCCTATCCGTTGTTCTAGTTGCAGTTTTGCAGTTAGGTTCCAAGTGATGTTGCAACCACAGTTGGAACCAAGTGTATTAATGGACAGAACAGTTTATTTAAATGTAGTTGAAGTAAATCACACGTACATTTAACAACGGATTTCACCCAACTGGGCTACGTCTCCGGGGCACTTACCCAGATTATGATATTATAAAAAGCTTACAATATAGGATTCAAGTCTTAATGAAAAACTCTTAGACTCCATCTAGGTTTTTCTGCCTATCTCTATATTGCTCCTACTCTATAACTATCACTTAAAAATCAATGGCATCCCACCATTGGTTTTCTTTTAAAGCTCACTGTGTATTCTCCCAAGAATGAGTTCCTTATAATTTAGAACACACGCCTTTTTACAAGCTAAGTTATCAACTATATAAACAAGTAAAACAATCTTCTTGCTTCAAGATCTTTTGTGATTGCTTTGACTCTTTTGATTGGCTTCAATCTTTCCATGTATCACAGAACTCTTCAGCATAAGATTGACATCCATCTTGATAAGATAGTACCTGTTGATTAACTAGCTTGGAAATAGGAGTTAGTCTTTTCCTATAAGAAGGAAACATATAAGACAATATCTTTTAGAGATAATATCTTTCAAATATACATATGAAACATTAACTCCATATTTCATTCAATCTTAAACATATCATACTGATTTTGATAAGGAACAAAGATTGAAATAAGTGATAAAGATTTGCATAAGAATAGAGATATAGATTTATCCAACTTAAGGAAACACTTCTTTATAAACTAATCTCCTTATACCTTTTAGAAAACATCTTTCCTTACCATTATAATATTCTCACTATAAACGAATTACACCTTTAAGAGCATATGAGAATATATCCTGTGTACTTTAAAACAAATAATTATCATTAAAGAATAGTAATGCAGAATTACAGAACTAGACAGAATCCTGCAGAACAGTAGGTTGGAACTGTGGTTGCAACTGAGGTTGCAACATTACTTGAAACCACCAACGCTGTCTCAGCAGGTTGCAACATTGCTTGAAACCTAACAACACTGTCTTATGTAGGTTGTAACTGAGGTTGCAACATTGCTTGAAACCTAACAACACTGCCTTAGTTCTAACCAAACAGATAGGATTATTTAGTGCAAACCAATAGACAACAAATAGTATTTAGACCAGAAATCTGGTCCTAACAGAAAGGGAACCAAACCTGCCTTACGAAGATTCTGTAACATTTCGGATTTTTATAAATGGTTTTATTTACGATTAAATTTATCCAAAAATGTTTTATACAACTTTTACCAAAAACCAGCCACTCTACTAATTTTTAGCCAAAAACCGAAACTCTTCCAAAAAACTTTATTTTTAAAACATGTTACTAATTTTATAAATAAAAAGGACTCAATAGCTTTGTTTCTAAAAATTTATTATTTTTGGGCAGTAAAATAATAGTTTTAGTATGAGTTAACTTTTAGAACTATGTGGACCAAATTGTTCACTTCCCCAAAGTCTCTCAAAACACTTCTCATCCCACTTTTCAAAACGGAAAACCAAAAACAAAAAACAAAAAAAAAATAGGGAAACAAAGAGAGAAAAAAGAGATTTCAAGCTTAGGAATAAGAAGAATAAACCACCATTAGCGAGCCTTTACCGGAAGTATCTCCTCTACGAACTAAGGTAACGGGGGTTATCCATTGCGACTGAACGGGGGTGTATGTTAGGGTTAGATCTTGCGTTTTTAAAATTTGGGGATTTTTCTTTTATCTCAATTATATTCTATTAAATTGTTAATTGAGTTTTATGTGTTGCTCTTTTAGTTCACTTATTTGAATTTGAGAATTGGGAATTTAGACATGTGGATTTCGAATTAATGAGAATGTAGATGGGTTTGTGTGTTTTTATGAGTTGTTATGTATTATTATAGTTGTTGATGAAATTGGGTAAATTTATGTTGAATAGAGATGAGTTGTAGTTTATGCATACAAGGTGTTTGTTAAAATATCTGAATGAGAATTTATGTTGTTGGACTTGTTTGGCAATTTGACTTTTGGAGAATTTATACTTATGAGTTTTGTTGAGATTTGTTTGGCAAGAAATTAATTGATAGCTATAAAGCTTGTTTGGCTAGTTGTGATTCTAGTATCTATACTTATGTGTTTTGTTGAATTGCAATAATGTGACATTTGGGAATGCTAGTATTTTGAGAATGTGATTTTATTGGGAATTGTGATAATTGAATAGTATAATATTATTGGCCGAAGCCTTGAAATTTATTTATTGGCAATGGTCTATGTCTCTCCCTATACCGGGGACATAAGAGAAGCCGAGGGGTATAGGAAATGACTCGTCTTACGGACTGGGGCGAGTAGCCTGAGAGATCCAAGTGCGCACTTTAAATATTTATATGTTGGCAAGGGTCTATGTCTCTCCCTATACCGGGGGCATAAGACGAGCCGAGGGATATAGGGAATGACCTAACTTACGGACTGTGGTAGGTGGCGTGAGAGATTCATGTGTGTTATAGATGTGTGTTGGAGTTACTTAATTTATTTCGTTGTATGATGCTATTACATTTCTTTTGATACGTTGTTATTGTAGTTGTTGTTTGTGAGTTCTTGCATTTATTGGATGGAGTGACGGTATCATGTGTGGTGTCGTCCCGTCTATGTATGTGCGTAGGACTCACTGTTACAGTTTTGTCTTTCAGGTACAACTTAGGTTGAGACATTTGGATATGATCATTAGCGATGTATCGCATGGGTTCGGGACTTCTTTCAGTCGCTTTCTTTTTACTTAGACCATTTTTTAGGTTGTAGCCTACGGACAAATTACATTCGTTTAGTATCTTCTTCTTTTTATAAATCTGTTAAAATCATCTTGTCTTGTAGCCGCGTTTGGCAAACATTTCTATTTCATTCGTATAATTGTTTCTTTAGCTCACAAGTTGTTTTCCTTTAAAAGTTAAATTTTATACCACCAGGTTCTTTTTTCCTTTTGTTCAAAAGGTCACGCATTGATTTCCGTTTTTCGGATTTCGGGGCGTGACAGATTCTATAAGGCTTGGAAAGAGTGGGAAGGAAGTGAAAAATGACTTGATGGTGATGGAAAATATCTCGTTTGGTTATAACTCGTCAATACGATCTTAAAGGTGCTTTACATGAGACAATACACCTGGGACAAGCAACTCGAGACATGGGTCAAATCATCTCTTGTTGTTTCCAAAAAACAGTTGCCGACCATAATATCTCCTTGAGAATAGAAGAAAAGGTTTAGGAAATTCATGACAACCTATTTCGTAAGTGTCCGTGATCGTTGGTGCTCGAAAAGATCTTCAAACCCTTGTAAGCTCTGTGGAATGGTTGAGACCGATTGATAATATGCCGTGTTAGTGTTGATAGTTTTTTGTAATATTTTGTGATCGAATATTGTACATGTGAAAATCCCCATTATATTGAGTGATTTTTAAGTGGGTCTCTAGGGAGGGTTCTGTTGCTTTAGGTTTAAAGTTTCATATCCGAATATATTACATATTCTCATATATACATAATGTATGTATTTTTTGTAAATTCTGTCGAGTAATTATAGACAGCAGTCTAGTCGTGGTTGTCGGTGATGAGAACCTATTGCATAAACTATATATACTAAGTAAACCAACGCACGTGATGCGTGCAATTAATTTTGTTTTTTGATAGCTTATTAAAAAATTCGAATTAAGCTAAATGTTTTTCTGATCTAACTATTTCTAATCTGATAGAAGAAGAGAGAGAAATGGTATTTTAGGGAGAATGAAAGTTGTTTTTGAAAATGATAATGGAAGTTATTAACTATGGCAGTTTTTATTTTTTGCTATAATTTGATTAATTAATAGGGTTAGTTTGTAAATATTTGTTTCAAGTTTTCATAAGCGGTGTTGAAATAAACTAATAGTATAAATATATGTAGCTTTTTTTTTATGTATCAATGATCAACATGAAAATGATTCACTTTGCTTGAAGCCAGCAGAATAGTTATTTGACTAGCTTTTTTGTAGCACAAATTTCAACCAGTTAATAATAGGAGGCCAAAATTGATGAAGCCATGTTGATCATTCTAAATCATTTTCATCAAATAATGAACAATTCGTTCTTTTGCAGTTTCAAGGAGTCCGCAACGTCTCTCATTGCCATATATCTCGGCGACTTTCCCAGGTTTTCTTGGGGATTTTCCCAAGTTTTGAGATGAGAAAGTTAGCATCATATATAGTGGCAGTACCCAAGAATAACATGGAGGAAAATGTCATGACTAATGATGCCATTGCTTCGTAATCAAGTTTTTCTCTCGACAAGAGAGTAATCTTAGGATTTCCTTTTTGTATGATCACTTGTTTCTTTTTGTAATTTGTATGTGGGTGATTTCTTCAATAAGTCCACACGTACATGAGAGATTGATTTATGTACCAGTGTAATTTGTTGTTCTAATTGCTCATTGTTCACTTTGTATTAACCTTGCAACCACGGCAAATTCTGTAAATTATAATGTTGTAAACCTTTCCCTAGTAGTATAAAATCGATTATTTATTTATTTTAGCATATACTCATTAATGCTTTAATACCTATATCTGAGAATACCTTTAGAAGTTTGGCTGAAAGTATCTAATAAGTATTACATTCTTGAGGAACTTCTGTCACCTCATCTTGTGTTGAAACTTCAAAAGATTAGCAAAATTTGCAACATTTTTTTTTAGTTGGAATATATCGATGGGCGCGTTCATTTTGACAACTTGCTAGTGTGATCAACTCTATGAAATGTCTGCTCAAGAAATTGCATTTCTGTCTTATAATATTTTCTTAGTAATTGTACGTTTGTATAATTGTTATTACAACCCTTGTTTTTGTTTGGCTTATTTGATTCTCCATTTGTAGGACGACACCATTCGTCCTAAGTCGTGGGTGTTGTACCAGACTAAGTAACCGATAAAAAAAATCTAAAAATTACAAACAAAACAAAAAAACTAATCTTCTATAAACTAAGTAACTGTTATTTGATGATTTTTTGTATAGATCTGTTGTACTTTTTTTTTCTTTTTCTGTTAACAAAAAAAACACAACTGAGTTCACTTATTAACTACTTCTTCAAATATTAGAGATGCAGTTTAAAGGTGTTTAGACGCAACACATTCAATAATTTTTATTAACTTTGATTAACAATAAATATTGGACAAATCCATCTTAGACTTCCCCCTCTCTCCTAAAAATCCTCCAACCCTAAAACCTCTCAATCACATCCGCCAGCCTGGGACGGGGTAAAACGCCACCGGCCCCAGGCCTTTTCATCTCCGTCCAACTCCTTTCTTCCCTCAGATATTTCTCCTTCTCATCCCAACTCTTTTCTTCTCTCATCTCGCACCTCAATCCTTCTTCGATCTTCTCTTTTCTCCCCTCATCTCCCACTTCAACTTTTCTCCGATCTCCTCTCTTCTCCCTTCATCAATTTGTAACGACCCGATTCTCGGACCAGACCGCCACCATCTGCTTACTACCACAAATATTGTCCGCTTTTGCCTGATTTCGTTCTCTCTTCTCGGGCCGCACGGCTTTAAAAGTCATTGGTGATAGTAAAGTGGGGTTTACTTAACTTATATAGCATATAGGTACTCACATATCTAGCCGATTTGGGACAATACTTTCTCTTTATACCGGCATTTTCCTACGAAAATCCGGGTTCTTATATTTTTCCCCATTCAGGCACGACGTACTCGTCGGGCACGCCATCCTTCCGGGAGTGGTTTACACACCATCGGCTAGATAGCGGCTCTGATACCAATTATAATGACCTGGTCCTCCGACCAGACCGCCACCATCTGCTTACTACCACCAATACTGTCCGATTTAACCCGATTTCGTCCTCGCTTCTCGGGTCGCACGGGTTTAAAAGGCATTGGTGATAGTAAGGAGTGTTTCCTTAACTTATATAACATATAGGTACTCACATATCTATCCGATGTGGGACAATACTTTCTCTTTACACCGGTATTTTCCTACGAAAATCCGGATTGTTACACTATTACCTCACCTTTTTTCCGATCTCCTCTCTTCTCGTCTCATCTATTACCTCACTTTTTTTCCGATCTCCTCTCTTCTCCCCTCATCTATTATCGCACCTTTTTTTCAAGCCATTGTTTTCTTTTTATTCTTCCATTTCTCTCCTCTCACCCCCATGATCTATGTCGACGCTTTTTCTATCCCTTTTTAGATGAGATCCGGTCTTCTTCTTTTTGCCCCCTATCTATTTTGTCCTTTGTATTTGATTGATTCTCAAATGTTTGCCTATTTGGTGGTAGCACTTTTGCACTCGGGGTCTTGACTAGAGTTCAGACAGATTTATTCTTCGTGAGTAATTGTGTGGGCATGGGCAGTATCTGAGCTTCTTGACCAGTAGGTTTGACTAGATCGAGTAATAAAAGTGTGTTGACACCTCGATCATAATTACAATACCGGATTGGATGGGATACTCTTTAGGCTCATTTACCTCGGTTCACTATCTGGTATGTTGTGCGCCTCTGTCTCTTATGTCTTGACATGAGCTTGTTTTCTTACTTATACCAAAAAGAGCCCTTGAGTCTGTGTATCAGATCTGTCTGATGTACTTCTATAGCTTTATTGATGTTTTATGTGACGTGACTATGTCTCAACTTTTTTATTACAAGTATTGATGGAGCTTGTCGTTGTAGTGCTATCGTTCGCAACTCGGTAGAGTTTTGGTTATGATTGTTAATTTGGGGACTGTGATTGAGTGGCTAAGTTTGACTGTTTTAGTGTGAGGTTGGTGCCTTTAGGATTTTTTTTGCCATGACCGGACTTATTAGATCGGATTTACTAGTGTGCAGGCACCCCGATGGTGCTTTGTTGAGCTGGTGGCAAATTTCCTTTTAGTCTGTTTATGCCGATTGTGTTGTACGGTGCCCTCATTTGTGACCATTCTTTTACTATTCGTACTTTGTTTGGTGCACTCGACAATATTTCAGTACTACGTTCAGTACTACGTTTTCGTGATAGTTGAGATTTTTTATGTTGTATTTTACGTCTTTTTGGCTCAGTTTTATCATCTGTATATCTCAGTTTTATCATCTGTATAGGGTTGAATAAGTTGTGTATGGTTTTAGGAGTTGGTGGATATATTGACACCATTTATGATTCTATATTATTTCAGTTTGCTTAGTCCGCGGAGCTTGTTCCAAGGACACTGAAACTATGTAATTACGTCCGTTGTAATTAATAATAATGAGCGTTTACTTAAAAAAAATTATATATATATATATATATATAAATAAATAAATATTGAACAAGCTTCACTTTCTGGGAACTAGATTTTACTAACCAGGTGCATCTAAACTGTGTTCCATCTAGTTGTATGCCATTATGACGTTACTTAGTTCTACCTTTATATACACATCTAAACTTTCAGTAAGAAACATTTATTAAAGGCTTTTTTGTAGAATTATTTTTGCTTTGTTCACTATGAAGTATGAACACACTTTGTGTAGATGATGTTACACAGGCAGTCGGCACACAAGAAAACTCATCAAGCTCGAGACTATGACAAGTTAAAAGTAGCAGATAGCTAGGAATGACTTATTATCCTATATTTTCATTTCTATCTATCAAAGTATCCACCGGATCTAGACTCTGCACTACAAAAATAGGCTTTACGAACGATTTATTTAGAGACAGTCAAATTTTGTCTCTAAAAGATAATGACTTTTAGGGACAAAAACAATTTTTATGACAAATAAATAAATTTTTATCCTCAAATCTAACTTTTAGAAACAAAAATTGAAAAAAAAAATTGTCTTCAGAGACAATTACATACGAACATAAGTAGACAATTCAAATTTGACTCCATATTTCTTTTGACACGAAATTAAATTGTATCATTATATTTATATCGGATTGTCTTTGGAGACAAAAAAAATTCCATTTTTTGTCCATAAAAGTTAGATTTTGAGAAAAAAAATTATTTTTGTCCCTAAAAATTATATCCCTAAAAGTCACTCTTTACATATTGTCTCTAAATAAATTGTCCATAAATCTCAGTTTTGTTGCAGTGCTCTATGCTTGCTAGTTTGTGGTCGTTGCGAAACTTTTCTAAACCTTGCAATGCACCACGTAGTATTTTACACCATTGTGTCAAGGTGCAATAAAATTTAGGTCGATTTTTCTCAAGAGTTTTGATGGCTTATTGGTATTATTTGGTAATTTGGCATTCTTCCTTGTTGCTGACAATTTCATGCTTATATATTTAAGGATTTTGAGAACAATTATAAAATCGCCACCACCTAAAGTGAGAATTTTAATATCACTACTTTCCTCCCCCTCTCTCTCTAGAGAGCAGTGTATATATAATACCAACAAAACTTATATTGTTTTAATCTCTCGAGAACGATTTCAGTTCATGACCAATCAATATTGTTGGGAGTAATGTTTATAAGTTTTATCCATTTTTTTTAATCTCTTTTGGTACTTTAATAAGTGGTCAATTTCTCTCTTCAAAATTTTATATCTTCACACTCTTTGATTAGTTTTTCAATAATAATTTGTATACTCCGTTCAACTGGTTCCATGATCATTTTGTGGTTATTCATTAATGAATATGCTCTCAAGGCTATATTCTTCATGCCCTCTAAACACAATAATTTTTCTAAAATTTAGTCATGGGAAATTTTCTGTAGAACCGAAATTTCTTACAATCATTCATTCTCCTACTACATATATTTATACATTTTACACACACAACCCATATCAAACTATATACATATATCAATACTATTGTTAGATGTAAACAGCGAAAATGTCGGTAAATTGTCAGGTGCCAGTCTCTCCTTCATATCACAACTCACACAGAATTACGCAAGTTCAAAATACCCCTCAGTAACAAATGATATAACAATTACATTACACGTGTGATGTATTCAAATCTTTTTAAAAATAAGTACCCATCATTACCAACGATGTTAGCATCTTTGTGCTAGCATTCGTTTGATTAGCGGATTGACACTTCAAATGAATGTTTGTTGGCACCGTTGGCTAATGTTTGGTGTGTAGGAGCGTCAAGAAATTAAATTTTGATACGGTTCAAGCTTTGGGCAGGTTTGAAGAAAGAAAACAAGTTTGATATGGTTCGAACGGACCGCTGGTTTGGAGTCACGACAACGGACTGTTTTGGTTTCAAATGGCAGGCTGTTTTGTTTACATTGCGGGTTGATCACGAGAATCAAAATGGGCTAAACACTGGGCATGTTGTAGTTGCTGTAAAGTCACTTTAGAAGGGCTGGACACCTTCGAAAAAGGGCGAGAACGGTTACCAGAGTTGCTGTTGCAGTTTTTCCACTACTTTGTAACCGCTATGGCAGTTTTTGACCCTTGTTGCTTGTAACTGTCATGTACGAAATTATAAGTAAATGGACAGATTTCATTATATTTAGAGAGAGTTTCAGGTTGAGAAAAACTTGTAAAACATATGTAATCTGGTTACTAATATTAACGGAATTATATTGGGTTGGCTACGGCCGTAATTGTGCGTGTGTTCATTTACGTTCGTTTGCGTTCACATATATATTACTTGTTTTAAATCTGTCCATATTGGAGTAGTTACGTTGCCTCAAAACGGACTGCGATTGAATGATCAAACACGAGAATTTGTGAGGCAAACACGAGTGTTGCGAGTGTTGGGTTGGCTGATCGTTTGTGGCAGCGACTAAGTCCATAAATGAGCCATCACGTAGCTGTTTTGTTAAGCGAAAAGCAATCCCGTGACACACGGCATATTGACATTAACTGTCTTAATTTTCACTCATTTTCAAATTAAAATCTAGATTTTGTCTTTGTATTTGTCTCTCTCTACACCTTTTTTTACAGGTATTAAATTTATAAAAAAAAAGTTGTTTTTTTACAAATGTAATTGTCCTCGTTTAGATTTGTTAGTAAATATTTATATCCTTCGTTTACAGTTTTAATTACAAATGTAATTGTGAATTTCAGAATTGTTTTCATTGCAAGGTTTTACAGATGCACACGTATTGTGTGGACACATTTCGCTAATATATATAAATTAGTATAATTTGTCGTGACAAGTATGGTTCAACAATTATAAAGTAAAAAATATAAAAAAAAGGAACTAGAAAAAGGTAGCATGCATGCATCTCAATCTTTCAATAAAAAGAAATTCTTTTTGGTCAAAAGAAAAAAGAGGAAAATGAGGAAATAAGGAAAACTAAATTGTCAGGAGGGTTTCCTCTTTCTTAAACCATCAAAACGATTACTAACCAGACGCAATTTTTATGAGATTGTTCGTTATATAACATACCAACCAGTCTTTGATCAAATCAAAACAAGGAAAAAGGATACTCACAGCAATAATGATGTAAAAACTATATTGCCATAAAAATATTTTCACGATAAGATTAGGCGAGGAAAATGATCACAAAACGATATAGAATGTTTTGGCTACTATAGTTATGAATTTCTTCAGTAGGGCTGGAATTGATATAACCTTCGAACCTACAAATAAAAGAGTTTAGGAGATATAGTTATGAATTAATATAAAGTATTTACTTTTGGAAAAGCATTACTTATTTAGTGACAACCAAACAGCATTGACTTATTATAAGTATAATGGCCCAAAGGTATGCTTTTGGTGGGCAACCGAACATCCCTATAGTTATGAATCTCCAAATTGACATGTACTAGTTATAAACTTCTTCTGTAAGTCTGGAATTGATATATAGAGTATACCGGTTAAGATATATATCAAGCAAACCTACGAACAAAAAGAGTTTAAGGTAGAGACCTATTAAAATATTTGTATGTTTTGTAAGATAAAAAATTTCAGTAAGTTGAGGAAACTTTTCATGATATGTTAAATGTATGCATACCTTAATTTTAACTTAATATTTTATATGGCAATATAGTTTTTACATCATTATGCAGCCATCTAGGTCAAGTCTTACACTATATATCTTCTATATATAGTGATGAGAACCTATTGCATAAACTATATATATGTAGTTTTTTTTGATATATGAATGATCAACATGAAAATGATTCACTTTGCTTGAAGCCAGCAGAATAGTTATTTGACTAGCTTTTTTATAGCACAAATTTCAACCAGTTAATGATAGGAGGCCAAAATTGATGGAGCCATGTTGATCATTCTAAATCATTTTCATCAAATAATGTACATCTCGGCGACTTTCCCAGGTTTTCTTGGGGATTTTCCCAAGTTTTGAGATGAGAAAGTTAGCATCATATATAGTGGCAGTACCCAAGAATAGCATGGAAGAAAATGTCATGACTAATGATGCCATTGCTTCGTAATCAAGTTTTTCTCTCGACAAGAGAGTAGTCTTAGGATTTCCTTTTTGTATGATCACTTGTTTCTTTTTGTAATTTGTATGTGGGTGATTTCTTTAATAAGTCCACACGTACATGAGATATTGATTTATGTACCACTGTAATTTGTTGTTCTAATTACTCATTGTTCACTTCGTATTAAGCTTGCAAGTTGCAACAACAAAAATTCTGTAAGTAAGAATGTTGTAAAGTTGTAAACCTTTCCCTAGCTAGTGCTATATAATCGATAGCATAGATATATATATATATAACATCCATGAGTCTACGCTATCGATTATATATATATATATATATATATATATATATATATATATATGGGATCCCTTTTTACGCAGTCAGTTTGTTTGACTGCGCATTATACCGTTAATTCGTGTACCGTTTAATTATTTCAGATTAGATCTGAACCCTAGTATCTAAAACTCTATTAAAAAAAAGAACCATTAAATTACTATTATAACCTTAAATCTTACGGTCTAAATTTAAAGTAAATGATCCAACGGTTCTCTATTTAACGGTATTTTGTACCGTTCAATGTAGAACGGCACACAAGTAAATGATATAATGGTTCTCTATTTAAGTACTACATTCTTGAAGAACTTATGTCAACTCATCTTTGTGTTAAAACTTCAAAAGATTAACAAAATTTGCGACCAATTTTTTTTTTCTACTTGGAACTCAAAACTGTTGGTTGCATCGGAAAGTTAAAAACCACTGCGCTACATGTAATTGCAATCGCACTAAAATGATATATTAGAGCATTCTCAACAATACATATAAACTTTCTCTATATCTTATATAGCTAGATAAGACTATATAACTAAAAGTTGCACAACAGTCATCTATAAGTCTAGTATATATCACATTAAAATAATGATTTCTTTTTTATTTTATTTATTTTTGGAACCTTTCTTGTTCCTTCTTCACAGTTTAGCAAAAGGGCAAAAAAAAACCCAATTCTTTTCTACTTCGATTCAACACATATGAAGTCTTATATCATATACAGAGTATTTCTTAGTTTTCTCTTACCTTCACTCTGATCATCCAGATTCTATACATCGATTTGGGTGTTTAACCACATCATTTTCGTACCTGCATATATATATGTGTGTGTGTGTGTGTGTGTGTGTGTGTGTGTGTGTGTGTGTGTGTGTGTGTGTGTGCAAATCTAGAACACTCAGACGAGTAGCAGAAGTATGGAATTATAATGGATACGATTATATAGAGGAATAGCCCGATTATATCTACAGTTCTTATTATTTATTATATAAATAATAAGAACTGTATATATCAACTTGTAGTAAGAGAAAGGAAAGCGAAAAGTGGAGGGTGGAAAGTGGGGGAGGAGAGAAGGATACACGGTTTTTGAGCAATAAAATAATAATTTAAAGTCATATAATTTTTTACCAAAACTCTCTACATATAGAGAGAAATCCAATAAAATTATATATTTATAGAATTTTTTAAGCTATAGATGCACTGATAAGCAGCATTTAGTGAATATATTGTATAAAGTTATACATAAAGAGTATTTTAGTTGTTCCGATGAGAATGCTCTTACATTCTAAAATTGTATACATATATTATTTTATAAAATGAATAAATTTCGATGCCTTTTATCAGTTGAGACCTGAGAGAATGAGTTGTTTCGGCTTGTACAATGGTCTGCCCTGTCTAGGATATCATGTCATGATAATCTAAAAACATGGGAAACTCTTAATTAGTTTAATGAAGAGTTGATTGAGCCTAGTAATTTTCTAATCAATCGCCTTGTTGTAACTTGTACACTATAAAATTATTTAGAGGCGACTCCACATACACATAATAAAACCAACTGTGTCGGATATCAAAAATATTGCATTTATTTTAGGACACAAATTTTGGTACGCTTATAGATATGTACATACAAAAAATAATGAATGAAGAAACCATAAATACAAAAAGGCCTGCATTTTCAAATTTGTGTTGGATCTCTTAGATTCTCGAGACGGTTCTGAAAATACTTATAAAAATAAATGTATTTTGAGATTGAAAAAAAAAGCATACCTAAATTACTAAAAATAATAAATTTAATGAACTTTTATACACTCAAATTAAATTTAAAAACATAAAAAAATTTACAAATTTGTTTCTCTTTTTGTTACAAAAATAATGTATTCATACCCAATGAAATATCTAATATTAAAAAAAATCTGTTACGTCGTGAAAACGAGTATGTAATTTGTTACTTAAATAATAAAACTTAAATTAATCAGATCTCTCTCTCTCTCTTCAATCCGCGTTTGTGATCAAATAAGGTGTGTGTTTTTTTTTAATTTCCATAATATTCTCGATTTTGGCTAAAATAAACAAATGGGTTTCGATTTATTTGCATTAATATTGAATAAACCCAACCTAGAGTTACTATAAACACGGGTCGATCTTATTTTTATCAATTTCGTTTTCTTTGATTATGTTATATGCCAATTTATCTTCCTTGTTACGTGTAGTAGTATTGTATATACAAAAAAAAAATATAGGAAAAAAACTGAGCTTTTTAGCCTCTCTTTTTTTTTATCAAATTAAAGAATTATTGTAGTTTTTAACTTAAAGTTACAACCAAACAAGCCCTGAGCCAGTGGCTGTTGGTTCCGTTAATGGGTCCGACTCGAATATATATAGTAAATATTTTTATTTTTTTTTGTCAACTTTTTTTTATCAAATTGAAGAAATTCTAGTAGATTTTAGCTTAAAAGTTACAAACAAACCCTGATCTAGTGAATGTTGGTTCCGTTAATGGGTCGGACTCGAATAAATGTATAATGTAGTGGTAAAGATTTTTTTATTTTATTTTCTAAAGCTTTTTTATCAAATTAAAGAAATTCTAGTAGATTTTAGCCAAACAAACCGTGAACTAGGCTCTTGGTTTGGTTAATGGGTCGGTCTCATATAAATGCATAATCTAGTAGTAAACTTTTTATATCAAATTAAAGCAATTCTAGTAGCTTTTAGCTTAAAAGTTACAACCAAACAAACTCTGAGCTAGTGGATGTTGGTTCCGTTAATGGGTCGGACTCGTATAAATGTATAATGTAATACTAATGAATTTTTATTTTTATTTTTTAAAGTTTTTTTCAGATTTAAGAAATTATAGTAGCCTTTAGCTTAAAATTTGCAACCAAACAAACCTTGAGCTAGTGGCTGTTGGTTCCGTTAATGGGTCCGACTCATATAAATTTAGAATGTAGTAGTAAAGATTTTTTATTTTTTTTGAAGTTATTTTTTATCGAATTGAAGTAATTCCAATAGATTTTAGCTTAAAAGTTGCTACCAAACAAACCTTGAGCTAGATGATGATGTTGGTTCCGTTAATTGGGTCGGATTTGTATAAATTTATAATGTAAGTAAAGTTTTTTTTTTGTTTTCTAAACAGCTTAGCTTTTATTTAGCAATTCAACAAAGTCTAGCTTTTAGCATAAAAGAGGTTACAGAAAACCACCCCTGAGGTAGTGGTTGTTGGTTCTGTTAATGGGTCGTACTCATTTTAGTTGAAAAGATTTTAATTTTTTTCCAACCAGCTTAGTTTTTATATCAAATTATAGAAATTATAGCTTTTATCTTATAAATTAATATGAAACAAACCCTGAGCTAGTAGATGTTGGTTCCGCAAAATGGGTCAGGCTCATGCAATGTAGAAGTAAAAGTTTCTTTTGTGAAAACAGCCTAGTTTTTTTGTCAAATTAAAGAATTTTTTTTTTGTAGTCTTTAGCTTAAACATAACAACCAAGCAATCCATGACCCAGTGGTTGTTCGTTCGTTGATGGATCAGACTCAATGTAATGTAGTACTATAAGTTTTTTTCTTTCTTCTATGTAACGTAAGATTTTATTCTTTTAGAAACAGATTTAGAGAAATTCTAATAGCTTTTAGCATAAAAGTAACAGCCAAACGAACCCTCAAATAGTGGCTGTTGGTCCCGTAAATGGTCGGACTCATTTGTGTCTTTTCTTAACTAGATAGCTTCCCGATCAACTTAAAGTGATTTTTCTAGCTTTTAGTTTGACTGTAACAACCAAACTAACTCTGCGAAAATGGTTTTTGGTTAAAATGGGACGGATTCTTGTAATGTAGTTCATAAGTTTATTTTTTGGAAGAAACTTAGATTTTTAATCAAAGTATAGAAATTATAGGTTTAAGCTTAAATTTTACAACCAAATGAACCTGAGCTAGTGGTTGTGGTTCCTTTTATGGGTCGTAGTCATATATTGTAGTAGTAAAGTTTTTCTTTTTCGGAAACAGCTTAGTTTTTCTAACAAATTAAAGAAATTCTAGCGTGTGGCTTAAAATTAACTATCAAACAAACCCCGAGCTAGTGGTTGTTGGTTCTGTAAATGGGTCGGACTTTTGGTGTACTTGTACTAGATTTTCTTTTTTCGAAACAGCTTAGCTTTTCTATCAAAAGAAAGAAATATTAGTAACTTTTGGCTTAACAGTTAACTCCACAACCAAACAAACCCTCAGCTAGTAGCTACTAGGTCGAACTCATTTAATGTAGTTGTGAAAGATTTTCTTTTGTTAGAAACAGCTAGATTTCTTTATCAAATTCAAGAATTTCTAGTAGTTTCTAGCTTTAAAGTAACAGCAAAAAAGAAACCCTGAGCTAGGAGCTGTTGGTTCCATGAATGGGTTAGACTCATGTAATGTAGTACTACAAGATTGTATTTTATTTTCGAAACAGGTTTACTTTTTACTAAAATAAAGAAATGCTAACAACCAAACAAACCCTGAGCTAGTGGCTATTGGTTCTGTAAATGCGTCGGACTCGTGTAATGTAGCAGTAAATATTTTTTTTTAAACAGCTTTGCTTTTTTACCAAAGTAAAAAAATACTAGTTTTTAGTTCCAAAAAAAAAAAAAAAAAAGAACCCTAGGATACTTTCTGGCTGTTGGTTTCATAAATAGGTCGGCGTAGTAGTAGTAATCTATTTTATCCCCCCTGAAACAGCTTAGCTCTTTATCAAATTAAAGAAAATGTAGCTTTGAGGTTAAAATAACAACCAAACGAATTTTGAGCTAGTGGCTGTTGATTCCCCAAATGGGTCGGACTCATGTAATGTAGCAGCAATTTTTTTATCTTTTTTCGAAGCATCTTAGCTTTTTTACCAAATTAAAGAAATTCTAGCTTTTAGCGTAAAAGTTAAAACCAAACATATTCTGAACTAGAGGCTGATGGTTCCGTAAATGGGTCGAACTCATGTAATGCAGGTGTAAAAGTTTTTTTCTTTTAAAACAGCTAGCTTTTAAAGAAAATCTACTATTTGGCTTAAAAGTAACAACCAATCTAACCCTGAGCTAGTGTCTGTTGGTTCTGTAAATGGATTGGGCTCATTTAATGTGTTCTTAACAAAAAGAATTTTTGGAAACAGCTAGCTTTATGTCAATTAAAGAAAATCTAGCTTTAGCGTAATGGTAACAACCAAACCAACCTTGAGCTGTTGGCTGTTGGTGGGACTCTCTAATGATAAAATTACAAGATTTTATAATTTTTTCCAATGTGGGGGATGCTGTCCTCTAGTAGTAGAGTTTTGGGGGTGGGCTGCCCAATTTGCCATCCTTGCTTTATCTAATCTGGGGATAGAAAATTAGTTTTTCGTACCTCTTTAATTCTTAATGTTTTCTAAGTACAATTCTTGTTTTCAAGGGTTTGTTCAGTTTATCTTTGTTCTTGCTTAAATATCAATTGAAGCTGGTGTTACCAGTAGTTCCTCAGTTTTAAACTTAAGATTTTTTGTTTTAACTTCACAACCTCAATGATTTGGTTACATACATGCACAACATGACCTATACCTGCATATCCTGGCACTCTTACTTGTCTTCAAACTAATTATGTACTTTCTGAACACCGTATTTAAATAATAGGATAACAGTACGAGTTACACATCTTATATGAGAAGCAAACACAGAGCATGTATGCTGGTTGATAGTGTATAGATACATGAGAAGCAGGGCAGAGGGAATGAGCAAATACAAGTCTCCTCATCGAAGAAATTTGATTATATTATGCATAGCTGTACTCCTTGGAGCTGCTCTCGTCGCTGATCTGCTTTGGGCTTCTTCATATTCTCTTTCTACATTAGGTTACCTCTCATCTTCTAGAAGGTGGTCCCCCCAACCTAAGGTGAGACTAACAAAACCTTTCTCTTATTGTTTTTCATTATAGGCTTTGGTTAGTTGCACCTTGTGCCTTTTCTTGCTTAAAAAAAGATGGATTGCATTTGGTTGATCAGTTAAGCTGAGCTTTTATGTTCTTTTGGCCTGACGAAGGTAGTAGCTTTAAGTCGGATGAACCTGGGTTTTTTTCTCAGCTTCAAGAAATCTAGCTTATTTGATTCAAGTGCAACCAAAAACAAACGCCCAAAATTTACTTGTTACTGAGTTTATTTACAAGCTTATCTGCACAGGGAAAAACGCCCAAAAGAGGGGATGGAAGGGTGTTATCTGCGACATTTGCAGATTTAGCAGCCCCACAATTAGAATGGGAGAAGATGCCAACAGCACCCGTGCCACGTCTTGATGGTGCAGCCCAACAGATCAATAATCTTCTCTTCGTCTTTGCTGGTTATGGAACCATCGATTATGTGAGTTTACTTTTTTTCCTCCTCTTTGTTTATTTTGTCACAGCCCAGGCGTCTGCATGTTATGATAGTGGACTTGTTTTGTAAACCCTTAAAAAGTAGTTTGCTTTCAACTTTTATGTACAATGTGTGCTTGGATTACCAAGAAAAAATATACTTGTTTCAACATTTGAGAAAATATTAGTTAACTTTTAAAGGTATTCTGATCAACACATTTTCCGAAAGCATACCTTTCATCTGTTTTACTTTAATCTCAACTGTTTTTTCACTATGTCTGATACAAAAAGGTACATTTTATATTTTATCTAACGCACTTATAAAAGTAGCTTAAAGTAATAGTTTTATATGTTTTGATTGAAGTTATAATGGCAGAACAAAGACATCCAGAGTAATTCATCTTAGGATTGTTCCACACGATTAGTGAGCACTCTTAACTTGGAAATTCTAACAAACTTGATGCAGTTCAAAATTTCAAATGCTTTCTATTTATTTATATGCACATCATTCATTCCTCACACAGACAATGTACACTGTTGTAGCCTGCCAATGTGGTAATTTTCTCATGCTTTGAAATGCTCCTCTAACAATAGGCTTACATTTTAAGTTTCAGCCTTAAAATACATAGCATCCTTTTAATTTATTTGAACTCCATGTATTTTGGAGCTTATACTTTGTGACCAATTTGATTTTAGTTAGTTCCTTGGCTATTGTGTAAATCAGGTCAATTTCTAGTGAAAATTGGGTTTGTCTTGTTTTTTTTCTATGATAGGTACATTCTCATGTTGACATATACAATTTGACGGACAATACATGGGGAGGAAGATTTGACATGCCAAAAGAAATGGCACATTCTCACTTGGGAATGGCAAACGATGGCAGATACATATACGTGGTCACTGGACAATATGGCCCACAATGTAGAGGACCCACATCACGCAATTTTGTCTTGGACACTGAAACGAAGCAATGGCAAGATTTGCCTTCCTTACCAGTTCCCAGGTATGGCTGATAGTAAGTTTTTAAAATAGACATAATGGTTTAGTCTAGTTTGTTTGACAAAAATGGGGGCAAAAGGAGTAGAGTAAAAAAGAAATGGAAGGACATTAGATGGATATTTTGTATCTGATCATGTATAAGAACTTGAAAAACAGCTAATTGCTTATCGAACATTTAGAATTTTACTTGTAGACATAATGGTCTATTGTGGTTTGCCTGATAACCTGTTTAATTGCAGATTTTCAGCAAATAAGCTGGGTTTTTTAAGGTTTAGAAAAAAGCTAGGTTCATCCAGCTTAAGCTTCTAGCTTATTTAGATGGAAAATCAGAAAACTCAAGAGTTCAAGCTGGTCAACCAAGTGCGGTCCAGCGTTTAAGCAAATAATAAATGACTTGGCTGCAATTAAAAGGACTATAAGCAGAGGGAAAGAAGTAAAGTAAAAACTAAAAAGAAATAGGACCTTTTAATGGAACATTATGCATCTGAACATGCATGAGAACTTGATAAATGATTAATTTGCTCTACTTAAACTATTTGTTGCATATTAATTAGGGGCTTATTGAAAAGGAAAAATTGTCATTAGGTGATTGTTTAGTCATTGAACTGTAGATTAGTACAGGACCATATCTTTCTCTTATTTTAGTACTTAATCATGACATCGTCAATTCTACATTCCTAAAGTACCCTTCCATAAAGATAACATTTACATTTTGTTATCTTAAATGATTCAAAATTTAAAACAAATCTCTCTCCTGACATGGAACAATAATTTAAATGATATTTTCCATATATATATATAAATATATATATACTGGTTTTGATAAAAAAAAATATAAATAAGAATACTAGATGTAATTTTTTAATTTTTTTAATTAATAATTAAGTTTATGATAGTGGCAATTAGGGTTCCATATTTTTATTGTGGGTATATATATATGTATGTAGTAATTTTTTTATTTTCATTAATATTTAAGTTTAGGTATTATCAACTAGGGTTCTATATTTTTATTTGGGTTTTTATATGTTGACATTTAATGAACGTTTATGTATATGTCTGTAGATAATTAGGAGAGAGAGAAGAGGGTGAGAGATTAGTGGGAGGATTAATCAGGTGAGAGATTAAGGGTAATATTGTAGTTCCACAAGATAAGATCACTTTTTTAAAAGGAAGTTTTGACTAGGTACTAATCCACAATTTAACTCCAAATTGATCACCGAAACTAAATTTTCCCTATTGAAAAATTATACTATTAAAAAGGAAAGTGGCCTGGCCGGATGATAAATTAAAGTAAATCTATCTCTTTGGGATGGAGGGCTTATAACTTTTTTTAAATTTGATTTATTATAAGTGAATTCAACCCCTTTCAGGTATGCTCCGGCAACCCAACTTTGGAAAGGTAGATTACATGTGATGGGTGGTAGTAAAGAGAATCGCCACACCCCCGCTTTAGAGCACTGGAGTTTAGCGGTGAAAAATGGACAAGCTACGGAGAAAGAGTGGCGTAGTGAAATACCTATACCTCGTGGTGGGCCTCACAGGTTTGTGCACTCCTATTTTCACCAAAGTTTTGTTTGGTTGCAGCTTTTGAACAAATAAGGTGGATCTTTTAGGCCGGTTCATCCGTCCGTAGACATTTAGCTTTTAAGGCCATAAAACAAATATTCTCAGTCTTTAAGCTGATCAACCAAATGAAGTCCAGCTTTTAGATACAAGTGCAAATATTCCGTGCTAAAAAACATCAATCAAGCGAGGTCTAAATATGCCAGTAGACACCTTTATAGCTAAAATGCATAAGTTTGTTTGACTCTAGTTGGATTAAGGGTTTGTTTAGCTGCAACCATTTAATTAGTTAAGCTGTTGTTTCAGATTGAGAACAAAGCTGTATTCATCGGATCTCATCCTGTTTAAGTGTTTTATCTTATTCAGACCCAAAACAAAATATTCTCAGTTTTTAAGGTGGCCAAAATAAACTCCAGCTTTTAAGTAAAAAATAAAGTTTCCGAGATTAAAAGTTTCAGCCAAATGAGGCCTAAATGTGCTATTACAAATAAATATGTATAAACATGTTTTTCAATATTATTAAAAGTTCCATATTTTAAAATTAGTTATTTAAGCATCGCATTTTGTAAAATTTTCTTTTAGGGCTTGTGTCGCTGTAGATGACCGATTGTTTGTTATTGGTGGACAAGAGGGTGATTTTCAGGCCAAACCCGGGTCGCCAATTTTCAAGTGCTCTCGCAGGAATGAGGTGATCTGATTCTCATCTTCTGTTTGAGTCTTGGTTTTTCATCAATTATTAGAGCTTTCTACTTGTATCTGCTTGGTTGAGAATCTATTAGGAAAGTATGTGTTAGGTAATCTTGGGAGTGGTACTATATAGTTATTGGAAAGAGTGAATCTTTCTTTTTCCTTTGTTATTAATGCCTCCTAATGATAGAACTTGACATCTGTTGGTGCTTTCCTACATGGTACATGCTATTGTTTCTCCTTGCCCTGGCTTATGTCAAAAAAATTCAAAGATCATTTTACAAGATTTTAGATTTGAAAGACATATTGCGGTGTCTTTCTTATTTTTACGTTGTTTTCCACAAGCAGGTTGTCTAGGATTTTTGCGATATTCTCTTTTTACAATATAAAAAAATAAAAAAAATTGGTGAGTGCCTTTCAAATTAAGGTGCTTACTTGGCCTTGGCTGCAGCTTAAAGACCCAGCATTTTCAACAATAGATTTTTAGCTGGATCATCTTTGGATGACCAGCTTTTAAACTAGAGCTTTGTAGATTTTGCCTCAAAAAAGCTTTAAGCTCTGCACATGTTGTATTTTTACTTACGGTGCTCTTTACTATCTGCTGTATTGTCTGCTTTACCCGTCTCACTCCATGTTAAAGTAAAAGACCATCTTCAATGTGAACTTATGAACCCCAAGGCACTCAGCTTTCTCAAATTGCCAAGATTTGTCTCTTTTGCGCAAGTATAATAAAAATATGACACCCTCTCTCTGGTGGCCTTTATTAGTAGACGGCCTTCATTCTCTCTCCCTTCCCTTCTCTATGTATCATTCTATCTGCAAGCCTGATTCTTCTGTTGGTTGCATTTATTAATTTAATACAACTATTTTGTTTTATTTATTTAACCAACCGTGTTTGTACACTTGGAACTAATCACCTATTGTCAACCCAATTCCCAAGTTATACAGTTCTCCGAACCCTAGTTCCAAAATTCAGCAACATTTTCAACGTTTTGAAAGTCATGTTTTCTCAGTAAGTTTCGTTAAATGATTTTTTTATTTAGTGTTGACCATTACATCTGTCATCACAGCTTAAACACATCCAGCTTTTTTACCATGTCGAGAAAATCCTTTTTTGTTTGCTTAATAGCTGTAACCAAACGAATCATAACTTAGTAACTTTTGGGCGCAGGTTGTATATGGGGATGTTTACATGTTAGATGATGAGATGAAGTGGAAACAGTTGGCTCCTATGCCAAAACCTGATTCACATATAGAATTTGCTTGGGCAATTGTAAATAATTCTGTACTAGTTGTTGGAGGTACCACAGACAAGCATCCTAACACCAAGAAGATGACGTTGGTTGGAGAGGTGCTTCGATTCAATTTAGACACATTGGTATGTTTTCTCTCCCTCCCCTTCCCCCCCTTCGAAACTCTTGTAGAAACTTTAAAGGGTGAAATCCAGATAACCCCCATGGATTCTGTAGTTTTTGCAAATAACCCCCATGTTCAATTTGAAGTGGCATAAACTTTGGGTATGGTCGTCCATTTTGAAAGATTAGTTTCTCATGTTGTGTACTTCTTTGAGATTTATGATTCACAAGTAACCAAATTGCAGTTCGATGCAGAATGCCGTTTTCCACAAAAATGCTCCTACATGGCTTTTCTTGCTAACCACTCTTTAGTGCATATATATTGACCGATTACATGTTTCTTGTCGATATCGAAACAACGTATACAAATTCATGTCATTTCCAAATAGGTTGTTTGCAAAAAAAATAACAGTCAATCGCAAATTTCCGCACGTAGGTTTATTTGAAAACTACTTGTAGTACTTAAAGTTTACCGAACTTTATAAGCCAAACAGCAGGATTCCTTGTAGCATACTAGCACTGATCTTTCTGTGTGATTGTAGAAATGGTCGGTGTATGGAAAACTTCCTTATAGATTGAAAACCACTCTGGTTGGATATTGGAACGGATATTTGCATTTCACATCTGGCCAAAGAGACAAGGGGCCAGATGATCCATCACCAAGAAAGGTTATTGGAGATATGTGGAGAACAAAATTACACCTGCAATGAGATTGTCTCCCACTTCATTCGAGTACCGGTTCATAGCTCAAATATGTTGCGTGTTTGTCATACTAGTGATTCTTTTTAATGTATAATATTATTTCATTCATTGGAGGGAACTATAGGGTCTCAAATAGAGAAATTGATTTGCTCAATGAAGTTTCCGAGCTTGTGTAATCTTGTATTTTATATCCAAGCTTGTATATTATTTGTATCACGATGGAAAATTTTTGGAGATGGAAGTACCACATTCACCACTTACATGATGTCGGTGGAACTGGTTACTGATCTATTAAATCAAACATATTTATAAGATTATCCAACGCCCTTTTGAACATAAACTTCTTTGAGGTAAAGTTTTCCCATTAGTGCAGAAAAGCTTACCAACTAGGAAATAAAAACAAAATGCAGTACATAGTTCAGAATCATTTTTTTTATTATTTTGCAAACAAAATCGAAGAAAACTTGTTAGCACAGTTATTAATTGCTAATTGACTAATTCTATGGGTTAATGTAAAAGTTAATGTATATTAATGCAAAAGTAGGGTAGAATCGTAAAGAACACGCGTATTGACCCAAGATAGAATAACTCATTCTCTATTCTTTTTGGTATAACTTTACCATCATAGTTTAGCAAGGAAACGAGTGGATACACATATACTATAAGACGAGTCTGCATCTGCGATTTATCTAAAAGAGGAGTCTACATCAGTGATTCTAAATTGACAATAAAGCTATTCTCCAATTTTACAAGCGTTGCCGTAAAGTAAAAAAAAACAGACCAGTCATAATATTACAGAATTGGTAGTTGCCAGAAGCATCATATTTTAAATAAATTCCGTCAATTCCAAGAACGACCACCACCTAAACCTCGACCGCGATCTCTGAAACCCACACCACCTGATAGAAAATAACGATAAACAAGATTAGAAAGGAAATTTAAGATGTTTGAGTTTGGATGAATATAAACTATGTAAACGCGAAGATCGATTGAACTAAATCCTTGTAAAAGTCTGTCACTTGCAAAACATCAAACAGGCAAAGAGTTCAAAGTCAGCAAATTACACAAATCTGTTTACATTGCAATACCCAGACAAAAATAAAGAAATGCACAAGTTAGAATTTCTTTGTTTTCAGCTTTAAAGCAAACAAGATGGGCTGCTCGAGGTTAAAAATGAGGTTGGGTTCATTTAACGGAGACTTGTTTGATTGCAGCTTTTAAGCTAGGTATTTTATAAGTAGGACTGGGTTTGATCTGAGAATGCTAGAAGATTTACTAGAAATGAAACAATTTTTTATTCTGAATATAAATAATCCAACTTTTGCTAAATACGTGCAACTTGCAAGCAAACCACTGTTTTAAATAGCGCGCAACGTTGCGCAAATAGCGCTTAGCGGGAAAAAATCGCCTACGCAAAAGCGCTATTTTAGAGGTATAGCACAAGAAAACGCAAATAGCGTGAGTAAAAGCGTAAAAAGCGAGTTTTTTTATTTTTGTTTAAAAAAATTAATTACATTTTTTTATTAAAAAAATGGATAAAACTACGTCGTTTTGGGTCACAACTTATTTCTTTACATAAGCATACATAAATAAGAGTTATAATATTCTTATGAGTTATAATACTGTAATTTAGGAATAAATTTTTAAGTGTGTTAACATAATAATCATCTGAATTATATGATTATATAGGTAAAAAAAATACACCGCAAAGCACTTCGTTGCTACGCTTTTTGCATAGCTCTCGGAAAAACACTATGTTAACGATAACGCTATTTAAAACATTGAAGCAAACAAGTCCCCCATACAACCACCAAACAGAAATGCTGCTGCCGGCCACATGCAGTACAACGTAGAAGTTGGAAGCCAAAAATACCGAGTTTAAAACCACAACCGACCATTGTCTAACCTTTACTTTGTCTACCTAGTAGTGTGCTTGAATAATGTCTGCGACAAACCAGTAAGGCGAAAGGAAAAGAAATACGAAACGGCAAGTATTGCGGTTGGTACAAGAATTATCATACTATCAATGATTTTTATTTTATTTTATAGTTCAGGTAACACAATACAAGGTGTTCATGTAAGGTAGACGAAATTATAAATGTAAAAAATAAAGCTTGTTTGCAGCTTTTAAGCAAAAAATAAGCTTGAGAAGAAAATAGGATAAATTCAGCTTAATGCTTCTCACTTTTTCGGACCACAACAACAATCTAAAGTTTTAAGCTGCCAACCATTAAATCAACACAACTAAGAATCTAAAACAAACACTAAAAACTGAAATTTAAAGCCACAACCACCCTCAGCTAACTTATACACATAAGTTTGTATAATAAAACACCCTGACAACACTGGAAAGTGTGTGTGTGTGTGTGTGGGGGGGGGGGGGGGGGGGGGGGGAGAAACTACAAATGTTGCAAATTTGTCTTAAAATCTGACCTGATGGAGGGGGTGGTGCACCGCGTCCCATTTTTTCCAGCTCAGGGCTGATTTTTTGTCCAGCCTCTTTGAGTATGCTTATGAGATCCTTGGCAAACCGAGCATTTGCAGCTGTAAAAAAAGAGTAGGCAGTTCCTTTTGCTCCGGCTCTTCCAGTTCGACCAATACGATGTACGTAATCTTCCAATGATCCCGGAAAGTCGTAATTTATTACGTATTTCACATCCTTCACATCTGATATGTATACGTGAATTTTTTTAATGAAGGGCCATAATAATATTGGGTTTTTACTGTTTTATACACTGATCGGAAATTTGATTTTGTACACTAGCCTACCATCTTGTTCCTTTTATAAACCTACCTAACATAAATCAATCAATCAGGGTGCTGTCTAAATAAAGGTAAAACCTCATGTTTTAATTATCATTTTGGCACGCTAATGAGAGTAACCTATTGGTCAATATTCACTTTTGTACACTTACCTTTTCTAAGTACTGGAGTGTACTGATTGACTAATGGAGTTCAAGTTAAATGACCAATAACACATTGTATGTTGGTGTACAAAATCGATAAAATGTGATTAGTTGGTGTACAGTAAACCTAATAACTAGTAACTGTATGTGTAAGAATAACAATAACTTTTCTTCTTCTTTTATCGTACATATTCTCTACCACCAAATGTTACCTTCTGAATACAAAGTTCTTGTCCAAACAATTAACAAGTAACAAAAATATTTTATGCATTTGTTTTCTATTTATAGTTACTCCTCATAAACCAATGGCTCCTTGGTAATCTTTGCCCCTTCCAGAGGATTACAACAATATCACCATGGCAAACAAGAGACTATTTACCAGGGCACAGTAACTACACGACTTTTGAGTAAACATGTACATGGAGGATATTATTTTCTAGGAAACAAAAAAAAATCGGTTGCAGTAAAAAAAAATATGTATACCTAGGCCACGGGCTGCGACATCGGTTGCAGTCATTATGGGACTTTTTCCAGCTTTAAACTCAGAAAGTACCCAATCCCTCTCCGCTTGGCTCTTATCGCCATGAATAGACAAAGCTGGCCATCCATCCATACGAAGCTGTCGAGTAATTTGGTCACAGCCTTTTTTTGTATCAAGGAATATCAAAATTCGGCTACCATCCATTATATCTTCTAATAACTTCACCAATCTGTACGCAATTAAAAACGTTAGTGGAAATGGATACCTGACATTAAAAAAACTGCACAAAAAAATCACAAGATTGTCAAGATCTGTGATGTAAACATACTTATT
This sequence comes from Primula vulgaris, assembly GCA_963920805.1. Lineage (NCBI taxonomy): Eukaryota > Viridiplantae > Streptophyta > Magnoliopsida > Ericales > Primulaceae > Primula > Primula vulgaris. The sequence goes on from OY987220.1 coordinate 23,110,414, forward strand.
GTATTTCTGACTCTCGGAAAGAATCTCTACATTCTGGCAAATTGCATGATTAGCTGTCAAATCCCCTGAACCTATAATCACCTGCAGTGAGTGCAAGCAAAATAAAAATGAAAAATTTAAAGCATATGAGTGACCACGGAGACGAATATAATAGAGAAATGACAACAAGGGTCCCAGGGGTTCAACTCCCGGTACCCTGATCATTACCAGGAATTGTAACTAGTAGTAAATACATAAGCAATCAAAAATTTGTCCGAGGAAAAGAAAAAACAAGAAAGGCATATAAGTTTATAAACAGTCTCGTAATAGGGCCAAAAATTACTTGGGCACCAAAACGGAACATTTTATGTATTATCTGACCCGACGAAATTGATAATTGTTAATCAGAACATACGATTCAGAAAACAATCGATGACACAATAACACGTCTTTTGATTTTAAGGATAAAGATTAACACGAAGTTATAGTTATATTTCATGACGCTATATCAAGGAAAGAAAAGGAAGACATACTTTGTATGGGTTGTAAAGAAATTGTCTGGCAAGTTGTTCAACCTCCTTGGGCCACGTAGCACTCCAGTACAGGGTTTGTCTGTCAGGACGAATCTACGAATAGCATCCCAAAAAATAAAACTCAGCACAAAGAATGATACTATTACCCCAGAATTATGTATACATATATATATATATATATATATATATAAAGAAAGAGAGAGAGATACAAAGAGAGAGGAGAGGGCATGAGGTTTGGTAGCATCTACTATCAGTTTCAATGTACTATCATGTACTAAACAGATGATTTAGTTTCACATACTACACTTATACATCAATATAGTGCAATGGCGATTGCCGTCTATCAGGTTCAATGTAGTCTATCATGTACTAAAAAGAGGATTTTTGACATACTACACTTATTCATCAATATAGTATACTGCCGTTGAATCATTTAATGGAGAGTCCTTCACTTGTTGTCACGTGATCGTACGCTTGTAAAATACCTTTAAATTTTAGTACCTTTTAACAAATAGATAATAAATATAGTATAGGGTAATAAGTAAATCTGTCATGATACAACATGAAATTGAATTTTGCTAGAAGTCGAGGGTACAAAATCTTAATAAACCCAGGAGATTGACAAACACAGAGCAAGAAGGATGGAGGAATAAAGCGAGAGAAAGTGACGGGGGTGGGAGAGAGAGGAGGGTTAAATTTCCATTGACTCGGACAGGGATGGACATAATCGAATTATTACTTGGTAAATGGTTTCACGAAAAGGGAGAGAATATAAAACTCCAAAAACATAATTTCATCAAAAAGCGTAGTAGTACACGGCATAATCAGTTAAACATTATAGCACCTTAAAAAAACAGGCTTTCCCTGAGATTATAGAATTTAAATTACTTAAACTAAAGTAATTTAATTAGACAACTATCATAATTTCACAACAATAAAAGAAGTAAAGTGTGAAACAATGATACATGAACTAGAATGAAGGATCAATTCTATGAGAACCCTTCCAAGTAAATGTAGCACACATGTTTAAACTCTCGACGATCTGAACAAGAATAAAAAATTAAAAACAAACCTGAGAAACAATTTTACGAATCTGTGGTTCAAACCCCATATCAAGCATTCTATCAGCCTCGTCCAACACGAGATATGTAACCCGTCGCAAGTTTGTTTGATGAGATTCCAGCATATCAATCAACCTCCCTGGAGTAGCTATTACAATCTCAACACCTAAATCATAGAAAAATGCAGGCTATGATTACAAGGTGAAGAATTAAATATAGGTGTAAGAACATCACAAAAGGAAGCATAAGGATATACCCGATATTATGTACATCACGATACAGCTTTTAAGTCACCTTGAACTTAATCACCACCTACCTTTTTGTAAATCACGAACTTGGGGTCCTTTAGGGACCCCACCATATATGCATGTAATTTTAAGCCTCGACGACGAACCAAACTTGGTTGCCTCTTGTTGTATCTGAACCGCAAGTTCACGAGTCGGTGCTAAAACCAACACAATCGGTCCATCTCCATGAGCTGAAAGAAATCAATAAATACATCAGATAAAAATAAAGGCTAAAAATGCAAAATGATATCCATATACCCCCAATGTACTATGGTTGTTTAGCAAACAAACCCCATGTACTTTGGTTGCTATCAATTGACCCCTATGAAATCATCGATTTTGATATGCCACTGATGCAGATTCCTAAAACATCAATTATGGATTTTGAAGACTTTATAATTAGTGTATCTTTATTTTCCTATAAGTCCTTTCCTATTTCCTAAGTGTCATTAAGTTTGAGTTATCCAATGTGTCTCTAGATTTGCGAGTGAGTCTCTAGAACCTATTATAAAGCAGCAGTCGATGTAACTTTTGAATAGAATGGTTTTGGTTAAATATATAAAAGAGGGTGGTTCTCTTTTTAGGAATTGAGTGTGGAACTCTTTCCTTTATTTGGGTGTGGAACCCAAAGATCCCCTTGTGGAAAGGGTTACTTACGTTGTTTTCATTGTATTTTACGGGTTTTGAATCTTGCTTTTGTATCGTTTGTTGTTGCAGACAGTGGCTGTCCTACATCAGCCACTCTTTTGTATTTGATGGGGGTTTTATTGTGATGAATTGTTGTTTTAAATTGTACACATTGTTAACATCTACGCATGCAAGATATCAGTAAACAAAAATAAGCTTTTGAGAAAATTTAAGCAAAAGACGTATTTAAAGCTAAAAACCGCACTCTTCTGGAAATAAAAATGATTTCAACCCGAATCCGGGTACTTGCGGTGCATTAATCTCAAAAGAGTTCATAGGATAGAGAAAAGAATACTCAAAACGGACGGCCGTGTGCAAAGCCATATCATCTAGAATTGGAACCGGATTGATGCAAAATTTACGTAGTACGTAGGGATTGCATGATAGCAAACCAAAGAACAGGCAAATACTAGCGGATATTCGCAAAACGCCAACAGTACATGGGGAATATTTACAGTTACCGAAAGTAACTAAAAACGGGGGATAATAAAGTTGCAATGAGATTACCTAAAACTGGTTGAGCATTGACATGGACAATTGCAGGCAATAGGTATGCAATTGTTTTGCCTGATCCTGTCTCGGCAATACCAATAAAGTCCCTTCCCTTCAGAGCCATTGGCCATCCTTGAGCTTGAATTGCTGTTGGTTCTGTGAAGCCAGCATTTTCTATTTCTTGCATTACGTAATCTGCATTTGTAATTACAAAAGGATACATTAAGATAAGCAAAAACTAATGCCTTTCCAGTTGTCTTCTCTTCTTATAGTCCGATGTCAAAACCCTCTTCCAATCCGTGAATGTGTAATTCCACCACCCATATTCCAAACTCCAAACTGCTTTAACAAACATGATCTAACTGCTTTGGTAAAAAGAGCATAGAATATGATAAAGCCAAATCATATCTTTTTACTGCTGTCTTCTCTTATTATTTATTTTCAAAACCCTCTTCCCACCCTTAAATGTGTAATAATGTAATTACCACCCATATTCCAAACTGCTTTACAAGCATGGTAAAAGGTTTATTTCCTATTCTGTGCACCAAACAAATACACAATTTTTTTTGTACACCAACCGACTGTGTTGTTTAACTAGCATACTAACTTACAAGCTTTTATTTTTTTGTACACTTACATCAAATATACCGGAAAAAGTGACACCACTTACAGTTTTATAAAAACATCTGTAAACGAACCTATTGGACTTTTGCCAGTTTTGTAAACTACCTAAATGTTGATTCTCAGTTTTCTGTTATAATCAACTGAGGTAGTTGCATTTTTTACACCAACTTATTTCGGTTATCCAATATTTTATGACCTACCATAAACAAAAAAGTTAATTAGTACACCAACCTAACATTTATCCGCCTCTTACACTAAATATAAAACCAATGAAAGCATGGTGGCCAAAATAAAAAATATATAATAGGATAATGTAAAATATCAAAAGATATAGTATGATAGGATGGAGTACAAGATAGTAGTTGGTTTTCATAACTACTCAGAGTACCGATATAGAATTTGTTCTGATTTGGTACGAATCGAAATCTAATCATACAATGATGCAAAAAACAGTAATTAACCCAATAAAAACCCTATAGTAGGTTAGTTAAGTGACTAAAAACATGGTAGGTTGGTAGAGTAAGTCAAAGAATGTGCATAGACTGGTGCAGAAAGTTGGGGGAAAAATCCATGGGCCTTAATATCATATGTCCAAAGCTTGATGCAAAACTAATTAGAGCCGTGTCACATAATAAACAGAACTAACTACATACAGCTTATATAAGAAAAAGAACCATTTACTTAACAAAAAATGGATTAATACCTGGAAACCCTACATCACGAAAACTCTTCACCGGTTTCGGCACATCTTTCCCTTCAACAGTGATTTCTCGCTTAAGCCTATATTCCTCAACATCAGTCTCAGACATTGCCGCAACAGAAGGAGACTCCGCATAGAAGTTCTTTTCGAATGGAATCAATCCATCTAAATCCACCTTTTTTGGAGGTTCCTCCACGTCATTTCTCGCACGAGATCCGCTGTAACTGGGGCCCCCACCTAACCCAGTATCACTGTTAACAAACAAAAAGAACCTTACTTTTAACGCCGATTGATCGATTCAAGTGTGCTTGCATCTAATAACTTAGTTCAAACCTATATATCCTCTAGTATTAGATGACTGTAGAAGTTTGGTTGAAATGAATTATCATTCTACTTCCTAAAGGTGTATTTTTTTAGGTTAAAAAAAAGTTCATCCGGCTTAAAGCTTCAAGCTTTTTCATGGTTAAAACTGAAAAGCTCAAACTCTAAGCTGGTCAACCAAATGCGGTCTCTCTTTTTAAGAAAAAAAGGCAAAATAGTTGAGCATAAAGATGCAACCAAGCTGAGTTCTTTTATTTTTTTGATTAACAGCTAGGATGCATGATTGATCAGCTTAAAAGCCTGAGATTTTTTAATTTTTTGCCTGAAAAAGTTTTAGCGTTAAGCTTTATGAACTTAGCTTTTTCTGAATCACGTAACATCAGGAAAATGGTACGACAAAAACTTTAAGCTACACCAAACCAATCCCTAATAAAAAACTTAAGCAAAAAAACCTGCCCTTCAAACCCAAGAAAACGCTAGATGGATAGAGCCAAAAACCTCTTGAACTTCTTAAGGGCAAAAAAGCAAAAACCTGTGCTTAAAACCTGAACAGTCAAATGTTTCCCAACTCAAAACTTGAAAAGCAAATACACATTAAGCTGAGCTAATAAGAACAACCCAATTATATCCCCGCATTTAGGACTTAGTTTTCCCAAGAAACCCAAAATGAAAGAAACATGGTACTGTAATATACTCCCTCCATCCCCGAAAGATGGTCATGATTCTTAAATCTTGTCCCAAAAAAATGATCCACTTTCATGTACAATTTGTATAGGAAATATGACCATCTTCTTAAGCAATTTATTTAATTCTTCTTTTCATCTTCTAGTGTTACCAGACACTAAGAAAAATTAATAGCGTTTACAATAAGTATTGAATATGGCAATTGATCATATTCCACATATCAACTCGCACAGAGAGACATGTATACATATGCAATCATATCTGTTTACACTACCATATTCATAACAATCACAATACACCATATTATTTATTCTTGATTTCTTCGTTTCGTCTTTAGTTTCCAAACACTAAAGAAAAATACTCTTTATTACTACTCCCTCCGTCCCTAAATAAGTGTCTTAAATAACTGTCCTGCGCTATTTAAGGATTCGAAACAATTTCATTTAAAACTCAACAAAAAAAATATATCAACATCAAAACCTTCAAACAAAAGCCACTTCTTACTTAAATTGCGAGCCTTTAAGTGTAAATTCAGCAAATAGCATAAAAACATCAAAATCTTCAAACAAAAGCTACTTCATACTTAAATTGAGAGCCTTAAGTGTAAATTCAACAAAAAAGCACAAAAGCATAAAAAATTTCAAACAAAAACCACTTGTTACTTAAAAAGACAGCCTTTAAATGTAAATTTGATATGATTTAACTACAAAAAAGGACTTTAAAAAATAAAATTTGCACAAATGGTTTATTACTAGTAATAAGTAGTAGTAGCATATAATACAGAAATTAATATTGCACAAATGAACTCACATAGAGAAACAAAAACAAGCATGTTTTATTACAAACATATATACTAAATAGAATAATAAATAAAATGAACACACACACACACACACATATATATATATATAAGTAATGAGTACTAATAGTAGTATCTAATAAAGCAATTAATATATATATATATAGAGAGAGAGAGAGAGAAAGTAAAAGAAAGTAATACCTTTTACGGTCATCATAACGGCTCATCCCTCACACACACACACACACACACACACACACACACACACAGAGAGAGAGATTTGAGAGAGAGAGAGAGAGATTTTGCTGAAGAAGTTTTGTTTTTCTCTTTTAACTTTTTTAATTTTTGTTGTTTATGCGAATTTTGAAGGTTTTAACAGAGACTTATAGCTTCGAATACTATTTTACTTGCTACCTATACTTTGTATTGGGACTGTAATAGTTGTTATGTTGCTTCATTATAACAAAATTATCCTATTATAAAAAGTCTTGTGATAAATAGCTTTTCTTTTTCTTTTTCTTTTTTATCTACTAATTTTGAAGGTTTTAACATAGTCTTATAGCTTCGAATAGTGTTTTAGTTGGTATCTATACTTTGTAATGGCACAGTAATAGTTGTTAGATTGTATAATTCTGACAAAATTATCCTATTATAAAAAGTCTTGTGATAAATAGCTTTTCTTTTTCTTTTTTATCTACTAATTTTGAAGATTTTAACAGAGCCTTATAGCTTCGAATAGTGTTTTAGTTGGTACCTATACTTTGTATTGGGACAGTAATAGTTGTTAGATTGTATAATTGTGATAAAATTGTCCTATTATAAAAAAAGTCTTAAGGAGACTTTGATAAATAGCTTTTCTTTTTCTTTTTTATCTACTAATTTTGAAGGTTTTAACATAGTCTTATAGCTTCGAAAAGTGTTTTAATTGGTACCTATACTTTGTATTGGCGCAGTAATAGTTATAGATTGTATAATTGTGACAAAATTGTCCTATTAAAAAAAAAGTCTTGCGGAGACTTCGATAAATAGCTTTTCTTTTTCTTTCAAAATCTTATACGTTGATCAACGTATATAAACATTTCACTTTCTTTACGTTCATCAACGAACACAAATAATCTTGCTATTTTGAACCTGCAACTTTGCAATGATGTATATACATATATAATTTTGATACATTCAAAATATAATTTCAACATGTAAATACTTATTAAAAATGCAATGAAATTTTATAATAGCAAGTAAGAAAACCACTCACATTCCTACGGAGCCGGAAGAAGGACAACATTTTATTACGAGTTACTGAAACGTTTCTTAACCTTCATATAGCAGCAAGACCAAAATTATTTCTCCACCTAACCTATGTTACTAACCCTCTTTTTGTATTTATTTCTCTACTGTCTATTTGTGTAGTATAGTGCATATATGTCTACATATTCATTATTCACATATAAGAAAATGGAACTCATGGATATTTCTAAGGAAAATATAGGCTACTGTAACTTTGTTTTGCTATTTATGTGTGGTATATATACAGTATATGTATATGAATTTGAAAAGGTTCGTATTAAAGCTAAATGGTTACAGAAAAGTGAAATAAACGACCAAACGTAATACAATGGTTAGTGCCTCATTAAATGTTACTAATACTGTTTTCCATTACAAATTTCTTTAGTATCATTTGATTCTAATACCAAACGTACGTAACTCCCTATGAGTAATTAAATATGGCTCTTTTAATACATTTAAAACTTATAACCGATTGTATCATCCTCATAAATCCTTAATATTATTAACATAAATTTACATTATATACACAGTCAAAACACGTTAGCCATTCAAAGTCTCATAACCTGCATCATTAATTAATACTAGTCAACATGTTACATTAACTTCATTTTCCAATTTAATGTAAATCATTTTTAATCACAAATTTGTTTGTTTTCAGTTTCTAACTCACAAATAATGTAAAGGTAAATTACCCAACTAGTTCTCTAAAGCTTTTAATAACTAAACATAGCCAAAGGTTGCTGCTGCTAACGGCATCAATATATCATTATATTATAATAACGTTTTCAAGTCAAATGAGTTTGTCCAATTTAGCTATTTTTTAAAAAAAATACCCCTATACTTTTTTATTAATTACAATAATACCATTCTCACATAAAAAAATAAAATAATAAAATAAAAAATAACAACTAATAACATCATGTGTCGCTCTTTAACAACAAAATATTATTTTAATTCTTATACTATTTTTTTTTATTATCCACGTATTTGTATCATAACTACACTTATTTTTTATATTTTAATTGCATTACGCGTCATACACGCAACGCGTGTGGCACGATTACTAGTATGAAGAATATTCAAACAAAAACAACAATTTAATTCAATAAATAAATGTATATAAAAAAAATACAGGATTTTACATCTATGCTGTAAATTGAGACATTAATGATCATTAAATTGTGAAATAGTGACACATTTGATCTATTAAATAAGATAGAGAGAGAGGCGACTAATTATTTGGTATTCTAGGAAGAGTCATTCAACCCATCTTATAACCACACACTTAATATATTTTATTATGTAAGACTACGTGACCTAATGAATGTGTGGTTATAAGTTGAGTTGAAAGACGGCTTAACCAAATAATTTCTCAAGCCGAAGAGTTTTTCTTATTCGTGTTCTGATTTATTTTATTTTATTTTTTACAGGTTAAAGGTTAAAACAGAGCTTTATAGTTTCAGTAAAATTGGATGGGTCTCCATGTTTTATATAGGACAGTAGTGATCATTTGATTGTGAAAGAATGACGAGGTCTATTTAATAAAAAATAGACTGATGGACACTTTGCTCAAGAACTGTTTCTTTTTTATGGTCTATTATATTTTTTCTGAATTTTAAAGATTTTAATGAATTTCATAGATTCAAGATAAATATCAGTTGGGTACCTATAATTTAAATTGGGACAGTAATAATCACTAGATTGTGAAAGAGCAACACATTTGGGAGAGATATACTACCGGTGACTTTGTTGCATAGTTTTTTAATTATTTTTTTATTTCTGTGAAATTTTTTGTTCGAAACTATACCTTGATTTAGGCTAGTACTGATCACTAGACTGTAAAAGAGTGACAAAAATTGTCTATTCAAAAAAAGTTTAATGGAGACTTTGATATTGAAGAGCAGTTCTTTTTCTATTTTCGAATCTTTTTTGTTATTGTATGCAAATTTTGAAGCTTTTAAGTTGTATTGTTTCAATGTATATTTTTAGTTGGTACTTACTTATACTTTAGATTGGGACATTAATGATCACTAGATTGTGAAAATAGTGACACATTTGGGAGAAAGATACTACTCGTGAAGACTTTGTTGAAGAGTTCTTTTTATAAAGACCTCAGACCTGGCCACACAGACCAATCGGTTACCTCACATCAACAACGTTTTCGGCTTAGGTGCATCTGCATACAACACCAGCGTACGTACATAGATGATATATACCAAGACCTATAAGTCCAAATGAAACACTCGACCACGGTATAACAAAGTAGTCGATCAAAGATACGTTTATGTCTTGAGTCAGAAAGTTGCAAATTGATTCGAGTTTCTTGTCACCTAGCACATCCGCAATGCAGCAGACAGTGCATATATCCGTGTCATAAAAAAAATTTGGCACTTTGAAATTAAATCGCATGAAATATACAGCTACCAATTCTTTGAAAATTAATAGAATAATCATTGTTGCAGATGGTGGAATGCTAAATCTCATCAATACGTAATTTATGTTCATATTCATATTTATATTCTAAGTCGGAATTGGCAACCTACTTTTTCGGAAACAACAATTCCGATCAAATAGCATGTCTAAATTGTCGAAAAGGGTCGGTCCGGCGCCTTTCTACACCTAAACCGTATTTTTTTACGTTTTTTTTTTCATAAAAATAAATTCACAAAAAAAATTACAAAATTCGAACCATGTCATAATAAAATAAAATATCGTCTTTTACATTCCACAAACAAAAAAACCATTAAATGACATGGGTTGTTCTTAAATTGTATTAGTAAAAAAAATACCTCATTTCTAAAAGAAAGAAAATATTTTTTTTATCCATTTCTGTGCCTATTCATTCAAAGATCTAATGTAAATTCTAATCCAGGCATGCCGTAAATACACACAGAGTGTGGATTTGTTCAACTGTAACTTGCGAAACATTATAGTCAGACTTAAACTGAATAATAATATGTACTACAAGACAATAATTTGTCAATAACTGAATACGTAATAGTTCTATTATTGTTCTCGAAGGTGGTAACGGGTAGACCAAATGACCGGCGAATTGAATGCTACCAGTGGGGCTTTATTATTTTAGCACCGAGTCCCGTTAAATTTTTTCCACCTATTTCCTTACCTCGAAAATTATTTTTTTAAAAAAATAACATAAGCTAAAGAGACTGTTATGGCTTGGGTCATGACAACCCCTCAATTAACTATGTAACAATTACGTTTAAGAAGAAAAATATTCAAAAAAACAAGCATACGGGACAATTAAGAAAGAGCCATATATATAGTAGTTATCTTTATGCATAAAGAGATTCTCTGAGCACTAAACATATCCTTAACTTTTCCTCATTCTAATAAGATATACAATTGAAGTGCACCCGAAACTAGTTTGTTCTATCTTTTCTTTTTGTAAAGTTTTCTGAATACTTTTGCATGAAAAAGTTATAGTCATCTTTATTCTTTATACTGGTTTTTGTTTAATTATTTATGAGAATCACAAATTTAGCTTGATTAGAATTGAACTAATCCTTGATGTCTGCCAAATACTACAAGTCAACTTTACACTAAAAATAAATGTTGGATCGCATATGCAAATAGTGACAGATTTGGTTTACCAACGCCATAATCGGAAACAATGGTGACATGTTTCAGTTTTACTGACAAATTTTCGTCTCTCCTTGGAACTTTTTTTTTTTAGTGTCTAATACTTAAATGTTTGAGGATGAATTACTAATGGTCTTAGTAATTTGGACTAAAGTTCTATTTAATTTGCATGGTTCCAATTAAAACGCTAATAATTCCCAAATATTATAAATCGTGACACATGCGATCCTTTAGAAGATCTAACATTACACTAATTAATACACGCATCTGAGAAATGATGATACATTTCATCCTTTCAGAATTTCAATATTACAATCACAATCTTAGTTATATACAAAAAATATAAGCATACTAGATTACAACGAACTAATAATTTACTTGGAGAAACAACAGTACATATGTTAATTGATATGATTTTCATAATTGTTAGTATAAGATTTTTCAGTTTATACTAATTATTTTCAGCTGCAATTGTTTGTCTACAAACTAACTAAAGATCAATTTTACTCTATGGAGACCATTATTGTAGTAACTCAAATTTTTGAAGAAAGTAATAAAGTATAGCTCGCCAACAATAATGCAAAAAATTTGGCCATGTAGTGCTATTTCCATTTAATTACCTTCAATATGAAGATACACCAAATATTATTCTGTTTTTGGAGGTGAAGCAAAACAAAATCTCAAAAGCTAATAAAGCTAGAATAGAAATGTCATATTCAAAACAAAAGAAACTCATAGTGAAATAACATATTAAACGAGATCCACCAAACTCCCGTGTTACAAAAGCGAAACAAACTCCATTATAATCTAGTTTATTACTCCGAAAACGGTTCTATATAAATTTTTTCGAACTCTATATGAGTATTTTTTTTTTGTAATATGGGGATGGAGATGTTAATTTTTATAGATTTTGATCAAAATACTTTAAAATAAAATTTAATTTTCATTAATTTTTTCCTAAAGGAAGGAGGCGGGGTGTTTGGCCCCCCAACTGTCCCACTTAGTTTCTTCCAAAAAACGAAATAACATATTAAATGAGATAAATAATAAAAATCTCGTGTTACAAAAGCGAAAAAAACTCCAGTATAATTTTCTTTGTTTGTTATATTATTTGGTGCAAATTACTTATCTAGTAATTACGAAACATGCAATCAACATGCTCACTTGATACGAATCTAATCTACGAATCTAACCGATTGATCATATCAAGTATGACGAAACCAAACTGAACTAAAGTGTAAAATCATATACTAAATCAAACATTATAAAAATTTTGGGGACATAAAAGTGAAATTTTCTCTTTAAATAGGAGTAAAGACCAAAGTTTTTTAAAAAGAAAAAGAAAAAAAAGGAGGAGTAAAGACCAAAGTGGGGGCCCCCTAAAAAAACATTGCATTTTTTATAGAAACAAAAAACCAAAGTCTTTAATTCACACTAGCTACTGATTACACTATTAAGTATTATTGAAGAGACTAAAAAAAAGGCAGAGATTATACAAACATACTACAGCTGTTTTCTTATCTCTCATTCTCTCTCTATATTTCTTCTTGAGTATGGAATAAAGTGAGGACAATAATAACAACATTATTAGAAGTAAAAAAAGAAAACCAAAAAATTGAAATGGGCTTGAAATTGAAGTTTGTAATGTGGAAAACATTGTTCTTAGTAATATTATTTTCATGTGTTTTTTGTTGTACAGCTTTAGTAACATATGATAGGAATTCAATTATCATAAATGGGGAGAAAAGAATTCTTATTTCTGGATCCATTCATTACCCAAGAAGCATTCCCGAGGTAGTTCTTGTTCTTTTTTTTTTTTTTGTAATTCTGATTATATTTGCCAATGCACTGAAATAAATAAGGATATATTTCTTGTGGAAGTATTTTATTTGTACCTTTTGCTTATAAGTTACAGTCTGAGCAGAGGCGGAGCTAACTATAGACCATTGGGGGTCACGACACCCCCATAACTCTAAAATTCATGACTTTGTTTCAAATTTTATCATATGTATTTTTACTTAAGTTTGTTGAAAATGATAATTGGCACCATCATGATTTGCAATTTCACTTAGCATTAGTTTTTATGCAAATTCCGCACTCCCTATTTATGGTTCCTCGGCCCGCCCCTGAGTGTGAGTATTTTGCTTGGTAAGCTCATAAACTGATTTTGTTGTTGTTATGTCCTGAAAAAAAGGTAGTATTTTTAAGTTGAATGAACAATCTTTTTTTTCCTCTCAGCCTCAAAAATGCTAATTACTTGTTAAAAAAATGAGGGCAAACAGTCTTTAAGTATCTAAACTTTCTTAGAGTGTGCTTTTTTATGCTCTCAATTTATCCACCGAAGCATTTTTTTGTCTTTCTAAATAAAGATATATTTCTTGTGAAACTATCTTATTTGTACCTTTTGCTTAAAAGTTGCAGTGACAGTATTTTGCTTGGTCAGCTCATAAGCTGATTTTATTGTTGTTATGTCCTGAAAAAGCTAGTATTTTTAAGTTGAATGAACAATCTTTTTTTTTCTCTCAGCCTCAAAAATGCTAATTACTTGTTAAAAAAATTAATGGGCAAACAGTCTTTAAGTATCTAAACTTTCTTAGAGTGTGCTTTTTTATGCTGATATTGTTGTTATGTCCTGAAGAAGGTAGAATTTTGGAAGTTGAATGAACTTTTATTTCTCTCAACCTGAAATATCCTGCTTAATTGTTAAAAAAATGAGGTTAAACAGACTCCAAGTATATAAACTTCCTTATTTTTGTGTTTTTTTTTTCTTTTTGTTTCTCTCACATTTTCCACCCACAAATTTTTTTGTCATTCTCAATAACTTAGTTTGGTTTTAATTTTATTTATATTTTATTCGCAGATGTGGCCGGATCTTATTAAAAAGGCAAAAGACGGAGGTGTAGATGTAATTCAGACTTATGTTTTCTGGAATGGGCATGAACCTGAACCTGGAAAAGTAACGATTTTTTTTTTCACTATCTATTTTCTAACTTTTATCTATCAGATGTAGTTACTATGAAAAAGAATTAATGAATTTCTAGAATTAAAGATTCTTTTCATTATTTTTTATTGTTTGTAGTATTATTTCGAGGAAAGGTATGATCTGGTGAAATTTATTAAGCTTGTGCAAGAAGCAGGCCTTTATGTTCACCTCAGGATTGGCCCTTATGCTTGTGCTGAATGGAACTTTGGGTAAATTAAAAAACTAGAAGTATTCAATTTTTGTTTATCTGTGTAATATGTTCCCATTTTTAGGAAAAAAGTTCATTTTATATCTTGGTTCATTTCAGGGGATTTCCTGTTTGGCTCAAATATGTCCCTTTTATCAGTTTCAGAACAGACAACCAGCCTTTCAAGGTAAACTATCCACAATTGTAATTGTTATTTTTTTATTTTCTAATTCCATATCTCTATATGTTCCAAAAATCAATTGTAATTTTATTTTGGTTAATGAAGGCTGCAATGAAGAAATTTACAAAGAAAATTGTAGGTATGATGAAAAAACATGGTTTATATGAGTCTCAAGGAGGTCCGATAATCCTATCCCAGGTACTTTTTCTCCCCTTCCTTAAGTTCATTTAGCTATTTACTTGATGTCAAAACATAATGAGGCAATATTTTGAAAAAGTATTATATTGACTTTTAAAAAAAAAAATAACAGATAGAGAATGAATACGAAGTAGTTGAATCTATAGTCGGGTCTCCTGGAAAGGCTTATGCTCAATGGGCAGCCCAAATGGCCATTGGGCTTAACACCGGAGTCCCATGGATCATGTGTAAGCAAGCGGATGCACCCGACCCTGTCGTAAGTATCTCCATTTTTTATTTCCTTCATCATTATTATTCTTGTTTTTGTATATTTTTTAATAAGAATGAAATAGGGAATTATTTTTGGCTTGCCTTGTTCTTCCTAGCATTTTAGAATAGTTTTTGACTTCTTTCCATGTGTTAGTTGTGAAAAAAATGAATATTTATCTCCTCAGCACATGGCTGACCTTCTGTGCTTTCTTACTCATGTTTCTTATGCTTGGACTTATTTATTTTTCTTTTTTTAGGTTTTTAAATAGTACTATGTTGTTGACAACATGTGTACACTGAATTATGAATGTGCATTGCTTTTCAGTTTCTTACAGCAGAACTTTAAGTTTTACCCCATTTCCGTGTTAGTTTCTCGGACTTTTATCTGCAGCAATCTAGTCCCCTGATTTTCCAAAACATTGCAATTCCGTCCATTTTTCAGGATGCTACATGTCTCATATTGGCACTCTGGAACTATTTGCTGCAATTTATAAAAAGAAAAACAAAAGAAGTCAGTGGATTGTGTTTGAAACTTAAAGCGAAAAAATATTTACTCTCTATTCGACATGATCTCAGTTGGAAATTAAAATCATTACGGGTCATTTGTTTATTACCAACATGGATATAGACAGATTTTTCGGAGAGTTATGTTATTATTATTGATTCTTTTAGGATATTGATTAATGGCAATTTTAATTATTATTTGTTCATCATGAGCAGATAAACACTTGCAATGGTTTCTACTGCCACGGTTTTGTCCCGAATAAAGATTATAAGCCCAAAATGTGGACAGAAGTTTGGACTGGCTGGTTAGCTGTTTTTATTTTGTATCTTATTTTTCAATTGATTAAAATTTAAACATAAAATAAAACAAACAAATATTAAAGCACTCTGTAAAAAATGTAATATTTACAACTGTAGGTTCACTAAGTTTGGTGGTCCTGTGCCTTACCGTCCTGTTGAAGATTTAGCATTTTCAGTTGCAAGGTTTATACAAGCTGGTGGATCTTTTGTTAATTATTACATGGTATGCTAATTACTAGTTCTATTTGGATATTCGCCTAACGTAGAATAATCCTATAAATAAAATGAATACTAATTGTCTATTTTATAATTTTGGTGTGCTTATAGTATCATGGAGGAACAAATTTTGGCCGAACTGCTGGTGGACCTTTTATTGCCACTAGCTATGATTATGATGCTCCTCTCGATGAATTCGGTAATGCCAGTTATTTTGTTACTTACACTCTTTTGAAATTCTTCTTTTTCATGTAATAATCAAGCATGTAATTGACTTAATAATTATAATTTTCTGTCGTTTTTACCATTAGCAAGTTCAGAATTTAAATCGGCTTTATCAACAGGTTTATTGAGGCAACCAAAATGGGGACATTTGAAAGATCTACATAAGGCAATAAAGCTTTGTGAACCAGCTTTAGTATCTGGAGATCCCACTGTGACTTCCCTAGGGAACCGTCAAGAGGTTAAGTACTTACATATTTTTTTAATCATACCTTCAGGTTAGCCCCTTTCAGGCTGAGTTTTCCCATCTCGAAGGTCTTGTCTGGCTACAGCTTCTTAGCTTATTTTTTACAAGCTGGACCATACTTGGTTGACCAGCTTAAAAATTGACCGTATCGGGTTGTCGCCTTATAAGCTAGAAACTTTAAGTTGGAGGAACCTAGCTTTTGGCTTTGTTTGGTTACAGCTTTTAATGAAATAAGCTGACTTTTTTAAGTTTGAGAAACAAAAATTTAGGTTTATCCAGCTTCAAGCTTCTATTATATTCAGGCAACAGTTCTAGAAAACCTCTTTTAAGCTGGTCACCAAATGTAGTTCAACTTTTAAGCAAAGTTAAAGGTATTTTGACCTTGAAAACTACAACAAGACAAGGCCTACTCCCTGATAAAACCAGGTTGTTTTCGTGCAGCCAAACAAATCCTTTTTCTGAAGCTAAAAAATTCAGCTTTTCGCTTAAAACTTGCTACAAACATCCCCTAGTTACAAGAACAACTTTTTGGAAACCAATTAAGGATGTACATTTCTCCCCAATTCTTTATTTTTCTGCGGAATCAGAATATATTTATATAATCTTGGTTTCCTATGCTTGTCCTCAGAACTGATTTTGCCTTTTATTTTAATTGATATGTACTGCAGGCTCGTGTTTTTAAATCAGAATCTGGAGCCTGTGCTGCATTTCTTGCAAATTACGACACAACTTCTTTTGTGAAAGTAGCTTATGGGGAAATGCATTACCATCTTCCACCTTGGTCTGTCAGCATTCTACCTGATTGCAAGCACATTGTATACAACACTGCTAGGGTAATAAAAGCAAGCACACATAAAGTTATTATATGCAAATTATATTTTTGCCCTAGAACTCCACCAAACACCTTAACATTCCCTTTCGACTTTACAACAAAACCTTATTATCATTACTTTTCGCTGAAAAAGACCTGATTGGCATGTTTTCTGCGGGTAGATACACAGTCATTTTAATACCATAAATGTTTTGGAACGTGGTTCTATAAGACTATAACAATGTAATACACTATCAGTTGGTTCGGCGAGGATTAAAGGGGAAAATGGATACTTTTAAAATAAAATGACATGAAGGTGATATTTGAGGGGAAACGTGTATTTCGTCTTAAATCGGATTTCAATAGGCTTATTCTTCGATTTAGGTTTATTTCATTTCGCACCCTTCATTTTTTGGTACTATATCTCTCTTTCCTAATAACTTGATGTTGGAAAACATGTTAAAACATGGTTGTTCCGAGTGGTCAGGGACCATCTTTGAGTCATTATTCGATGCGACAACTCAGATTTTCTGAAGCCGTACTCAAAGCGTTTGAGTAGCTCGTGCGACAAGCTTCGCAACGGTATATCGCATGACCTATTCGGAGAATGGGTGTGAATGATAATTGGACTCGAAGGTTGGTACTCGAAAGAGGAAGAAAAGCCAATGCTGGAAAATGGAAAAGGAGATGGGATTTAAAGCATGAGGGTTATCACACATTGTGAAATCAAGAGTGATTTTTACACTATAAATACAAGTCCATCCCATGTAGTTGTTAAACTATCAAGTTCACATACCCATGAGTGGGTTAGTGTGTACCACACCACACACGCGCTTTCTTGGGTCTCGGGCCGCGGGATTTGGGATTTGGAGAATGTCTCGGGTCTTGTGTCTTGTACTAAACTGAAAAAGGGACTTTTGCATATTTACAAGAGCAGTCCCTAGAGTTCCAGCAAGTTTGAAACTCCAACAGTAATGGAGGCGGATTCTGGGGATGTAACTCCCAGAATTAAATGGCTGCGGTTTCAAATCCTCTATATGAGGCAGCCTTCCCCTCACATTCAAACACACGAAAATCTCTCTAAAACAGCATACATATTTTTTTCCATAGCATATTAGAAACCAGAGAGAACCACCCACCAACAGCTCGACCTTGACTCGTCGCCAGTTTTCGGCGAGTCATCCGAGACGTTGTACCTTGGGATCGAAGCGCCAATGCAACCAGAAACATCAAGGTGGTTGGGCGAATATCGGTTAAGGGCAGACTGTCTAACAGTCGCCTCGTCTTTTAATTTTTCCAGTTCTTTCAATTCAGTATTTTAATTCCGCAATTTACATTTCTGTATTTTTTATTTCAGTATTTTAATTTCCTGTACTTAGCTGTAGCTTTTTAATTCTGTTTTTACCTTTCTACAATTTCTTTAAAGTACTGTTTTATTCTGTAATTTCAATTCTGTAATTTAATTCAGTAATTAGAATAGTTTCAATTCAGTCATGTTATTTCAATTTCAATCAGAACAGTCCGACTGTTAAGTTTATACTTTCCAGTCCGGCAGTTTCTATTTATTGCAATTCAGTACATCAGATTATTAATTAATAATAATCTGAATAACGTTTGGTTTAATTTCTATTCAGTACCTACATGTTGTAATCTGTAATTTCAATTCCAATTCGAAATTAATAAAGATTACACTGGTTTTAATTATTTCTTTCTAGTCCTTTAATTATTGTTTAATTGTTATTACATACACGGAAACCAACATTCTTAACCGATACCCTGTTGTTTCTTTCGTGTATTAATTAATACAATTATTATTTTGTTTTAAAGGGAATAATGTTTTTTTGTTTTCAATTCTAAATCATATTAGAAGTTGAATTACAAAAAAAATTCCAAACAGTTTTAATTTTGTTTTCAGAATCTTGTTGATACCAACCTATTGGTATTCAATAAGAATCGTTTAATCCTTTTGATATCAACCGTATTGATATTCAAAAGGAAACAGTTTAATTTTATTGTTTAAATAAAATTCTTTTACAAACCCAAATTTCAGTTTTGGTGTTTTGTTTATAAAATTTATTGTACACGTATCTCATACGTTTTTGTGTTGTCGTTTCAGATGACAAACACGTCGCATATTGAGTTGCCTATCGGAAGTGAGCATGACCCAGTGGTTGGTGGAAATGTCCATAACACTGGGGACGATGCGAATGTGGGGGCTAACGCCGAGGACGTAGCTGCAACGGCTGAGGCTGCCGCGGCTGCGGCAATGGCAGATGCTACGGCCAAAGCTGAGGCTGCGGCCGAAGCAGCGGCTACGGCCAAGGCCGCGGCTAGAGCCAAGGCTACGGCCAAGGGCAAGGCACCAATGTATTCGGCTGTGCCTACTTCTCATCTGGAGAAACCGGAAAAATTCAGGGGAGACAACTTTAAACGTTGGCAGCAAAAGATGCTGTTTTATCTCACCACCCTGAATCTGACCAGGTTTCTTAAGGAGACTGCTCCCGTCCTAAGCGAGCACGATCTGGACGAGCAGTCGTTCTTTGCGGTTGAGCCATGGAGAAATGCCGACTACCTATGCAAAAACTATATCATGTGCGCTCTAGATGACATGCTGTTCAGTGTTTTCGAGCCCAAAACTACTGCAAAGGAGCTATGGAATACTCTCGAAAACAAGTAGAAAGTGAATAACGCTGGCACAAAGAGATTTATTGTCACGGACTTTCATGAGTACCGTATGACTGACAGCAGGGGTGTCATGGAGCAAGTTTAGGAGCTCCAACTCATTTACCATCGCCTTGAGGCTGATAGGCTAGTGATTAATGAGCCTTTCCAGGTGGCACTCATGATTGAGAAATTGCCACCGTCTTGGAAAGACTTTCAAAACTATCTGAAGCACAAGCGGAAGGAAATAAAGCTAGAGGGGCTCATTAAGAAGCTCAATATCGAGGTGAGCAACCGTCGCTCCGCTAGGAGTCGGTGGTGCTAACGTCTCGATGGCAAAGGCCAATGTGGTCGAAAGCTCCAACGTCAAACGGAAACGTTTTGACAACGGAGGCAGTGCTGTTGTCGCAAAGAAATTTGCGGGAACCTGCTTTGTGTGTAACAGAACCGGTCATCGTGCCGCGGACTGTTATGACAATAAAGGCGTTAAACCCAAGACACCCCCCCCCCCCGAGGAACTTCAAGGGCAAGGGGAAGAGGAAAGCTCCAGCTCAGGCACATCTGGCCGAGGGAGGACGAGATGATGACCACTTTACTGCTGTGGTCTCTGAGGTGAATCTCGTGGGTGCAACCCCAAAAAGTGGTGGCTGGATACCGGCGCCACGAGCCACATCTGCTCTAAGCGGTGGATGTTTAAGACCTACGAGGCGGTAGAGGGAGAAAACTGCTTCATGGGGAATTCTGCTACTTCCAAGGTGGAAGGAAAAGGAACGGTGGTGATGAACATGACCTCGGAAAAAGAGCTGAGGTTGACAGGGGTGCTCCATGTTCCGGATATCCGTAAGAATCTGGTATCCGGATCAGTGATGGTGAAGAACGGGTTCAAGCTGGTTTTTGAATCTGACAAAATTGTAATCACCAAAAATGGTGTGTATGTAGGCCGTGTCTATATGACCAACGGCATGTTTAAGTTAAATGTAGGGACACCTGCTCCCAATAAGGGTGCTAAAGCTGAGGCTAGCACTAGCAATGTAATGACTGTTGCCCAAGAGGCCAATAAAAATTCTAATTTTGCTTATTTATTTGAGTCATTTCATTTGTGGCATGGTCGATTAGGTCACGTGAATTATAATTCGTTAAAGAAATTAATCACTAAAACTAATACCAAATTTTGTCTTTAATAAGCAACACAAATGTGAGATTTGTGTAGAGGCAAAATTAACGAAATCATTGTTTCAACATGTTGAACGAGAAAGTGAACCTCTCGGTCTAATACACGGATGTATGTGACTTAAAGTTTATACAAACACGAGGAGGGAAAAAATACTTTATCACCTTTATAGATGATTGTACTAAATACTGTTATGTTTACTTAATGAGAAGTAAAGACGAACAAGTAGAGAAATTCGCTCTTTATAAGACCGAAGTTGAAATCAACTCAATAGAAAAATTAAAACATTGAGAAGTGATAGAGGAGGTGAATTTGAATCACCGTTTGAGCAAATATGCGCTGAAAGCGGCATTATACATCAAACCACAGCCCCATACACTCCCGAGCAAAATGGGGTTGCTGAGCGTAAAAATAGAACGCTAAAGGAAATGATGAACGCTATGCTAATCAGTTCTGGGTTAACCCAGAACATGTGGGGGGAAGCGATACTTTTCGCAAACTATGTTTTAAACAAGTTACCACATAAGAAGCAAGATAAGACTCCATATGAATTATGGAAAGGTCATCAACCCAGTTATAAGAACCTGCGGGTTTGGGGTTGTCTCGCAAAGGTCCTAGTTCCCACTCCTAAGAGGATGATAATTGGTCCTAAAACGGTGGACTGTGTGTTCATCGGATATGCACATAATAGTAGTGCATATCGGTTTCTCGTACACAAGTCGGACAATCCCGATGTGCACGTAGATATGTATATGGAAAGCCGAGAGGCCTCTTTCTTTGAAGATATCTTTTCCCGTAAATTACCTACATCTGTACCAACTCAAGAGTTGAACAGTGAAGGAAATGTGGGGGCAAGTGAACCGACAGAGGAAGGGGAAGAACCTCGACGTAGCAAAAGGGCAAGGAAGGAAACTTCCTTTGGACCTGATTTCTTAACCTTCATGGTTGAAGGCGAACCGGTGACATATAAACAAGCTATGTCAACACCGGATTCCCAATATTGGGAAGAAGCTATTCAAAATGAGATTGAATCACTCATGCAAAACCACACTTGGGAACTAGTGGATCTTCCGACAGGATGTAAGCCCCTAGGTCACAAGTGGATCTTCAAGAGGAAGTTAAGGGTTGATGGCACGATTGAGAAATACAAGTGAGACTTGTAGTAAAAGGCTTCAGGCAAACTGAAGGTGTCGATTATTTTGACACGTATGCTCCTGTGTCCAGGAAAACGTCTATCCGAATCGTCATTGCTCTCGCAGCTTTGTTTGATATGGAAATACATCAAATGGATGTAAAGACGGCGTTTCTAAATGGAGAACTGGAATAAGAAATTTACATGGAACAACCGGAAGGGTTTGTAGTTCCTATATGGACTCAAACAAGCGCCAAAGCAATGGCACGAGAAGTTTGATAGAATTATGCTATCAAACGGCTTTCGCATTAATGAGTGCGATAAATGTGTCTACTCTAAAGGAAGTGGAAGAGACCGTGTCGTAGTCTGTCTCTATGTGGATGACATGATCATAATTGGGAGTACTGATAGAATCAGCTCCACAAAGAAAATGTTGTCACAACACTTCGATATGAAGGATCTGGATATAGCTGATGTAATACTTGGTATGAAGATTACCAAAACATCAGAGGGGTATGACTTGTCACAAAGTCACTATGTTAAACAAGTACTAGAGAAGTTTGACAAGGGCAGTAAGGCGATGTCTAGAACCCCAATTGAGTTCAACTGTAACCTGAAAAAGAATTTCGGTAAAAGTGTGAATCAATTGGAGTTCTCTCGAGTCATAGGCAGTCTCATGTATATAATGAATTGCACTAGACCAGACATAGCAAACTCAGTGAGTAGACTAAGCAGGTACACCAGCAATCCGAATGAGGAACACTGGAAGGCCATAATGAAACTTCTCAGAAATATGAGGTTTTCAGCCGATTACGGGCTGCACTATACCAGATATCCAGCGGTACTGGAAGGGTACTCAGACAACTGGATATCAGACTCCAATAGCACAAGGTCCACGAGTGGATATGTGTTTATAATGGGAGGAGCTGCTGTGTCTTGGAGATCCTCCAAACAGATGTGTATTGCAAGGTCAACTATGGAATCTGAATTCATAGTGTTAGACTTAGCAACCGAAGAGGCAGACTGTCTGAGAAGTCTTTTGGAAGGAATTCCAATGTGGCCAAAACCTGTTCCCGCAATAAGCATGCATTGTGATAGTCAATCAGCTATTGCGCGGGCTCAGGATCATATGTATAATGGAAAGTCTCGACATATACGTCGGAGACATAAATCCGTAAGGGAATTGTTATCCAATGGTGTGGTGTCCTTAGATTTTGTAAGATCAAAGGAAAACATAGCGGATCCATTAACAAAAGGCTTGACTCAAGTAGGAGTCGATGCGTCATCGAACGGAATGGGATTAAAGCCCATTAAATTGGTGGCCCCCCCATAGGCAACCCAACCTAAACGGAATATTTCCTGATAGGTTCAAAGGGAAACTGAACTGTGAGGGCAACCGAACAAAGCACTCGGGAACCTGGAGTTCCCAGCCCATTTCCGCAATGACAGAGTGATAAACCTGTACCATTGTAAGGGTGAGCTTGAGGCTCTTAATGATCCAAGTAACTCGACGGTCGAGTAAAGTGAGTCGGGGCACTTTCAACTTGGAACACTTATAACGAGTGTGTAAGGCCGATACCATGTGATGAGCTTGGGCTAATTCACTAGAGCACTCAGTTGAAGTTGCCAAGGCAGTCCAGGCCAAGTATGGACAACAACTAAAGGGCTTAGTACGTGGGTAGAGAGGGCACTGTGCGGGTGCCATTCTGGGATACACAAATTTTAATGGTTCAAGGCTTTACAGCTACCTAATAGCAGTATTCTGGATGGTACTCCGCTACGGCATGTTCAAGGCGCGCGCTACCTGACCTTAGGCAGTGAACTTTTGTGGTTCTCTTGATTTGCATTTAATACATGGGCTTTCGAGCCAATTGCAACGGTACTCAAACTGTTTGAGTAGCTCCTGCGACAAGCTTCGCAACGGTATATCGCATGACCTATTCGGAGAATGGGTGTGAATGATAATTGGACTCGAAGGTTGGTACTCAAAAGAGGAAGAAAAGCCAATGCTAGAAAATGGAAAAGGAGATGGGATTTAAACCATGAGGGTTATCCCACATTGTGAAATCAAGAGTGATTTTTACACTATAAATACAAGTCCATCCCATGTAGTTGTTAAACTATCAAGTCCACATACCCATGAGTGGGTTATACCTCATATGGCTGCGGTTTCAGAATCCTCTATATGAGGCAGCCTTCCCCTCACATTCAAACACACGAAAATATCTCTAAAACAGCATACATATTTTTTTCCATAGCATATAAGAAAACAGAGAGAACCACCCACCAACAGCTCGACCTTGACTCGTCGCTAGTTTGCGGCGAGTCATCCGAGACGTTGTACCTTGGGATCGAAGCGCCAACACAACCAGAAACATCAAGGTGGTTGGGCGAATATCGGTTAAGGGCAGACTGTCTAACAGTCGCCTCGTCTTTTAATTTTTCCAGTTCTTTCAATTCAGTATTTTAATTCCGCAATTTAAATTTCTGTATTTTTTATTTCAGTATTTTAATTTCCTGTACTTAGCTGTAGCTTTTCAATTCTGTCTTTATCTTTCTACAATTTCTTTAAAGTACTGTTTTATTCTGTAATTTCAATTCTGTAATTTAATTCAGTAATTAAAATAGTTTCAATTCAGTCCTGTTATTTCAATTTCAATCAGAACAGTCCTGCTGTTAAGTTTATACTTTCCAGTCCTGCAATTTCTATTTATTGCAATTCAGTACATCAGATTATTAATTAATAATAATCTGAATAACGTTTGCTTTAATTTCTATTCAGTACCTACATGTTGTAATCTGTAATTTCAAATCCAATTCGAAATTAATAAAGATTACACTGGTTTTAATTATTTCTTTCTAGTCCTTTAATTATTGTTTAATTGTTATTACATACACGGAAACCAACACCTGATGCTTGTAACCTATGAAAGTGTCCTTTGGAAGCTACTGATTGTCATGTAAAACACGGCTTATAAATGCATTTTATATGACGTACACGTACCTTCACTAAAACTTGTATTTTCAGGTGGGTGCTCAAAATGCACAAATGAGGATGGCACCTGTAGTTTATAATAATGGGTTCTCATGGAAATCATATAACGAAGAGCCATCGCCATACGATGAGAAAACCTTTTCAGTGGTTGGTCTAGTAGAACAATTAAATACTACGAGGGATGTTTCTGATTACCTGTGGTATATGACAGAGTAAGTAAATTATTATCTGCATAATTCTGTGATTTGTCTGCATGTTAAGTATTATTTTCAAAAAGAATGTATATAAAATCCCCAAACTTTTAATTATTTATAACATTTAATTATTTTGGAATGTTAAGAGTCCAGATTGATCAGGATGAAGAATTTTTGAAAAGTGGGATAAATCCTATTATGACAGTCTACTCCGCTGGTCATGCTATGCACGTGTTTGTGAATGGCCAATTATCAGGTATGCATTTTGGAGTTATGTGCTTGTTTGGTTGTGCTTTTTTCCTGCTGTTTTCTTATTAGATTTGCGTTGCATTTTTATTTATTTTTTGATCAGCCTAAAAGGTTCGTTTTTAAAAAAAAACTTTTTGCCGCCCTGGAAAAGCTAGAAGTTTTAAGTTGGATGAGTCCTGACTCTTTTTTTTCTCAACTTCATTTAAGCCAGTTTATTTTCTCAGAATCCGCAGCGAAACAAGTCGTACGTTAGTATTTTATGTTCTAATGTTATGCTATGCTATGCTATGTACATCTTCATCAATGGTCTTTCAAATTTGTAGTTTTTCTTGTAATTTTAGGGTTATAAACAAAAAATTCACGAGGATTTTCTGTATTTCATAAGAATCAGAAAACATCAACCGAAATCATGACCACAACACAACCGCATGATACTTTCTAGAATAAAATAAGTTTTTTTATATCAGCATATATGGCGTAGAACAATCTTAAATAATATTTTTGAAGATTTAATTAAAGACTTAAATGTGCATTCAAATATCTTCTTTGACATAGTTTGCACCAAGGAATCTGTTCTTATTTTCTTTTTCCGGAGATGAGAACACATTGCTTCCACGTTGACTGTATTAAGTGTCCAGTTCTCTATTTGGTTTGAAGTGTCCGTTTCTCTACTTCTCCTTTGTTAGTGTCCAATGTTCTTTTACTTATTACTTCCACATTGGCAGGTACCGTGTATGGTAGTTTAGAAGACCCCAGATTGAACTTTACAAAAGATGTCCATTTGAGAGCCGGCTTAAATGAGATTGCCCTGCTCAGTATTGCTGTCGGTCTCCCGGTATAGTCTCTCTCTGTCTTTCTCTTACACACAAATACACATTCACGTAATATATGTTAGAAAGTAAGACAATTATCTGCTTCTCGTTTCCCGTTTGACCAACATATTTCATGGTAATCTATAGTTTGTGTGAAGCTTAAATTCTGTTTTTTTGCCTCTTTTCGTATGATCAGAATATTGGACCACATTTTGAGACTTGGAAAACGGGTGTCCTCGGTCCAGTCACACTTCACGGTCTCAACGAGGGATACAGATACTTATCATGGCAAAATTGGACTTACAAGGTTTTACTTTGAGAAGTTTTTTGTTGGTGTGGTTTTGGTTCTGTTTAGTATTATATCTTCATATAAATTTTTAGCTTATGCTATCAGATAAATGGTTTCTGAACTTCTTTTAAAAAGAAAAAAAAGGGTAGTAAAACAATTTTCTAAATCATCACAAATCAATCTTATAAACTCAATCTAGATCAACTCTTGATTTTCACAGAAAATATCCACACGTGTCTGAATATCTCTAATAGTTACAAATAACAATCCTATAACAGATCGGTTTGAAAGGAGAATCACTGGAACTTCATTCGCTTAGTGGAAGCTCCTCTGTTGAGTGGGTTGAAGGTTCATTGATAGCACAAAAGCAACCATTGACATGGTATAAGGTGAGCATGCCAATAATCATAAGTTAAACCCATGTTTGTTTAGCAACCTATCCAAATTCCACAAGATGCATTGGTTAAGAACTCTCTTAAAAGGCTCTCTTCAAAGCTTAAAGATCTGGTTTAGTTTGGGAGAAATGCTTTGCTGAAAAGCTCATAAAGCTTGTTTTTAAGCTTTCACGCTACAAAGCTTGCGCTTGAACGCTAAAAAAGCTTACGCTTTTGTTAGACTCTTGCAAAAAGCGCTGCCTATGCTTTCGTGATACTTGTATTTATAAAGAAAGAAGATAAAATGGATATCTCATCAGATGACATATTGTTTTAGAAAACAATTGAAGATGTACGTTTAATGTTTTTAAAGTGTCTCCAACTACTCTAGGGGAAATTTAAAACCATTTTTTGTTTTGATAAGTAAATCTAGTAAAACCTTTCCTTTACCAGTATACAAATTTCTTTGCTGGCCAAGGGTCTGATTTCAAAACACTGCCCATACTTTTTCATTTCTAATTTGCTAGCATCAAATTGCTTTTAGTATTGCTCTTGGTAGAACTCAATTTTTTTTATCGGTGAAAAAGAATTATCACTGTCATTGTCGTTATTCCAGACAACTTTTGATGTTTCTGCTGGAGATGAACCTTTGGCGTTAGATATGAACAGCATGGGTAAAGGTCAAGTATGGATAAACGGACAAAGCATTGGTCGATACTGGCCTGGTTATAAAGCCACTGGTACTTGCGATGCCTGTAATTATACGGGCTGGTTTAATGAGACGAAATGCCTTTCCAATTGCGGTGAAGCCTCACAAAGATGGTAAGGCCAACCCACAAAGTTTTTATTTATAAATATATATACACGCATAATTTCTAATTTTCTGAGGATTTCTTGTTTTGAGGAGTAATCACATATATTACACCAGAATCTCACTTCTTTTCGATTTTCTGCCCCAACCCAAAAAACAGTACTTAGCACTTAACTTATTAAAAGCGTTTTTGTAAACTAAATAAATATAAAAAAGTTATCAAAAGCCGGTTATTGGGGACTAAATAGAAAGAAAAAACACGTAATACAAATACAGTACATATAAGACCTATTAACGAGAGATTATGTAGTACTCTAACACCCTCACCACCACCACACATGCAGTGTGTAGTGTGTTCAAGAGGACCAAATCATTTCTCTAATAGAACGGTGTGAAATATATTTGGGTTCTCTAACTAATTAGTAACCCCAAACTATGGTTTTCTTCTATTTGGTACAATAGGTGTAATGAAACGCCGAGACATTCAGCATTGTCGTACTAATTGCTGATAAAAATTGATAATGTCGTAGTGTACTAACTGTCATGTACCAGCTGTTTCAATAGCTTGTGAAAAAGCATTGCATAATTAAAAAGTAAAACCATGTGGTATTTTTTTTTCAGGTACCATGTTCCTCGTTCATGGCTTTATCCAAGAGAGAACTTGTTGGTTGTATTCGAAGAATGGGGAGGGGACCCATATAGCATCTCATTAGATAAAAGACAAGTAAATAGTGTATGTGCTGATATATACGAGTGGCAACCAACTTTAGTTAATTGGCAATTGTTATCTTCTGGGAAAGTGAATAAACCTTTATATCCTACTGCACATCTTAAGTGCGACCCTGGTCAGAAAATAACATTAATTAATTTTGCGAGTTTTGGAACACCTGAAGGAGTTTGTGGTAGCTTTCGACAGGGCAATTGTCACGCTAGTCATTCTTCTGATATTATTAAAAAGGTAAAAGTAATACTAATATATTCTATTTTTGTTTTCTTGGCATAAAGCAACTTTGGTTATTGCATATAAGTAGATAGTTATGCTCTTTAGTGTTTTTCGGTAGACAAAAGAAGTTACTATCTCGCTGAAAACAAAATTTGGCTTTTCTTTGGTTTTAGCTTTTAAGCAAATAGGCTGGAATTTTCGAGGTCTAGAAAAAAAGCTGAACTATAAGCTGCAACCAGACAGAGCCTAATATAATGCACATTATTTCCTTAAGTACTCAGATTGAAGTAAAGTTTATATAGTGCTTCCAGTACCCAATATTCTAGAAAATAAGTGTTCTTTTCTATTATTCATTGAATTCAAGTTAACGAACTGTTTTTAATTATAATGGCAGGCTTGCATTGGTCAAGAATCATGCGATGTCACTGTTTCACCAGCAACGTTTGGAGGAGACCCATGTCCGAACATCATGAAGAAACTTTCAGTGGAGGCGATTTGCAGTTAATGACTCTGATAATAATCTGCACATCAGAAAAATGGTCTAACTAAGTTATTCAGCGATCCTTATACAAAATAATTCTTAAATCTACCACACCTACCATTGATTTGTGGCTTTTTCGGTGGTGAAAATTCTGTGAAAATATACACAGTATTCCCAAAAAATGCCCGTGCTAGGTTACGAGGTTTACTGTACAGAGTGACCAGAGATAGGCATGTTGAGATGCGAGAAAAGTGTTTTTGTGTTGTGGAAGAGCTTTTAGAAACCTAATTTTAGGAAATGTGAGCCCTTGGCTTCCATTCAGCGATAATTTGAATATTCTATGTATTTTCCCTCTTCTTTTCCCAAAGCAATTCCCTCATTGCTTCTCCCTTATGGTGAGTTTTTTATTTCGGTTCCCGTAGTGTTATATAAATATTTCATCGTTAAAAGTGTGATGAGCAAATTGAGATGGCGATTTTTGTCATTATTGTAATCATCGACTGTAATTCCGAAATAATTTGAGTAATTATTGGTTAGGCGAGTGGTAAACGAACAAATCTATGTTGCCACATATGCTTCGATCATTTCTAAGCCAGACCTTTGTTTGCGGATTTATGAATACTGATGTATATGGTATGGAAACAAAAAACGGAAACAATCCATTTTCAGTTCACGGAAAAAAGACCACATTGGACAATTTATAACTAATTAGTTACATATTCAGCTTTTACTTATTATGGATTTTCACAAAATAAGGCATTCACAATTTGCAGACAGACTAGAAACTTAATTTTGTAAACCTAGTAATTTTTTTATTTTTTTGGTTTTTCGATACGCAATGTCATGTTAGAAAGTTTACCCAGTCAGAATGAGATCAACACCGAGAGGATTCTAATCAACACAGTATATGTCAGCATTGTGATCTTTCTTCACCTACAGCATGAGACACCAGAACAAGAATAAGGTCAATTAATTATCAGAAAAAGGCAATAATTGAGAGCAGATTAAACAAGCAAATAGAAGTAAATTGTGATTATGTGTGTTCATAACATGCCGATCCATATATAGCTTCAAACAGACAATGGTTAGTTCCAGGGTAAACTGACCATGCGCATCTCGTCCACAAAACATACATTTCTCTAAAATTTGATGATTATGGTATAAAAAGTTACATGCATCAGGAATCCTATAAATTCTCTAAATTTAAGAAAATACAAAATTCACCTCATATACGAGGAACGTATATGATTCCCTAGATTAATACCCCCTCCATCCCTAAACAAATGTCTCCTACGAAAATACGTGCAATTTTGATCGATAATTTTTTCATATTTCGATTGTCGGAAAAAATTATTTCAAAAGTTAATCACCTAGTTTATGGTCAGAACTATATGATGAAATTTTTAATTTTTTCATTTCGGTAATTTTGATATGAATATTTTGTTGGTCAAAGTTGCATTTATTTTCGTAGGGGATATTTGTTTAGGGACGGAGGGAGTATAATAGTAATAAACTATTATGGAGTCCACATTTTTGTGGTTGTAATATTGTTATGATTATTAAAAGATAATAAAAAAAAATGTAGAGTTATTATAAGAAAATTAATAAAGAATCTGAAATTTTGTGTAAATGTAAACGGTTTATTTATAAAATGTGTTAGATTTGAGAAAATGATTGAGGTAGCTGGTACGGATGATCTAATAACCCATATGTGATAGGAGCTTTGGATAATACGTTTCCAGTTCTACGTTCTTTTGAGATCTATGGACAGCAACAAGCCTAATGCGGGTTGCGACCAATATTTAGTTTTCTTCATTGATATGATTTTTTTGCGTGAAATTGTTCTAAATGACTTTTTTTTCCCTAGACCTGCCTTTCATTCATTCATATTGACAAAACACAAGCATCAAAACAATAATCATATAACGAATGTTACGGACTCGAAGTTACACTGTTTAAAACTTGGTCCTGGGGGTTTAGTTGCTGGTATTCAAAGTAAATCGGGGTTGTTTTCCAAATCCCCATTGTACATGGGGTGTTGAACGAAAACTATCTAGTTCCTTCCTACTTGCATGCCTTTTCTTTGTAACTGTCTTTTTGTTGATTTCTTGACGAACCATTTCTATCTTCAGTATTTTGTTTGTCATTTATTTGCCGACCCATTTCGTCTTAGTTATGAGTATGTTGAGATGCACACAATAGAAGTCTTCAAAAGATCTTTTACAAACCCGATTTTGAAAGCTCTTGGCTTCCATTTTATTACAAGTCGAAAATACTAAGTATTTTTCCCTCTTCTTTTTTGCATAAGTAAATTTTCTTACTTTCTCCATTATATTAACCAAATGGAAGTACAAAGCAGCAGCATCTTCATTCAGTTTTGTCAACGTTTGCATCCAGCATCTTTTCTTACAGAGTGAGGAACAAATTGAGATAGGCAGCTTAAGCTGTAAATATCATAACGGGAACTATACAGTCGTAGTCCATTTATAGTTTGGATGTGTTGTTTGAGCAAGTGCGAAGTTAATTTTTCATTTTTTAAACTAATAAATGGACGACTGTTTAAAATATTGCTGTATGCTGCGATTAATTGTGAACCAGACTACTGTTATAGTTTTTGAGAATGGTGACCTTATGGTAGGGAAACGAGAAAAGGGAATCATGATGCTATAAAATAAAAGAACCGAGAAGCACGAGAAAATCGATAAATAGTGGAAAACAAAGGCTTTCCTCACATTCATCTAATTGCACTGATGTAATTCTGTAAACAAATTTTAGAGCAAGCACAAACACAGACCACAGCTTACGTCTCGAAGTTCTGGCGCATTAAACATCGATTGAACTAGCAATTTTTTATTTAAAAAAAAAAGATTGAATCGATAGTTTCTCATCATAGGAAGTCTTAAGTTTTTGTCATCGCTTCTCTTTTGAATTTCAGCATTAGTCATTTTCTCTTCACAAATACAATAAAGTAAGATGATCAGCATTTTTGGCGCAAAAAAGAAAAGGTACATCAATATATTACTCATCACATAATTCGGAAAATTTTACTTGACCTTGGCCTAATTCTTTGCCAGCGAAACAACTCTAAAAATGCATTAGTAATTTA
Source organism: Primula vulgaris (assembly GCA_963920805.1). Classification (NCBI taxonomy): domain Eukaryota; kingdom Viridiplantae; phylum Streptophyta; class Magnoliopsida; order Ericales; family Primulaceae; genus Primula; species Primula vulgaris. The sequence goes on from OY987220.1 coordinate 23,142,784, forward strand.
TCCTTCTAAATCTCCATAAAATTCAACTGGAGCTGAAACATAAACCTACTTTAATGCACATGCTGTTTGGAAACCATGAACTAGAAAATTAACACAAATAAAGGCTACCTTAAAACAACTCTCAGAATGCAAGTCATTTATCCTTCTACATCTCCATTTGAGCTGAAACACAAACCTAAATCTTGCACATGCAGTTCGGAAACCATAAACTAGAAAACTACACACATAAAGGCTAAAGCTCGTCAACTTAAAATCCGAAGAAAAAAACCGACCATAGATTTAAGCGAATAGACAACGAAGGTTGTTCAGATCAAGAGGAACACTTCAAGATGTGACTTTTAAAATCTTCCAGCTCGGCGAGCACCTCATCCTCTGGCCTGTAAATTAAGTCGATCATTCGCCAGATCTGCAAAAACAAAACAAAATAATTAACATTATTTAATAACAAACAACACTCGACTTCGACTGAAATTACTCAATTAATATGCACATCAGTCGCAACTGCCATTCTAATGGTCCCCTGATGACTTTTAAATTTTTCCAAAAGGGTATTTCTTTTCTCTTAACCAGAACTGCACAACTCCAGAGTTCTATATCCTGCCACAAAGGAACGTTAATTGCCATTTTGACCCCTCCCAAGGTGCAAATGCACATTTTTTTTTACACTACAACCCTCCTAGAACATATGTAAGACTAACCTCTTTTTCTAATTTTAAATATTAGACACAGAATAACAACTTTCACCTGCCACGTCTAGCTTTAAAGAAAACTAATCACTTGACTGATTACAAACTGCCAAATAGTCTTGAATAATAAGGCCTCAGCTATGCAGGCCTTTATGGAATTGCAAGATGAAAATAAGGCTCACACATGATTGTGTAAGAAATAAATATTATCTAATGATAAGAAACAATTGTTTACCTGCAATGTTCCGCCTCCACCTGTACTTTCACCGTCGTCTGAGACACTGACTATTGTCCAGGGGTCGCATGTATTCCAGTGGAAGTCAACAACCTTATCCCTAGATATACATAAAAGGAAAAAAGAAAATTAAAAGAGGTTGGTGCTTATATCAGGATTAAGTACTAGTGAACACATGTTATTAACATACTGGGGGTTTGATAACATTCAAAAAGTCGGTTTTCCTTCAAAAGTTGTTAAAACTACAAACTGATGGTTTTCCTACAAAAGTTAAATTGACGAGGAAGGCTGCCTTCTAAGCAATCAAGTAAAAGATACCAGATCCAGAATCGTACTATTTAAAAAATATTATACTTCTCAGTTACCAAAATAACTGTGAAACTTTGCCTGGGGGCAAGGTAGAAAAAACATGAGAAATTACCTGTGCCCTGCATGACGAAAGAATAGTCCCGGTGAAGGTGGAGCTCTTGTTCCAGCATTCTCTTGCTTTTTACCGACCTGTACAGAGAAGGTAACCACCTAATTAGATATATTTAGCTAAACTAATAATTTCACCAAATAAAAAATTTCAAAATTGTAAAGTAGGTAGGATAGGAGATAAATACACAAGCACTAGACCTTTTCATGATCCCAGATGTTCAAGATTCCATCCTCTGCGGAACTTCCAAACACAGATGACTTGTCTGGAGACCACTGAATACAAAGAACAATCGTTAATTGGTAAATTATCTCCACCGCAAGAAAAAATCGCTTGGCACGATGTAACTACCAGCTATATGGTACCATTAAAGATTCCAAATAAGAAAGCTAATATAATTTTTTTTAAACACCTGTACACAAAGAACTGCAGCATTATGACCCTCAAATATATGAACAGGTGATCCTACTTCACCAGAAGTGAGTTTCCGACGATCAAACATGCGAACTGAACTATCAGCCGACCTATAGATACATCAAAGTTACCATCAGGCTTATAGTTTACCAACAATAAGAGAGAGAAGTATAAAAGAGAAATGTATTTACCCAGTCAGAATGAGATTAACGTCGAGAGGATTCCAATCGACGCAATGTATGTCAGCATTGTGAGCTTTCTCAACCTGCACGATAAGAGAAACATGGTCAGTTTTTTAATCAAAAAATACAGTACAATGACAGAAGACATTTCTCAGTATGCAATTAAGAAAGAACAATATATTAAATAAGCAAATAGAAGCAAAATATGAATATTAGTTCCAACTTTCAAATAGACAATTGGGCTGTCTACTCAAGTTCTAGGGTAAACTGCCGCTAACCCTAATACTCTACAGGTGTTTTCCAAATAACCGTGACATACTTCGGATACTTCTAATTAACCTCAATGTACTGTAAAAATATTGTAATCGACCCCCATATGCGAAGTTGAATTGGCATACGCTCGATAGTCCATTCTGGATAAGAAAACATTTCAGTTCATAGTATTTGTTTGAGACCTACGCACTCCAAGGAGCCTAACGCCGGCTGAAACCAAAATTTGTAGAAAAGTACAGTTTATTCATTTATTATAAATTATTTGCGTGAAAATGCTCTATATGGCTTTTCCTTTTCTTAAAGCTGTCTGTCATGCATAGATATTGACAGGATACATGCATCAAACCAACAATCAACAAGATGAATCATCAAAGACAAAATTATACAGTTTTGAAAATGGTCATGCCGTTATTTGCAAAACATAGATAGTACAAGGGGGTTTTAAATTGTTAGTATCTGCAGTACATGGGGGTTATTTGCATACTATCCTTTATAAGTATCATGTGGTTTATTGTTTCTTACAGACTTTTTATACACCAGACACTAAAATTACTTTCTTCTAACGTTCTAAATGCAATGCAAACTATCTTACTAGTGGATCACTTATGCAAGGTTCTGATATAGTTTAATAGAACCCCATAGCAGTTAGTATATCAAAAGAGAACACATAAGCTTTGATATTAGAGTTAATATCAACCTTGGTTACTGGAGAAGAGCCTAGTCTTGCATCCCACAGAATAAGGCGGGAATCATCACCCACGCTACAAAACTCTTGTGCACTTCAAAAAAAATAATAATTGAAAAGTCAGCAGTGCAGGACACCAACTTCCAGTAAGATTTATCTACAAGGGAAAGTCACTGTATCATTGATTAGACAAAAAACAAGCATGGAAAAGTATCACTTTTGTAAACCAAACTATCATCTTTTAACATTTAGTTCACCAACCTATCCAAACTCACAAATTAGACACCTGTCTTGTACATAATTGAACAATTAGCACACCGACCTCTCAAAATTCATCCTTCGATTTCAATTTACACAAAACAGAACAATTAATATACCTATCTACCAGGATTCACTAGTGCTTAAAAGCTTAAAATGTAATGCTGGAATATTAATTGTTTGACTTCGTCTCGAATGATGCTTAGTGCTTTAACAGAAAATTAATACATAGTTAGCGTTTTCGAGTTAAAACTGCAATGCTGGTATACTAATTGTTCGGTTTAGAGTAGTTTGGTCTTTGAATTGTGAACAGTAATAGTATGGCGTGCTATAGGTTGATGCAGAAATTTAAGTTTCCACACAAACATGCATTGTTTCCATAAGGTATGCCTGCAAGAGTCACATTTATTCCATTTTTAAACTGGGGATAAAATAAAACCGAAGCATTTCATCACCTTGAAGGGGAGAATTGGACATCCTCAACAGTATCATCATGTCCTTCAAAAATGCCTCGTGGTCCTACAGTAGGGCCTTTTTCTTGCTTATCGCCACCACTAACCTTTGAAGAGGTTTTGGCATTACCAGATCCTGGAGATTTGGCGGATCCTTCTGTGGCCAAACCGGAAATGTGGTCATGGATACTCCACAAAATTACAGACTTGTCCTTCCCTGCAATTTAAAATAACATAAGAAGTAGTTCAAGGAAATTCCAAGGAAAATATATCAAACAAATATCGAGTTTGTACTCCACCTTCAAAAAATAGAAATTAGTACACCATAGTTACTTTATCGACACTCTTAGTAGTACACTATATAGGAAAACCGCCCATAGACCAGGACAAGAATAGGAAAGACCAATTGATTGAGGACTAAAATAGAAAATATGGTAGACAATTGTACAAAAATCTAAGAGTATTTAGAATGGCTTAAAAATTATGTTTTTGTAGCTATTAGTACCCACCCCGATGAACTTTTTTTCAAAATTGGTAAAATTAATCTACTAAAATCGAGAAATGCAAAGTTAAGGGACTGTTTATTATTTTCCAGGTTGATGTACATAACCATTATCTAGTGATAAGTTAGCGTATCAAAACTGAAAGTAACCCAGAGAGATAGAAAGAAGATTCAAGATGGGTGCACCAAACAATCAGGTTAAAGACATATTAATAGGAACTTGACAACTAACATCCGATCACAGTGTATAATCTCATGCTAGCATTAAAAGGTTAGATACAGTTTCCATACTGGGAAATTGCAGATTTTATTAAGAAGATACTTTAAATATATAAGAAAAAGAGTATAAACACTAAAACAACTTAAATCAAGTATAAACTTCTGACCTCCAGAAAGCACAAAAGGCTCAGTTGGGGACATAGCAAGAGCAAATTCTGCATTGTCTAGGTGCCCAGTCAATGTCTGCAAAATAGAAAACTCACCAAGTAAACCATGCATTCCTTGACATTGAAAAGGTCATGATGACACAAACACAATCAAGTGACGAGAGTAAAGTGACTGTAAGATATTTATATTACTCGCAAGAAAACTGTATCTCTGTGTTTGCTTACAGGAATGCTGTATAATGTGATAGTATAATTGAGCATAATATCGGGACCTGAAAACAGTAAATACATATAATACATACCAAATCTGGACGAGAATCCTGAGATCCCAAAACAGCTTGACGGTTAGGTTGAGCTTCAATATCCCAAATCAAAACCTAATATAAAAAGACTTTAGAAACCTTACAAACATTGCTCTCTGATGATCTGTTTGGTGGTGCGACGATTTCGCATAAGAAAATGTAAGGAAAAGGAAAGTCTCTTCAGAAGACTTAGAACAACGTTTTCTTTTTTGTTACATTTCTCTACAGATCTTTGCACCAATGGGAGTAGAAGGGAAAACTTAACAGAAGATTGGAAGAATCAAAAAGAATATATTACATCTGGGCTGTCCGTATGCGTTGCTATTATCTTGCTATTCTGTGGAAGCTCCCTGATACGATTAACCTGCATTGATCCTCAGCAATTTTTATCATAAGTTCAAAATGTTGCACTAACAAGCTTAAAAGTCCAAATATATAAATAGATAAATTAATGTTACCAAAAGAATATAAAAAAAAACAGTTTCAGGTTGTCCGTGCAAAAATGGCTTCTCTATCTGGAATCAAGTACATGCTCCCAAACATGTAACATTTTTACATCCTATGTGAAGCACTCAACATCTCTAATCAATCAAAAGAAGACATAATATTTTATAATTTCCCCTATCTGGAGAACATTATGCGTTCACAACCACAAAGACATTTAAGTTGTATTTAAGGTAAGTTAGATTGAGCTACATTTGCACTACTTGCTTAAAAATTTATATCCCTGTTTATCAACAAGCAAGTAAAAAAAATTATCTCGCCATTGACCACAATGTGAAAACCCAGGATACATTTTAGCAAAATTTACTAGGTCTAAAGTGAGCCATACAACTAAAGCTCCTCGATTGTTTTGAAATACCAGTAGAAGAAAGAACAGAATAAACTTAAGAATTTGAGCTGAAAGACTTTAATGAAGATATATATACCTCTCCTGGATGTATGATTGTTTTGAACTTCTTTACAAATGGAGAGCGTGCCTCTTCATTAAACTGAAAGTGTAAAATCGGCAGATTCGTCAAATGATAACAACAAAGGGGGAAACAAGGAGGATGGAAGTAATAAATTCATACCTGTGATATGTGTTCAGCAGCAGCAACCCTAGGCTTGACAATTTCACAATTAGCTATGACCAAAGTGTTCGGAACGGTGCCATCAGTCTAACAAAAGCCACAAAAACACATAATAAGTGTTGAGGCATAATTGAATTACTTTACAAAGGTCTGCAATACGAACAAAATTTCGTAACAAAAAAGTCAGCAACAGAGTTCTGTGGTCTTTTTTTAGTTGAGGTAAAAAAATTTGAATACCAGCTAAACCAAAATGGCAGTTGAGCTGGAGAAAAAGATCTTACCTGTTCTGAGAGGTAGAGGCGCTGGCGATTCTTGTATGTTGCTTGCTCTGTTTGGGGGCCCCAGCTACATTTTTCCAGAGAGGGATACAATTGTTAATCATGAAGCCCCCTATATTATAACAACTTATGATTTTGCACTCACAAAAAAGGGAATCGGATGCATACAACAGGTGGGGAACATGTAGAAAATCAACTCAAATGAACTTTTTCTGCTTTGTGTGGATAACATACAAAGAAGCAATGTTTCATCCTCCAAGTCATAACGTGTGATCTCCTAGAAGTTCGTTAACCAATAAAGATATAAGAAGTTGTAATAATATTAAGTTATCTACACTGCCATTGCTAGATCAATTATTTTCCTGGTAGAGTCCAAACCACATTTCCCCACAAGACGCTGTTCAGAATGAACTATAACATACCCCCTCCACCAAAATTCCTCCCTAATCTCTCTGAGGTTGCCAGGTTGGTTAATGTCCCCTATGCTAAATGGAACTTATTAATACTTAAGAGATGAAGCTCATAAAGAATAAACTAACATTTTTAGTCAGAGGTTTTGCTATGTGCACATTATGCCAAACTGCGGAAGGTTTCAATGATAACTGAAAGGAAGAAAACCCTAATCCCTAATAACACTAAAACAGAAACTGCGCATAGATGAATTACTCAACTGCAGGCTTTCAGCCAAAAAACACTGATATGCTATAAAATAGAGTACTGGTAAGAACCATGTTATCAGGGAAAACAAAAGAAACCCATGATCCAGAAGAGCTTATGTTATACACGTTTTTTTCCGGAAACCGCTAGTGACAAGCAGAAGTACAAAATTCCGTAAAACTCTAAACCCTGAAAATGGAAATGAATGGCTAGTCTAATCCACACATTTTTCTGATAACTGCTACTAAAACTATGAGTCTATGACCATTAATTTCTACTGAATATAGCACAAACCGTAGAAACAAAGGCAAACATTGATGAATAAAACAAACGGATACACAATGCCTACCAAATTTCAGTAGTACTATTTGAAATGGAAGAGAAGAGACGAACTTTAGTTTTTAAAGACAAAAGTAACAAAAACCCAGAAACACAAGCTACAAAATGATGAAATAAAAGCAACCCATATGATTATCTACCTGTATGTATGTATGTATGTATTCACATTTACAATAAAAACAGTTAAATAATTAAACTGTAAGTTCTACGGCCAGAAGATAAAAACCCTATAACAGAACCATAAAGATAATGAATTACATTGAACCCATATGATTATCTACATGTATGTATGTACCTATATTTAGAATTAGGGGAGCTAAGTAGAGACTGTCGAGGGTCACGGCACTCGCCATAGGCCTGAAAATTGTATCTTTCTTTAGTTTTTGACATGCATTTTTACTATATTTTGTTAAGATCAATCAGTTTAGCAACTAAAATGCATGTTGAAAGGCCAGATGACCAAAAACTAATAAACTAAAAAGAATGATGAAATAGAAACAACCCATATGACTATTTACATGTATGTAGGTATGTACATCATTTATATATAAAATACAAAACAAATTCTACTAGAACTAATCAACAATGCAAGTAAAATGCTGAAATAAAAGCTACCTATATAATTATCTACATATATGTATGTATGAATGTACTTACAATTACAATACACTTAGTTAAGTAATCAAAATGCAAGTTATAAGGCCAGATGACAAAAACCCTTAAACAGAACCAATAAACTAATAGAATGATGAAATAAAAGGAACCCATATGCTTATCTACATTTATTTATGTATTTATGTATATCTGTATGTATGTATGTATTTACAATTACAATACAAACATTTTAATAATCAAAATGCAAGTTTCTAAGGCCAGATGACAAAAACCCTTCAAACAGAACAAATAAACTAAAAATAATGACAAAATAAAAACAACCCATATGACTATCTACCTCTAAGTACATATATGTCTACTCATAACTGCAAAATAAAATAAAAAATCATTTTCTTTAAAAAGAGAGAGAGAGAAGGACAGAGGAGGAGATTATGATCATCTACACTCTACAAGTATTTAAATTTACAATACAAACTGTTTAAATTATTAAAATGCAAGTTTCTAAGGCCCTATAATAAAAACCTTTAAACAGAGTCAATAAACGAATAGAATGATGAAATAAAAGGAACCCATATGATTATCTAATTATAAGTATAATACAAATAATTTAATAACTTACTAAACTATTAATAAGTAATTGAAATGCAATTTCTCACATAAACCCTTTAAACAGAACCAATAAACTAAAAAGAATGACAAAATAAAAACAACCCATATGAATATTCACCTGTATGTATATATCTATCTAATCACAAGTGCAAAAAAAAAAAAAAAATGAATTATTTTTTTGAAAAAGAAAGAGAGAGAGAGAGAGACCGGCAAGAGAGAGAAGGCCAGAGAAGGTTATGATTGGCAAGCCAATCATATAAAACAGGTACCATTGTCTTCCATTGTGTATATCTCTCATCCACTGTACTTGTCTCCTTCATACCTATATGTATCTATCTCTGTGTTTTTTTGTGTGTTTTTTGGGGGGTTTTAGTTTTAGAACCACTTTTTAAGCTTATAGTAAATGTATAGCGTAAAGTGGAAATAAACCCCCCTTAAAGTTGTAATATGGGTCATTTTCAAATAACACATAGAAGCTATTAATTATTTCAATTAGACCCTTAAGCTATCAAATTTTGCAAGCAACATGTGTGTATTAATTGGGCTAGGTTCGGTTCGGTTTGGTTTTTAGCAAAACCGAAACCGAGCATATTTATCGGTTCGATTTTTTTGGTTTCGGTCTTTTTATTTTTTGGACCGAACCGGACCGGGCTTTTTCGGTCTAATTTCAGTTTTTTTCGGTTCGTTTTTATTGAAAACCGAAACCGACCCGATTTTTTTTTTGGTTTTTCGGTTTTGGTATTTTTCGGTTCGGTTATCGGTCTGGTTCGCTTTTCCCGGTTTTTCGTCCAGCCCTATGTGTATATACGAGAGAGTGTGTTTGGGGCTTTTTAAAACCGAGCTTATAAATAGAGTAAAATGGAAATAAACCCCTTAAACTCTAGGTCATTTTCAAATAACACAGAAAAACTATCAATTATTGCAATAAGCCTCTTAAACTATCAAACTTTTGCATGTGTGCGTATATGTGAGAGTGTGTTTTGAGGTTTTAGAACCACTTTTGAGCTTATTATTAATAGGGTAAAACGTAAATAAACTCCTTAAACTATGGGTCATTTGCAAATAACAAGTAAGGACTGTTAATTATTGCAATTAGTCCCCTTAAACTATCAAACTTTTGCATGTGTGTGTGTATGTGAGAGTGTGTTATGCGGTTTTAGAACCACTTTTGAGCTTATACATGGGGTAAAATGGCAATAAACCCTTAAACTATGGGTCATTTTCAAATAACTTCTAAGCAGTTCTTGCAATTAACCCCCTTAAACTATCAAAATCTTGTCAATAACATGTCTGTTTACACATAGAGTGTGTTTTGGGGGGAATTACTAAGTAACTGTCGCCCTATATGACTGGTTTCCAACCTGTTTGCATAAAAAAAAATGTCAAATGGATAAAAAAATTTAAATTTTGATTAATATTTAAGTTTAGGGTAGGCCACTTAGGGTTATATATTTTTATTTGAGTTTTTAGTGTGTTGTACAATTCGTTTTTACTTTATCAAATTCTAATTTGTTTAAAATAGAAAAAGTAAATTAGTTATTAAAAAACATTATCTAACCATTTATTTTCTAATCTAACGATGGTTAAGGTAACAGTCAAATAAGATAATTATTCCAAAGATGCATTATGTTTTGGGGCTTTAGAGGCACTTTGAGCTTTTATACAGGGTAAAACGTAAATAACCCCTGAAACTATGAGGCATTTACAAATAACTTCCAATAACTATTAATTCGTTCAATTATCTCCTCATAAACTATCAAACTTTTGCAAATAACCTTGATGCCATCTTTCAAATGTATAACTTTATGCTCGATCCGTTTTGATTGATTTTTATTTATTATAATCAATTATTTAATATTCATGCATGTAGAGTATTTTTTTTTATATGGAATGACGCAAATATATTTTTTCACTAAAATAACATTTTTTAAATAAATCTTATGATGAGTTTTTACGATAACCGTAATCTAGCTCGTGTGCAATGATAAACTTAATATATCAAGCATATGAGCACGGTTGATCAAGTCAAAATTTGTGACCAAGGGAGCAGCCATGACCAAATGTTTGGGTTACAAAAATATAACACACAATATTTTTTAAAATGTAAAGAACGGAAAACAGGATTTTATACTTTTTTTTACCATGATTTATTAAAATTTCTTTTTTTTACCCGGTTTCTAATTTGTTTTCCTTTTTAATTTGTGAACTTTCTTTTTCAAACTCTAAAAATAAAACCGCAGCAATAAAGTCACGTTCAGTCACGTGTCGAAAGTTTCAGCATTTGAAAATTACCAAACATAATTAAGAAAAAAAAGATACGAAAAGGAAAGGTATGAAAAAACAAAAGTATAAAAAGGTAAAATTAAGAACCGATCTATATTGAAAGAAAAAATATGAACAAACAAATGTATAAAAATATTAAAAACCGAGAAATCCAAACTTATATTATTAAATACTCAAGTTCACATGTACGATATATACGAACAATCAAATATATGTTACACAATATCAATATACTTACTTTGTATATAAACTACCAAAAGTCACTTTAAATTTTATTTGCAACCACCATTTTTATGTTATTACTATAGTTTAAAATTTTCAAATATGTGCGTCACGTATTAATGTATTTCAATGGTTTGTTACTTTTTTAATTAGTAGTACTATTAGCAACACATAAAAGTCATAGTATGTTATAACAGTAACAATATATAATTTTGAAAGTGATTGCCAAAAAATATATTTAAGAGGTTGCCAGAATTACATTATATATAAATTATTTTGAAAAACACTACTAAAATAATGAATTTCTGAAAATTGGGAGTTACACCCCATCGACATTTAATTTAACTTGTTCTACATAATGAGTAAACCAAGTAATAAGTCTAGGGCCTTTATCATGGTCCATATAAATTTGGGGTTTGCGGACACCTAGCTCAATGTTATCCGCAAACTCCATCGTTATATGAATAGCGGAAACTACACCGATGTTCGCATTTTCGAAAACTTTTTTACAACGAAATTTCCACAAATTCCAAAAACTAGCAATGAAAACAAAATTCCAAAAGTTTTCGTTAAAAATGTTTTGTGAGCGTAGATTCCGCTCGAACCAATCCGTGTTTATCTTCTGAGACTTAAAACAAGGTTGTTACATTTTATGACTCCAATTTCTATAAATAGTAACAATTCGTTATTTAATTTTAGTTATTTGTATTTCTGACATTAAATTTAGTAAAAAAAGCATGTGTCTGCGACCCGCACTATGGTTAGTAGTGGCTCGCGTGCGTGTGTGCGTTCATGCAACCGACACGTTACACGATCAAGTTTGTTGTTGATAGAACATAAAAATTGAACCCGAATATTATATTCGGGTATTAATCAGCCCATATATCCTAACGGGGTATCCAATGCTTAAAGGGTTATCACACCTTTATTAAAAAGCCCAAGCCCACTTAGCTGGGGACCCATGTCTGAAACATCCCCAGAGATGAAGACATTTGTCAACATCCTAAAAGACATAGTTGCCTATAAATAGCCAACTATCCCCTCCTAAAGAAGGACCAGAAAAATCTATACAAAAAATATAGAGAGAAGTAGAGAAAAGAGAGAAATTAGTCAAAGCTTATCACGCCAAGAAACAAACCGAGCAGAGAAAGAACCGAGTACCGAAGAAGCAGAAGAAAGACTAAGAAGAGAGATCAAATAGTTAAGTCGAGCATAATTGTTAGAAAGAAATTGTAATCCGAACAAGGGCAATTGCCGAATAAGTAATAAAGATCAAGAAGTGTTCATCGTTTATTATATAGTTAATATTATATCATTGTTGAAAAACCTAACGCCACCGAACAAAGTTATGGTTTTATCAAATGGGGTCGTCTCCGGGAATCATCTAGTTCCCAACTAGTTTAGAATTCGAATACCAATACTCTACCAGATGAGCGACAATGGTGATCAATGTAGAAGAAACCAATCCCGAGATAGTAGAAACCAATAACCAAAACGTCCAAATTAGCCAACAATACCTCGACGATCTACTCGCCATCCGTGACAGATACGACGCTATCCAGTCCGGAAACCAACCAACAACCTCCAATTTCCACCAAGAACAACCGACCGAACAACCCCAACAGCTTGAAGGGATAGTCGAAGAACACCCAACGTCCTCGGACGACGAACAAGCCTTGCCCGTACTAAGGCGCGCAAGAAGACGCATACCCGGATCATAGGCAGGACCGAGCTCGAGAGTCCCTCTGCAGACAGCCTCGGTCAACTCCAGTGCTCGTTTACAAACAAACGAAGCTCACCGGTTTGGCATGCCCGAGGATCATGTACTCGAACGGTTGTCTCGACTACCGACTCACCCACCAAGGATAATTACACCACCCACGGTGGAATTACAACACATCGTTCTGTTAGCCGATGAAAGGAACCACGCCCAGCTGCAAGCTCAGATGGCAGCGTGTATGACGGCCATGGCAGCAGCTGGCATCATATTGCCGAGTACCCAACCCGCAAATGCAGACAAAGACCCACGTCGTAAAGCGGAAGATTCCGCTTATAGGGCCGCCTTAGAAGCGGCGGGTCGGCTACCAGATACAGGAGTGCCCCATCAAGGGGGCAATGTCCCGATAATGATCCCTCCAACCTTCGTCCACCCTAACGCTCATACAGAACATGTCCTCGACAAAAACCCGAAGGACGGTGGATACCCAGAACATAGGGTCGTGGTAGGATACTACCCTCAACTACATCAAGGGGAATACGCCTCCCTATACCAATCCACGGATGAAGCGTTCCAACAAGCTTGGAACGTGTGCCAAGAAACCCCATGTGCCGAACAGATCACGCGATACCGAAATCCTGTGGGGTTCGTCATCCCCGAGTTCAGGCTATATGATGGAAGGAGCTGCCCGATCGACCACCTGCGACACTATAAGACGAAGATGGAGCTGTGGATCGACGACAATGCGTTGATGTGCAAGTTTTTCAAAAATAGCTTGGGCCAAGAAGCTTCATCATGGTATCACAACCTACCACGAGGATCAATAAGAAACTGGACAGAGCTGTTACTAGCGTACTCCACCCGATATGCTGCTCATCGGAAGAAGAAGGTCAGCATTGAAACCCTTCTGAAAATGACGATGCTGCCAAATGAAAGGCTCAACGACTACTGCATACGTTTCATCGACGTAGCAAACCAGATTCCACAGTACGCCAATAATATAGCCATCCAGAATTTTATCAACTCCATCCCCAATGCTATTGGGCGAGAAGGAAGTTCATAGGCAAAAACTTTCCGACCACTGATTCCCTGCTAGCCTATTGTACCCACCTCACTGATAAAAACGACGAACTGCGTTTCCTCAACCGAACTCTACCAAGAAGAGAATCGGTCCGAGAGGCACAGGTGGGTCGCAAAAGAGTTAGGAATAACCAGGGAGAAACATTCCAACCGACCAGAAAGGGGAAAGGTCCCGAGGTCCATAGCAGGGTAGAGCGACCACGAGCATCCGAGCCCAAACCACTCCAGATCGCATACCCAACACCGATCAACGAACATAAACCGCTCCAGCTCACCTACCCAATGCCCCCCAAACCGTTTCAACAAGGTCGGCTCCAAGAAAGGGAACGCCGAAACACCTTCGAACTGGTCGAGCTGCGATACACTTTCAATCTATCTGCTGAAGATATCCTCAAGGATATATGCAGGGAAAGTTGGTATTCACGACCACAACCGATCGCCTCTCCCCCCAATCTGAGAGATTCCAAGCTCTTCTGCGCATATCATGAGGATCACGGCCATCTCACTGAGCATTGCCGCAACCTGCGATGGAAAATGAACCTGTGGGGCGATGCGGGATACCTAGCCAAGTTCATCAAAGGCGCTGGGAATAAAGGCAAACAACTGGCCATCGAGGGAGCCGACGACCGGCAAGGCAAAACAATCAACGTCGTTCATATGTCACGACCCAAGGGCACAGGTGGGGAACGATCACGACAGCGGCAACTGGCGCACTTTGTCCAAGTAGCCAAGGCATCACAGGCATCGACCTCGAAACGACAATGCACACCACGACGATATCCGCCCATTTCTTTTTCGAATCTTGACGAAGAAGGGGTGATTTACCCCCACGAGGACACCATCAACCTCCGTGTTCAAATCGGCCTTGACACGGTCAGCAGGGTGCTTGTCGACCAAGGAGCCTCTTGTGATATCATGTACAGAGAGCTTTTCGACAAGATGGAACTCAAGCTACAAGATCTACAGCCTACCGATGTCACCCTGATCGGATTCATCTCCGAGACGACTAAACCGTTGGGAAAGATCGTCCTCAGTGTCACAACTGGATCCGTGTCAGTTCCCGTGGAGTTCTTAGTGGTCAACGACAACTCCGGCCACAACGCAATCTTGGGCCGACCTTGGCTGCATGCCATGAAGGCCATACCCTCGACCTTCCACCAAAAAGTCAAATATCCAAATGATAGGGGAGTGATCGAGACGGCCAGAGGATGTCAAGAAGATTCAAGACGCTGTGAGGACATTACCGCAGCTCTTCAAAAACAGCTGAGCGTTGTTGAACAACCCACCAGCATAAAGAAGCTGATCAACCAAATAGCCAAAACCGAGAGGGTTGTTGAAGAACAAGTAGGAGAAACACTTAGGAAGGTGTTTATCCTGGATACGGACGAGGAGCACTACTTCCTCCTCGGAGATAACCTTCCAAAACAGGAATCCAAAGAGTTAGAAGAATTCCTTTTCAACAACATGGATAAATTCGCCTAGAGTCCCAAAGACATGCCAGGCCTAGACCCTAAAACGGCATGTCACCACCTAAGTGTTGACGCCGAATGCAAGCCGATAACTCAGAGGAGCAGAAAAGTGTCGGTACAGCACAGAACAGCTATAATTGCTGAAATCCACAAGCTATTCGAGGCTGGAGCCATAAGGGAGGTCTTCTATCCAAAATGGTTATCCAATCCAGTCGTCGTTCCAAAGAAGAACGGAAAGGAGAGGGTCTGTATAGACTTCACCAATCTCAACAAAGCCTGCCCGAGGGACCACTTTCCCCTTCCAAGGATTGATCAACTGGTGGACGCAACTGTGGGAGCAGAACGGATGACCTTCCTTGACGCATATTTAGGGTACCACCAAATTCCTCTCGCCCACGAAGATCAAGAAAAGACGTCGTTTATATCGCCTTTGGGAAACTATTGCTATACGGTAATGTCGTTCGGTCTACGCAATATGGGAGCAACATACCAAAGGATGATAACAAGGGTATGTCGAGATCATATAGGGAAGATGATGGAGGTATACATAGATGGCATGGTCATCAAAAGCGAAAAGGCTACATCCCACCTTCAAGATATCAGAGACGTTTTCCAAACGTTGGGCAAGCACAAACTGAAACTCAACGCGAGCAAGTGTGCATTCGGCATCAGCAAAGGGAAATTTCTGGGGCACATGGTCAGCCGACGAGGAATAGAGGCTAATCCCGATCAGATCACAGCTCTTCGGAACCTGGCAGCGCCTAAGAATAAGAAGCAGGTACAAGAGCTCACGGGAATGATGGCCGCATTGAGCAGGTTCATCAGCCGATCCGCAGACAAGGGACGACCATTTTTTGAATCACTCAAGAAGGATAGAAAATTCGTGTGGGACCCGGAATGTGAAGCTTCTTTCAACAACCTCAAAGAGTACTTAAGGACGCTACCACTGCTAGTCAGGCCGAACAAATGTGATATTCTGGCATGCTACCTAGCAGTTTCCACTACAGCAGTGAGCGCGGTTATCCTAAGAGAAGAAGGTCGCGAACAATTCCCTATCTACTTCGTCAGCAAAACTCTGATCGAAGCCGAAACACGTTACCTACCCTTGGAAAAGCTGTGCTTGGCATTGGTCGTCGCGACCAGAAAGTTGCCGCACTATTTCATAGCTCATCAGGTCCAGGTATACACGAAATTCCATATCAAAGAATCACTTCGACGGACGGACATTAGCGGCCGAGTTGCCGCCTGGGGGGTTGAACTATCCCAATTTCATATCGAGTTCGCACCCCGACATGCCATAAAGGGGCAAGTCTTGGTCGACTTCGTCGCCGAATTCACCGAAGGGTATGACGAGCCCATGGCTATATCGCCACAATCACACTGGCAGATACACGTCGATGGATCAGCCAACAAGGACGGATCAGGAGCAGGGATCGTCCTCAAGTCTAGAGAGGGAGTGATCATAGAGAGAAGCATAAAACTGGGCTTCCGAGCTACCAACAATGAGGCAGAGTATGAAGCCATGATAAACGGCATGCTCATTGCCCGGTCCCTCGGATGCTCCCACTTAACTGCAAATTCCGACTCCATGTTGATCGTAAATCAAGCCATCGGCGAGTACCAAGCCAAAGATGACAGAATGATCCTCTACCAAGAGAAGGTCCAAAGCTTGATGGCCACCTTCGAACAGTGCGAGTTAATAAGAATCAATCGCACCGAAAACGCACATGCCGATGCCTTGGCCACCCTAGCCTCGACATTAACATTGACCGACACTCGGTCGATCACAGTGGAATTACTGCCGACCCCGAGCATAACCAAAAGAATAGACCGAGTAACATCAGTACAATACGAGCTAGGTTGGATGGACGACATGATCCACTACCTGCGAAACGGAACCCTTCCGGCAGATAAGATAAAAGCATTGAAAATTACGAGAAAGGCTCCTCGTTTCTGGCTGTCCAACGACGACAAACTGTACAAATCCAGTTACCGAGGACCCCATCTTCTGTGTGTCCGGCCCGAAATGCAGCTACCAGTCTTGGAGGAAATCCACGAAGGATCCTGCGGAGCACACATCAAAAGGCGGTCCCTAGCCAACAAGGCAATCACCCAAGGATATTGGTGGCCCTATATCAAGCGAGACGCCGATGTGTACGTCCAACATTGCGACAAGTGCCAACGATTCACCAAGATACCTCGGCTCCCATCATCTATGATGACCCCGGTATCGGCACCATGACCATTCGCACAATGGGCAATTGATCTAGTAGGGAAGCTTCCTAAAGCACCCGGCAACGTCGAATATCTGATCATGGCGACGGACTACTTCACCAAGTGGGTTGAGGCTAAACCTCTCCGAGAAATTAAAGCCAGTAATGTCAAACAGTTCATCTGGGAGCACATCATCACTAGGTTCGGTATACCGTACGCCATCGTCGCAGACAACGACACCCAGTTCAAAGAAGCCAAGCTGCAGCTTTGGTACGAAGAACTCGGTATCCGAAAGTTCTATTCGACGCCAACATACCCACAGGGTAACGGCCAAGCAGAGGTATCAAACCGAACCGTACTAGACGGCATCAAGACAACCCTAGAACAAGCAAATGGGAGATGGCCCGAGCGGCTACTTAACGTCTTATGGTCATGCCGAACTACACCGAAGACGGGCACCAAAGAAACCCCGTTCAGCTTAGCATACGGCGTCGAGGCCGTCATACCAACAGAAATCGGGCTACCCACACTACGAACAACTTTAGTCGAGCAAGGAAACAATGAACAAAGAATGAGAGAGGAACTCGACATGTTAGACGAGAAAGGAGAGATAGCAGCCCTTACACTAGCGAAGTATCAACAAGTCGTCAAGCAAACATATGACAAGAGGGTGAAAGGGACCAAGGAGTTCATGGTTGGAGAACTGGTGCTACGGCGAGTAATGGTCTATACCCGAAACGAGATGCATGGCAAGCTGAGCCCCACCTGGGAAGGACCCTACGAGATCGTCAAAAGAACAAGCCCTGTCTCCTACAAGATCAAAAGTGTCATGTTCGACAAAAGCCGAGGAGAAAAGAATTCTTGGAACGTAGCTAACCTAAAGAAGTACTACGTATAGGCCATCATCCCAAGTGCGGCCATCATCCCAAGTGGGGTCCTGCTCCGATAAAATTGGAACGATACAGGTGCTCCCTTACCCCTCCTGCTTAATAACCTTGTCTTTTGAATAAATGAAATATCTTATCATGCTGTCTAATGAGTGCAGCTGAAATTCCCAAACGGCCTTTGTGCCTAGAAATACTATGAAATTCCCAAACGGCCTTGGTGCCTAGGAATACTATGAAATTCCCAAACGGCCTTGGTGCCTAGGAATACTATGAAATTCCCAAACGGCCTTTGTGCCTAGGAATACAATGAAATTCCCAAACGGCCTTTGTGCCTAGGAATACTATGAAATTCCCAAACGACCTTTGTGCCTTGGAATACTGTGAAATTCCCAAACGGCCTTTGTGCCTAGGAATACTGTGAAATTCTCAACATGATATGTCTAAAAGAGTGCCTAGGAATACTCAAAAGATTTCTAACATATGCAGGTACCAAAAAAGCAGCAAGCAAAGACGACAATATGCATCAAACAAAATGGAAGAAGGGTTCTGGCCCATATTACGGAGACGATAAATTACCAAATGGCGAAAACAATAAAGGAAAATCAATCCAATCAATGAAATATCAGTACGACAATGAGAAGATCCGAACACAAGAATAAAGAAATAAAACAAATAGTCCTCGCCCGCATTACGGAGGCAACAAGGTACAACCAACAATAAAGAAATTTATTTAAGAGCTACTACATGAGGAGCACGACGGCAATTGACCGAGCTCAACCTCTTCGTCATCCGTAGCCGTATCCCCATCGGTCTCCTCGCCATCAAAACGCTCCTCAGAAATGAGGGCATCAAAGTTGGTCGTATGAGCGCCCACGCATGTCAGCGTCTTAAGCCGCACGGAAAACTCGGCTCCTTTAGCGATCTCGTGAGCATCCGAGGCCGTTTTACGGCGAGCATCGTCGAAAGGAGGCTTACGAGCTTCGATCATAGCCGCAGAAGCATCATACTTGGATCGGGACAGACGGAAGTAGTTCACCAACATATTGGCTTTGGTTACCAACGATTTTAGTTTACCGAAGTATTTTTCCTTTACACGCCAATATCGATCTAAACGACGCTCCTGAACCTCAACAACATGTTTGGCACGAAGAACATATTCCCGGAAAGAGAACGCCTGGGTTTTCAACTTGGCCCTGAGCCGGGCACACCGATTGAGCAACTTGGCGTATTTGCCCATTAAAATGATGTAAGGCAAATTGGCGTGCACTTCACTAGCCGCACCAGATGAGACCTCGTCCTGGGCAGCACCAGAAGGTCCTAGCCCCGGACTAATTAGGCATGGAGAGCCATCCTGGTGCGACGTAGTAGCATGTGCCTAAAAAAAAATGGGGAAAGAAGGGAAGAGATGAATATTCAGCCGCAAATAAAGGAAAGACAGGGAAGTCGAAAAACAAAAATTTTTATATACAAGCTACGAGTAAAACGACAAAACAAGCTACTCGATCATTAATCCGATAACCCATCAACGGACACTGATGTCTCTACGGCATCAACGAAATAAATATCTCGCAGCGAAACAATTTGCGTCCCCAAACGTTCCTGCACGACCGTATCAACCCGGTTAAAGGCAGTCGTGGTTTCAGTTACCCCGGCCATAACATCAACCATGCGTTCTGCCCGGGTAACACCATGCATCCCTCTTACATGCTCGAGCACCTCTAAAGCGCGAGCTCGGGCCCAATACGCTTTGGCAAAGGATAGCAGCAAGTCCGCATCTTCGAAAACAGCACCTAGAACCAAGTTCAAGCTCGTCACACGGCCTCGGGATTCATCACGAGAACGCCAAAGTGCCCTAAGAAGCTCTTTGGCCTTACCCTTATTTGTCGTATAGTGGGCGGTCCTTCTACTGAACTTCTCTCCTAAGTCGCGTAATCGAATCGATACATTTGAAATATGAATATTCAGACCCTCGATTTCCCGACGAGCAGAATTCAGTTCGGAAGTTAGGGACGCGTTAGCTTTTTCAAGACCATTTATGACATCCCCTACGCTACGACTAGGCGAGGTCCAGACCACCATGGCAAGGGGGTTAACAGCTACCTGACAAGATTTTGTTTTTACATCCTTTAAAAGACGACGACCCACAAACAAGGAAATTAACAAGGAAAGACAAACGGAAAGAAAACGTAGCACCTATATTATCACTTCCAAAAAGAATATCTTTCTAGTTACAAAAAAGACCCACAATTCGGGTACCAAAAGACTTTACACTAAGATACAGAGAAAATACTACAAGTAAGGGGTCAAGGCTCCACCTGAGGGGATGCAGGTGGGGGAGTCACGGCAGCAGCAGACCGAGGAGTCGTTGGAGCCGACCCGGAATGGGGACGGAGCGCCGTCGAAGTAGTATGTCCCGGCATCCGTGGGAGTTCCTCGTCTCGGAGGTTGGCCCAATCCTGAGGCTTAGAAGGTGTACCTTGCGGACAGGGATAAACCAGCTCTGACCATGCCCGGTCCGATAACGGGACCTTCGCAAAGTTTAGAGCCCGAACATGAGCGCAAAATACGGAGAAGTTAGCCATCATTGCGAACTTTGCCCTTGCCTCCGCTTGCGCCACTTTCAGGGCTGCCACCTCGGTTGTTCCGGCCTCTACGTCCTCTGCCATGAGCAAATTATCAGCCTCCAAAAGGTCGTACTTCTCGACCCACTCCTTTTTTTCGGCCCCCAATTTCTCAATTTCCTCGGTCAGGCGTAAGTTGTCTCCCACCAATTTCTCATAATCAGAGGCCAACTTAGCCATCTGGGCTTTCTCCTCGGCCGTTGTTTTGCTTTCGGCCGTCAGCTTCTCTTTCTCCGCCTCCAGCTCGGAGACCATCTTCACTTGCCGAGCTTTATCCTCGGCCATGGCTTTATTTTTGGCCATCAGCTTCTCTTTCTCGGCCTCTAGTGCTGACAGCTGATCCCTTAACACCACGATATCCATGAAAACCTGTATTTAGAAACGTCAGATAACAGCCAAAATAAGAATATCACGACCTACATAACAAAATACGTGCGCAACCTACCCGAAGCGCATCAGCGCTGGCATGCTCTATAACCGACATCGCAGGCCGAGCAGCTATTTTTTCTGCATCCTTGACGACGAGGGGTTTAAGAGCAGTATACCCCATCCTCAAGACACGGGGTTGCTCCAACAGCTCACCCCCACACCTATCAATGTAACGGGTCATTGCAACCCCATCCACCAACACCTTTTCAGGACCCTCGAGAACCTCATCCTCGACACCCCCCCACAACCCCCACGACATTCTCCTTGCCGGCCTCCACCTCCACTTCCTCTCTCACGTCTTTCTCCGCAGGACTGGTCTCAGGGGCCCTATGCTCGATCACCTCCTCAGTACGGATAGGCGAGCGAACAGGCAGGTCTATCAGGTCCTCGGTACGGATAGGCGCGATGACAGGCAAGGTCATCGTATCCTTGCCCATGCTCACAAGGAGGTTGATATGTCCAAATATGTTTTCGAACGACCCCTGAAACACAATAATACCCATAGACCGGGCAAGAGCAAGGGTAACCAATGAAGAAGTCAATAACTGAAACAAGATAACATATAAAGCAAGGAACAACAGAGTCCAAAGACAACTATTTACAAAAACAAATACACTTACATCGAAGCTCACAGCAGCCTCCTCGGTGGTATCACCTTGGGACGAAGCAACCACCTCCACACCACTGCCAGCATCAACAACCTCCACACTACCTGAGGTCTCAGCCCCTCTAGCCCTCTTTGGGGTGCCAACAGCGGGATCCGATGCTCGGCGTTTAGGACGAACAGGCTTCTTCCCTCCCCGAGCAGCGCTTCGAGACTTTACAACTTTGAGGAAATCCTCCTCAGTCTCTATTGGGATATCGGGCGCAGGATTACCCTTGGTCACCGGACCCGCAGGATAACCCAACAGCACGGCAGCGGTGTGGCTTGCCGGATCCTTCGTCGGACCAGGCCCCCACCAGTTCCAAAGCGCCAAGAGCGCTTCCACATTGGGAGCACCGAGGTTGGGAGTATCGGGAGCCGCGGTGACAGGTACGGGAATCTGATGTCCGGCGCAACCCCACTCTCTAGACGCAATCACAATACCAAGGTTATCCCCCTTGTTGGTGTCCGGCAGACCCGTGACCAGCCGGGAGAATGCTCGCAATGTCTTCAAATACGAGCTACGGCGCTCGAAACTCAAACTGTAGACCCCGAATACATCTTTTAATTCGATAGGTATCCCGGACAACTCCGACAATCTTTGAATACCATTCAAGGTACGGTAACTATTCAGAGCCAGTTGGGCCGGAGCAATCTGGACGGCCTCAAAGAACGAAGCCACCCATTCAGTAAAAGGAAGTCGAAGACCCCCAGTAAAAAATGCTGAAGAACGTACAGCAACTTCGCCGGCAGGAACAAATCCCATCACCTCCTCGTCAGAGACAGGCAGCCGAATGTGAATATCGGCGGGTATTCCGGCGAGCCGCTTAAAGTCCTTTTCCACAAATGGGCCAACTTGGGCCAGAATTTCCTATCAAAACATCATCAAAACACATGACACGACAAATCCCCCCCAGTTGATGGAAACCCTAAAAGCTTACCACCAAACCAACAAATATCCTATACAGGAAGAAAAACCACTACTCAACAACCTAGATAGACATATAGACAACCAAGACCATATATGACCACAACCACAAATCAAATACATATCCTAATCACAGAGATATCCAAACAAACAACCCACAAAACACGAAGATACTTACAATCATGCTTAATGAGCAAGCGAGCGAGAACAGCAGCAAATCTATCTGCAATCAGGCGAAACCCTAGATAGAAAGGCAGAAAAATTTTGGCGGGAAGAACCAACACTAGAGAGAGAAAATAAGGGATATTTTCTTCAGCAAATTATGGGATAAAAACAAAGGGGATTACTTGACACAATTAAAAGGAGTGGAGTCACAGAAAGAATAAAATAATAACTGTCCTTTCGTGTGACAGAGGTTTACCTTTTTCCAACCATAGAAAAGTCCACAACCGCTGCTATTTTCGACAAATAAACGCTCCAGATCTTGCCACGTCAGATAGTATATCCCACTAACCAAGGCATTTCACATCATTGCACCTAAATAAACGGCCAGTGGACCCTACCATGAAAAGCTTCCAGCATACGCTACCACTAGTATCACACCGAGGATGTCCTCCGATTAAGTATATCGACGCCCAACCATTTCTTATCCGAACAAATGGCATACCGAACAAGGTGGGCGGAGACCGTTCCTAGCTAGACGGCATTTACGCGTCCAGTCTAACAACGCTCTCCGGGGGCATTACCACGACACGGTGCACTTTGCACGGACATCGAATGGTATCAACATAAAAGCAAAGCGAATAAAAAAAAAGTATATATATATATAGAGGCAAAGCAGAAGTTTTATTCATCCACAAAGGGGGATACAAACAAACAACACAACAGAAAAATAAAAATAAAAAAATAATAATAATAAAAGTTTACAAGAAATACACCCATCCTACTTCTTCGAACTACCCCCCATGTCGGCATCCTTCTTCGCCAAGAGCTCCTCCAGACGCTCTTTTTCCCTAATCAAATGAGAAATGCCAATCTCCACTTGTTTAAGAGCATGAGATTGAGATTTGCACTTCTGCTCGGCTTCAAAACGAGCAGCGCTCTCCTCCTGCCAGTATTGCTTGAACCTCCTCACTTCAGTCTGAGCACACTTGAGATCATGTTTCAGCCATGACATCTCAATTTCTTTTAGCTGAAGAGGAGTCAAATCCTCTTCCCCAAAACCAGGGGGACGGGGTAGCATGAAAGTAGGCTCTTCGGCAAGGGTTTTCCTTTTGGAGGCAGATCTAGTAATGGGAGCCATCTCAAACAAAAGCAAGTTAGAAGAAACAGAAATTATAAAACAGGAGAGAGATAAGGGTGAGATTGTGAAGAAATCCATATCTTAAGAAGGTATTTATAGAAAAATTAAGGAAGGTTTAGTGTGGGGAAATGCAATCGTTCGTCAAAAGACTCTGGAAAACATGGGTAATTAAAGAGGCGCATGTTGAGAAATTAAAAGTGGGGAGTTGCAACCATTCGTTATTAAAAGATGCGTCTGTTAAGAAGAGGGAAAATCCCAAAAACCTCTTACACGTGTCTCTCTATGAAAGTGCAACAGTGCTAAGAGATAAAGGATAAGATTTGTGCGCAGGGCTCGAGAAATCCCCTCAGTCCCTAGATACCAAGATTCAAAAGGTTCAATAGATAAGGTCAAACGCAAAGCCCAAGAAAAAGCATTAATGAGG
This sequence comes from Primula vulgaris, assembly GCA_963920805.1. NCBI lineage: Eukaryota > Viridiplantae > Streptophyta > Magnoliopsida > Ericales > Primulaceae > Primula > Primula vulgaris. The sequence goes on from OY987220.1 coordinate 23,167,368, forward strand.
CCACAAGCGTGCGCAGTCAAAATAAATTGCATCGGGAAAGTAATTCAGATATGAACAAGAAAAAGAAGTCTTTATTGATTGATTAATACTTCATTACAAAAGAGGCAGTCAACATAAAGGAAATACAATAAAAATAATAAAATCATTTCGTAGAAGGGCCTGCCTCGTCATTCGGCTTCCTCTTAGACCGAGCATACACTTCCTTAAGGACCAGTTTTGTAAGCCCTCTTGGAAGCAATATGCCTATCTCTAGAAGCCTCAAGCTCTTTGATCCGAGCACGAGCCCAAATGTTGTCGATCAGAGACCTTTGATATTGTTGAACATAGAGTTCAATAATAATTTTTATTATAACTTTGATTATGTTTTAATGATTTTACGATTTCAAGGATATAACGCTTGTCTTGTCCAAGAAAAGAAAAATGTATATTTCAGGTTTTCAGAGAAAAAGAGCATTCGTTTACGAAGCCAACGGTTCAAGCGAAACCAAAATCGGAGCTAAAACGAAGAAGATACAAGCTTTCGAAGAAGTCCGAAAAACTGCCAGAAGAACAGACGACCGATCGACTGTACAAAAACGACCGATCGTTTTTGTACAGAATTCTTCCAGTGAGCAGGTCGAATATACGACCGATCGTTTCTCTAAAAACGACCGATCGTTTTCTGAAAACGATCGATCGACTGTAGAAAACGACCGATCGTTTTCTATAGAATTCGAAAACAGCTATTCAACTTTTTCTGGAAAATAGCTTAAAACTCTGAAATATAGCCTCAACAACTGCCAACGGTCACAAATGGAAAAACAGACCTTTTGGCATATAAATACCACCCAATCTCTCTTTCTAACTCACCAATTACAATACCAATCAACTTCCTTCAACCTCTCATTAAAAACCCAAATATCACCATTTTGGTGTATATATATTCGAGAAAGAGGAAAATCAAAGAGAAAGAGATTCAAGCTCGATCATCATCAACAACTCACCAATTAGCTTTTTAAGAAGCAATTAGAATAGTGAGTGTAGTTACGTTTTGTAACAAAAATTGTATCGAGTGTTTTATAAACTCAATTGTGAGCGAGTGATCGGGTAGAGGCTTTGTAAGCAAGTGAAGCTTAAAAGCTCTAGGTCTTTTCATTCGGGTACTCATAAATTGAGGGGGAGTCGTAGACTCGTAGTCGTGTTCTCTTGCACTTGTATCAAGAGTAGGAACCTCGGGTAGAGGGTGAGCCAATCGGTCGATTGAGCTCGATAGGGTTTGTAAAATCCGGAAGAAACATTTTAGTGAAATATTCGGTAGTACCGAGGAGAGGACGTAGGCGCGTTTGCCGAACCTCTATAAATCACGGTGTCATTTTCTTCCCTTGCTTTTACTTTCCGCAACTTATACTCTTGCGTATTTATTGCTTGCGTTTAGTTATTTTAGCAATTTATTAACTCTTGTTAAAACGCTTAAGCTTAGAATTGCATAAGTTGGGTGGTTAGTTGCATAGAATTTTAATTAGGCGAAAATCGCCATAAACCTTATTCACCCCCCTCCCCTCTAAGGTTAGCACACGGGCCAATAATTGGTATCAGAGCCAAGGCTCTTGCATATAGGAATCTAACGATTCTAGAGTTAAGATCCCGATGGCTAATATACTTAATTTCACATCCGGCATAGCTTCATCACCCAATACACCACCATATTTTGATGGAATAAATTTTTCATATTGGAAGGATAGGATGAGGATGTTTTTACAAAGCTCTAATGTTAGACTTTGGATGACTATAAAAGTAGGATATTCCGCACCTACATCCGAAAATAGCGAGAACCCAATCCCCGTAGAGGACCTAGATAACGCTCAACTAGAAGCCTACTCTACAAACGCCAAAGCGACGTATGCTATTGTTTGTGCCGTTTATCCTAACGAGTACAACAAGATTTCCACTTGTAAAACCGCTAAGGGTATGTGGGATAAGCTAGTAGTAATGCATGAAGGGACTAACCAAGTTAAGGATTGCAAACTCCAACTATTAGTTCATGACTACGAGCTTTTTAAAATGAGCGAGGGTGAAACCATTTCCGATATGCTTGCTAGGTTTACAACTATTACTAATGGATTAACATCTCTTGGTAAGTGTTTGTCTTGTAAGGAAATGGTCTCAAAGGTGATTCGGAGCTTGTCAAAGGAATGGGAACCGAAGGTTACCGCAATTCAAGAGGCGCACGATATGAACACCTACACTCTTGATGCATTGACGGGTTCACTCCTCACTCACGAAATCACCCTCAATAGTCACAAGCCAATCTCGAAAAAGAGGGAGATAGCTTTCAAAGGAAACACTTGTGACGAAAGCAATGAGCTATCCAATGACGACGAAAATTCTAGGCAAATCATTCGAATCGTCAAAGAAATACTCAAGCTAAAAGACCAACGCAAACATAAAGGTAAATCGTCAAATAATTCAATTTATTCTAACGATTTTTTTTGCTATACATGTGGCAAGGAAGGACACATGGCGAGAGATTGCCTTAAGAATCGCAAGAGCAAAGGAAAGAAGAAGATATCCGCTTCAAGCTCTAGCGATAGCTCCGACCAAGATGAAGTCGCGCATCTTGGTTGCTATATGGCCATGGAAGACAACAATGAGCCTAACCAATCGTCGTCAAGCGAAAGTGACCACTCAAGCAATAGTGACAACGATGAGGTAAAAGAATTTTCCCATGATGAATTAGTTCATATGTGTGGAATTTATTCCGAAAAAGTTCCTAAGCTTGTAGAGAAGGTCAAATCTCTCAAAAAGATAAATTCTTCTCTCAATGAAGAAATAAGATCTTTAAAAAGAGATAAAACTGAAAATGAGTCTATTCCAACATCGTCATTCTCTTTAAATGATATAGATGACGAAAAGGAAGACTTGAAAGACAAAAACAATGATCTCGTCATTCATAATAAGTCTTTACAAACCGAGATCAATTTTCTTAAAAATGAAGTCTCTAGACTTACTAAAACTCTTTCAAAACCATCTTCTTTAGATTGTGATTTATTAGAAAATTTTGAAGAGTTAAAGGATGCCTTCGATAAAGTTAAAAGCAAAAACAAGGTTTTGAATTCTCATGCTTTTAACTTAAATGACAAGGTCAAGGTTTTAGAAACCGAGAATGAATCGTTGAAAACTAAAAACAACGATCTTGTCATTTCCATTGAAAAACTTAATTTAACAATTTCAAAGTTTTCTAAGGGTAAAACCGTTTTAGATAACATCTTGAGTTGTCAAAAAGATTTCAAGGATAAGAGGGGTATAGGTTTTGATTGCATTGGCTCTACTTCTAACAAACCCCGCGTCGTTAAAGCCTCTAATATTTCTACAACTCCTATTCTACCTAAACAAGAGGTTGTTTTTCCTAAAAGGAGTACTTCCAAGATTTTTCAAAAATCTTTTAATAATAGGAATGGTTTAGGTTTTCAAACGAAATTGGATACTCCGAAAACCCTTTCTAGAACTTCGTATAACTCTCGTTATACTAAAAAATCTAGGCATTGCATGCATTGTAGTAGAAGTGAGCATAATTCTTCTAAATGCCCAAATCGCTTTCATGTTAGTAGAAGCGATTTGAAATGGGTAGTAAAGACCCGAACCACTAACAATGTCGGACCCAAAAGAAATTGGGGACCAAAGACAAAAACTTGTGTTGTAGGTATCTCCATCCAAAAGGAGAAAATCAACAAGTGGTTGGCAACGCAGGAAAAAACCGTGGAGGTCAAGAAGATCGACTCCACCATAAAGAAAGAAGTCCCATTAATCGACAAAGGTGGAAGGCATACCAACAAGTGGTACCACCTATTTGGAATCGGCAACGCTCAATGCAAATGCCATTAGCGAGCGGACTCGACCTCACATCACATATGCGGTATACTCTAATCCTTAGTATTTACATATATGTGATTAGTTGGGTCGGGTATATGCATCATATTTACATTTTTCATGTTTTGGTTTTTCTTTAAAAACCCTTCACATAACCCCATAATTGTTTATTGCTTTTTGATAATGCCAAAGGGGGAGAAAAATGATATATTTTGGTGAAAATGCATTTTGTTAAAATGGAGGAGATATTTTTCTTGTAAAATCATCATTAGTTTGTCATAATCAAAATGGGGGAGATTGTTGAACATAGAGTTCAATAATAATTTTGATTATAACTTTGATTATGTTTTAATGATTTTACGATTTCAAGGATATAACGCTTGTCTTATCCAAGAAAAGAAAAATGTATATTTCAGGTTTTCAGAGAAAAAGATCATTCGTTTAAGAAGCCAACGGTTCAAGCGGAACCAAAATCGGAGCTAAAACGAAGAAGATACAAGCTTTCGAAGAAGTCCGAAAAACTGCCAGAAGAACAGACAACCGATCGACTGTACAAAAACGACTGATCGTTTTTGTACAGAATTCTTCCAGTGAGCAGGTCGAATATACGACCGATCGTTTCTCTGAAAACGACTGATCGTTTTCTGAAAACGATCGATCGACTGTAGAAAACGACCGATCGTTTTCTACAGAATTCGAAAACAGCTATTCAGCTTTTTCTGGAAAATAGCTTAAAACTCTGAAATATAGCCTCAACAACTGCCAACGGTCACAAACGGAAAAACAGACCTTTTGGCATATAAATACCACCCAATCTCTCTTTCTAACTCACCAATTACAATACCAATCAACTTCCTTCAACCTCTCATTAAAAACCCAAATATCACCATTTTGTTGTATATATATTCGAGAAAGAGGAAAATCAAAGAGAAAGAGATTCAAGCTCGATCATCATCAACAACTCACCAATTAGCTTTTTAAGAAGCAATTAGAATAGTGAGTGTAGTTACGTTTTGTAACAAAAATTGTATCGAGTGTTTTATAAACTCAATTGTGAGCGAGTGATCGGGTAGAGGCTTTGTAAGCAAGTGAAGCTTAAAAGCTCTAGATCTTTTCATTCGGGTACTCATAAATTGAGGGGGAGTCGTAGACTCGTAGTCGTGTTCTCTTGCACTTGTATCAAGAGTAGGAACCTCGGGTAGAGGGTGAGCCAATCGGTCGATTGAGCTCGATAGGGTTTGTAAAATCCGGAAGAAACATTTTAGTGAAATATTCGGTAGTACCGAGGAGAGGACGTAGGCGCGTTTGCCGAACCTCTATAAATCACGGTGTCATTTTCTTCCCTTGCTTTTACTTTCCGCAACTTATATTCTTGCGTATTTATTGCTTGCGTTTAGTTATTTTAGCAATTTATTAACTCTTTTTAAAACGCTTAAGCTTAGAATTGCATAAGTTGGGTGGTTAGTGTCATAGAATTTTAATTAGGCGAAAATCGCCATAAACCTTATTCACCCCCCCCCCCCTCTAAGGTTAGCACACGGGCCAATAGATATTCACTCTCCATGGCCTCCAAGCTCTCGTCCATCTCAGCAGCTCGGCGAGCCTCCGCGGTTAAAGAGGCAACCCTCCTTTCAAGGATATGAGCCTTCCTAAAGCCATTTGTTCGTTAATGAAGAATGAATTGCACAAAGAATGTAGGGACAGTCCCCTTTTATAGGAAGAAACAAGGGGTACATCAAAGGTCATCTCGAAGAAAGACAAACCCTCGAGCTTCTCAAAGACATTTAATGTCCAATTAGCCACGACTCAAGTCCAATTACGCCATTCAAAAAAGGTATTGGGAAGGTACACAAACAAGAATGAGAACAAGGGATTATTTTATTAATTTCAATAATTCAGTTACAACTTGGTAATGAAACCCAACAGAAAAGAAAGAAAAGAAAACTACAAAAGCAAAACTATCCAGTAGAAGAGCTAGCTTCGACATTGTCATCCCTCTTCTTCTGCCGAGCATGCATCTCTTTGAAGGCAAGCTTATAGGCCCTTTTAGCCGACTTATGCTTATCCCGAGATGCCTCGAGCCTATCTATTCGATCATATGCCCAATTCCGAGCGGCCATAGTTGCGTGAAGGGACGCATCCAGATCAGCCAACATTTTCTTGACCTCAAGAAGTTCTCTGGCCATGATAGCAAACTTTTTCTTCGCAATACGAACCCTCTTAAGCTCGCACTCTAAATAAGCAATATAGGCGAAAGCATCGTCAGCAGCAGGACCCTTAGGAGAGGCCATGATATTACCAGAAAAATGTTAAAAGTAATTGATGGATTATGAGAAAGGTGAAGCCCTCTTTTTATTGGACAAATGAAGAAGATCAAAGGTCAACTCGAAAAAAGACCAACCTTGTTGAACTTCCCAAAGCCTTTTATGGGTAACTAACTACAGTTCAAGTCCTATTGAGTCGTCCGAGGAGGTATTAAGGAAATAAACAGACAAGAATGAAAATAGGAAATATTTTATTAATATTTTCAATAATGCGATTACAACTGGGTGATGATATCCAATACAAAAGAAATCACAAAGGTAAATTATTCCGAGGAAGAGCCTGCTTCAGCATCACCCGACCCCGGCTTGGACCGATCGTGCAGCTCCTTAAAAGCAAGCTTATAGGCCCTCTTTGCCGCCTTTTCCTTAGCCAGGGAAGCCTCGAGCTTCTTTATACGCTCAAAGGCCCAATCCAGGTCGGCCATCGTCACGTGATGAGCCGTGTCCATATCAGACAGCCTTTTGGTCGTGTCCGCCAGCTTCTTTTTCAAGACCCGGGTTTTCTTGACTTCATTCTCTAACTGGCAAAATTAACGGTTATTTACAAACAGTTCTAACCTTTGACGGAACGATTTCTGCATGTTTGTATAGTTGAAAACTTCATCTATTAGTGTGAAAAGTCATAAATGTTAGCCTTATTTCAAAACTTATGTCTTTTATTATGCACTCTCTCCATCCATTTCACTCTGAAGTCGGAATTCTATGTATCTTTAGTTAAATAGTTTGTTCATATAAGCATTTAAGAATTTAGAGATAATTACTATCATCATGGAAGAATTCAAAAGTGCCAGAAAATGCCGCTTCCTTTTTCCGATTAGGGAAAGTCGTTGTAACAGATTTTCTAGCGTGATCTTCATTTTCGTTATGCAAAATACTATATTTTATGCTTTGCATGTTTTACACTTAGTTTCTATCTCAGAGAAATATTTCATATGTATAATTATGATTTATATCATGATTATTTAATTGACATACAATTTGTATAGTTACAGGTTATAATTAGTACCGGATTACACAAAACCCAACAATTGCGACATGGTAAAATTAGAAATCAAATTGTTCCCACTTCATATGAATAAGTAAAAATTTGTGAAAATGAAGCAAAATATATTTATCGTTCCATTATAAGTAATATTGACAATTATAGTGAATGTTATATTTATCGTTTATTTATGGTGAAAACCGGAATAGTAGTGAAGTGAGAGTTCCAGAATAAAGAATGCGAGTGATTTAACTATAAGAGAAAGTTATAATAATCTCTATGTAACTCAGTAAACTCAAAATAAAAACATCATATTTTGTGTCTTTATAATCCAAGAAACTCCAATGTGAACTAAGAACTAATCAAGAAAAGATGGACAAGTTCGTGAATATATCAGGGCAATGTAAGAGATTTATTCAATGGTTATCATAGATATTTTGTGAACATTGATAAGATGATGATCGAATTTCTGCAAGATCATACGCCGCTTTCGAATAATATCATTACATAGTTGATTGTTGAGCGCAAATAACTCATGAGCGGTTTCAACAAGTCATTGCTTCCTTTTTGAATGACAATTTGAATTTGAATTATCAATTGGCAGACATACTGTATGGGGTATTGCATATAACTTCAGTTGCCATTCAGCTCTCGACCTTGCTCGGTTTAAAGACAAGTCACCTGCTTTATTGAATGATGAAAAGGCTGGCGATAATTTCGGTGGTGGAGGCTATGAGACAATTGAACAACAACTTATCGATGCTTACGGAGTCGCATTTGGGGCTTCAATGAATGACATGTTAGGGAAAATTGCAGTCGGCAGAATTTTAAGCGGTTTCGAATGATCTCATTAGAGTGTTGATCGCTGAACGCAGAGGGCAAATAACTCGTGAGTGGTTTTAACAAGCCGTTGCTTCTTTGTTGAATGGCAACTTGAATTGGAATTATCCATTGGCAGACATATTGTATGTGGGTATCGTATATAACTTCATATGCCATTCACCTCTCGATCTTGTTCGGTTGAATGGCGAGTTACCAACTTTTATTGAATGATGAATGGGCTGCCAATAATTTCAGTGGTAGAGGCTAGAGACGATTGAACAACATCTTATCGACGCTTATGGAGTCGTATTTGGGGCTTCAATAAATGAAAGGATAAGGAAAAATTGAAGTCAAGAGCACTTAACCTTAAGGGAGAAGGCTTCAACTCTTCGAGCCCGGAATGTGGAAAGACGTATTTCATGGAATTGAAAGAAAGAGTGCTGAAGGAGAAATTATTTGGTACTTTTGGAGGATTCCTCCAACCCACTTTATACCCACACACTTAATGGGTCCCACAGACTTACATAATAAAATATACTAAGTGTGTGGCTATAAAATGGGTTGGAGAAGTCCTCGGACCAAGTAATTTCTCGTGCGGAAGAGGTTTTTCAGCACTTCCAAGAACTATTGACTAGCATGATTTGGGTATCACGGAATCTACTCTTCCACGTATCGACTTATAGCTCGCAACTTCACTTTATTTACTCTATATTTTTCGCAACTTCACTTTATATTTTCACCCAGTCGTGTACAAATGAGAGAAAGCATCAATGTGAATGCTTATTGCACTAATAATACTTAGTCGAAATTCTCGCACCCTGTCGTGTACAAGTGAGGGGAGTATCCAGTCGCATGCTCGTGTACTCTTTTTGTCCTTAGACCAAATTTTTTTCCGATTGTCTTTTCCTTGGCAAGGTTTTTTAACGATACACGTTCCCATCATATCTCACTTAAGGTTGCCGAAATTAGGGGGAGTATCATTTTGTATACTTTTTACCACTGTGTACTCTTTTGTCATTCGACTAAAGGTTTTTTTCCAGTGGGTTTAGTCTAGCAAAGTTTTGATGAGTCACCTATTTTGTGGTTGATCTCGTACTACTACCACTGTTGCACTTTTTTTCCTTCGATCAGAGATTTTCCCATTGGGTTTGCTCTGCCAATGTTTTGATAAGGCACACTGTTTTTTGGTTAGTTAATTACATGAAATTTCGCCCTATATCATTCGGCTACACAGTTTCTCCTAGGTATCGGTTTTGTCCCACACTGAGTTTTTCGGCCCTAAGATTTTTATGTGTTTAGCACTGCGAATGAACTCGACTTATATCGATAGCATGAAGACGAAGAAATCAAGACGTCAATGGGGGAGTGTTGTAATATATTATTGGTCATCTTGAGCATTACTCTATGAGCTTTTACTTGGACCCATCTTGGGCTTTACTACCAGATGTAACTCTACCCTCTATTATATAAAGAGCTTTATGGGCCTCTTGATGTATCTATATTTTATTGATGTATCTCTCTCATACTTCTCTCTATATCTCTATATATTTCTATAACGAATTAATATGTCACATAACAGAGAAATGATTTTATCATAAAAGAAAAAAAACAGTAATTTTATGAGAAAAATATATTTTGTTTTAATAGAAACTTCCACTGGAAAAAAAATAATTGTTTTTTGTAATTTTTTTTTAAATTGTAACAAAGTTAATCTTATCATTTTGGCTAGTTTATTAATTTGTAAAATATGTGAACTAGATTGTAGTTTTTAAAACTTGTGCAATCTTTTTTAATAAACTAAAATCACTAAATAATTTTTTTTTATAAAATCAGACACTAAATCAAAGAATTTATTAAGTTGGCTGCACTAAATCAAGTTTTGAAACCCTAAAAAAAAAATACCTATTACCGCACATAGTAACTGTTCATCAGTGAAACATTTCAAATAATACCAAAAATGGAAATAGAGAGCGAAAATGGCACAAAAACCACACTTGAAAAAGACCAAAATAAAGAGATTGGTAGAAGAGAATTAGGGTCCAAATCAAAAAATGATAAAAAAGTCTCTAGAAAACAAATCTCTCTCTCACTCCAACAAAATCCCAAAACTATTATTCAATTCAAGGTTATTGGTAAAAACCCTATTTGGGTATATGAGAAATGTAGTGATGAGATTAGGGTTTTTAAGAGAGGTGAAAAAGGTGAAATCTTGAGTGGGGACATGTTTTGTATATGTGGGGAAAAACCTTTTTGGTTTAGTGTTAGAGAGAAAGTGAAAGAGATTGGGTGTGTTGTGGATTTGGATTCAGAGCTTGCATCTATCGATGTTTCCGCTTTAGATCCCGTTAAAGGTTAGATTTTTATTTATTTAGCATTTTGTTGCACTTATTTAGATATGCATTTATCATCTTGTTACTGTTTTTAAGATATATATATATATGTATATATATATATGTATATATATATGTATGTATGTAGTTATGTATGAATGTGTGTTTGGAACTGTAATCTATAGATGTTTCGACTTTAGACCCGGTTCAAGGTTTAGTCTTTTAGCATTTTGTTGTTCTTATTAAAAATTTGTATGTATGTAGTTAAGTATATAAATGAGTGTGTTTTGAGCTGAAATTTATAGGTGTTTCGGCTTTAGACCCGGTTAAAGGTTTTTATTTATTTATTTATTATTATTTATCATTTTGTTGTTGTTGTGTTATGATGTATGTATGTAGTAATGTATGAATGTGAGTGTGTTTGGAGCTGGAATCTATAGGTGTTTTGGCTTTAGACTCGGTTAAAGGTTTGATCTTTAGCATTGGTGAAAACCCTATTTGGGTATATGAGAAATGTAGTTATGAGATTAGGGTTTTTTAAGAGAGGTGAAAAAGGTGAAATCTTGAGTGGGGACATTTTTTTTTATGGGGAAATTCCTGTTTGGTTTAGTCTTAAAGAGAAAGAGAAAGAGATTGGGTATGTTGTGGATTTGGATTTAGAGCTTGAATCTATCGATGTTTCCGCTTTAGACCCGATTAAAGGTTAGAATTTTTTGATTTTATTTATTTATCCTTGCAATTTTATAGATTTTTTTTTTTTTAATTAATTGTGGTATAAACCACATTTTAGCTTTTATAAATAAAATGTTGTTCCATACACAAAATTACAAGTTAGGGGGCATAATTGTTACAAAATGTAATAGAGCTCCTCCTAACATAACGAAATAAACTTAATGGACTAAATTGAACAAAACTTTTGACTTATCAACCTAATCTATTCTTTTCCCAAAATTAACAAAAACCCAAAATAAAGCCTCTCTTTCTCTCCCTCTATATTATCGCCTGTAACAGGCGATTTTCCCCTTCGTCTTCCTCAATACGCAAGTTGATCATACCAGCTTTTTCCAACTCCAAAAGCCCTATTATCCTTTTAGGAAAATCCTTCAAATCATTGGAAATCATAGGTGTTGTTAGCTCTCGTGCCTGTTTGGCTAACAAATCTGCTATGCCATTTGCCTCTCTAAAGATATGTTGTATCTTCACCCTTTCTTTTTCTTCTTTTAGTAATTGCTTAATTTTGATAACGTTTAGCCTGATACTCCATGGAATTTGCCCTTTGTCATTACACATGTTGGCCATGATTTGAGAATCAGTCTCAATAATAATGTTTCTATTGAGCATTAGACCTAATTTAATCCCAGTATGTATAGCTTTAGCTTCCACCATAATAGGTGTGGTGGCTTTTACTTTTTTTGCAAAGGCTTGTAGAAAATTCCCTGCATGATCTCTAAATACTCCCCCTATCCCAGCTTTATTTGTAATAATACAAAGACTCCCATCCACATTAATCTTGATGCTAGGACTGTTTGGTTTATCCCACTTGATAGTTTTAGGTATTTTAATTTTACTCTGAATTGTCACACTGTGTATATTATGGAAATTAAATTCTTTTGCATATTTGGGCCCCTTTTTAATGATCATGTTATAACTATCAATAACCTCTTGTATTATACCTTCAAGCTTCATTGAAATGCCCTCCATTCTACTTTTGCATCTGCTTTTCCAAATGTTCCACAAAATGAGGTTAGGGATAATCTTATTGGTTTTAGTAATAATAGCTTTTCCTTTTGCGTTTTCCCATTCAATAAGTCTCCCCCTTATTGTAGTATTTGTTTCTTTAATCCCCATATGATTTTGAAAATACTCCCACACCTTTCTAGCCAATTTTATAGATATGTATGTATGTATGTTGTTAAGTATTAATGCGAGTGTATTTGGAGATGGAATTGATAGGTGTTTTGGCTTTAGACCTGGTTAAAGGTTTGATTTTTACTTTTTATGTTATTATTTTGTTGTTGTTTATCATTTTGTTGCTGTTGTTATAATATCTATGGGTGTTGGAATGTATATTAGTGTGTTTGGAGTTGGAATCTATAGGTGCTTCGGTTTTAGACCAGACCCAGTTAATTTTTTATTTAGCATTTTGTATTCTGTTGTGGATTTGGATTCGGAGCTTGAGTCTATCGATGTTTCCGCTTTAGACCCGGTTAAAGTTTTTTTGTCATTTTGTTGCTTTGTTATAATATGTATGTGTTTTGGAATGTATATGAGTGTGTTTGGAGCTGGAATCTGTAGATGTTTCGGCTTTGAATCCTGTTAAAGGTTTGATTTTTTCTTATAATCATTTTGTTGCTGTTTCTATGATATGCATGTATGTAGTTGTGTATGAATGTGAGTCTATTTGGAACTGAAATCTATGCGTGTTTCGGTTTTAGGCCAGGTTAAAGGTTTTATTTTTTTTATCGTTTTGTTATTGTTGTTGTTTATGTAAGTATATGAGTGTGTTTGGAGCTGGAATCTATAGTTTTTTAGGCTTTAGACCGCTTAAAGGTTTGATCTTTTAGCATTTTGTTGCGGAATCTGTATGCATAGTTACGTATTTATATGAAGTGTGTTTGGAGCTGGAATCTATAGTTTTTTCGGCTTTAGACCCGGTTACAGGTTTGATCTTTTTGCATTTTGTTGCTGTTGATATATGTATGTATGTAGTTATGTATAATAGTTTGTTTGGAACCGAAATCTATAGATGTTTGGGCTTTAGACCCGGTTATAGGTTTGATCTTTTAGCATTCTGTTGCTATTATTAAGATTTTGTATGTATGTAGTTACATACTTACGTATGTATATGAAGTGTGTTTGGAGCTGGAATTTATAGTTTTTTAGGCTTTAGACCGCTTAATGGTTTGATCTTTTAGCATTTTGTTGCGGAATCTGTATGTATAGTTGCGTATGTATATGAAGTGTGTTTGGAGCTTGAATCTATAGTTTTTTCGGCTTTAGACCCGGTTACAGGTTTGATCTTTTTGCATTTTGTTGCTGTTATTATGAACACGTATGTATGTAGTTCCAAACACGTATGTGTTTGGAGCTGAAATCTATAGGTGTTTCTGCGTTAGACCCGGTTAATGGTTTGATACTTCTATCATTTTTTTTGTTTTTCTTATGATATGTATGTATGTAGTTATGTATGTGTATGAGTGTGTTTGGAGCTGGAATCTAATGGGCACTACCCCCGGTTAAAAGGTTGATCTTTTTCTTCATTTTGTTGCAGTTCTGAAGATATGTATGTAGGTGTGTATGTATTTGAGTGTGCTTGGAGCTGGAATGTGTAGATGTTTCGGCTTTAGACTCGCTTAAAAATTTGATCATTTAGCATTTTGTTGAGTTGTTAAGATATGTATGTAGGCATGCATGTTTATGAGTGTGTTTGGAGCTGGAATCTATAGATGTTTCAGATTCAGCCCGGTTAAAGTTATGATCTTTTAGTCATTTTGTTGATGTTGTCATGATATGTATGTATGTGGTTAAGAATGTATATGAGTGTGTTTGGAGCTGGAATCTATAGGTGTTTTGGCTTTAGACCCTGTTAAAGGTTTGATATATTTATTTTATTTTATCAATTTTTTTTTACAGTTACTACTCTGTGTATGTGTGTATGTATGTATGTATGTATATGACATGACTATATGAGTGCGTTTGAAGATGCATGTTTTGATGAGTTGGAATATACTTAATGTTGGTTTGGATTCTGTTTTTAGCCTCCGTCTTTTTGTAATTCATTTTGACAGGATATGCACTTGTCCTTTCAGTTTTAAGCTGTTGTTTTCCTAAAGAAGCTCGAATTTTTAACCTGGAAACACTCATTTTTCTCACTTGTTACATTTATTATGATATATATGTTTGTTTGTAATTTCGACTAGTATGATTGCAACGCTCATTTTGTTTTTTCAGCTTAGAAAATGGTAACCACTTGGTTTTTGCTTAGATCCATTTACAACGTTCATTTTTTTGTTTCCCATCTTCACATGATATGCACTTGGCCGTTTAGTTTTTAAGCTGAGTTTTTCATAGAAAAGTCAGTATCATTTTTCTGAAGAGACTCATTTATCTCACTTGTTACAGTTATTTTGGTTATATGTATGTGTGTAATTTTGACTTGTCTGGTTGCAGCCTTTAAGCTCATCTTTTGTGTTTTTTCAGTCTTTTTTGAATATGTTTAGTGTTTGCTTGGATCAATGTTTTAAATAGCGTTATCGCTAGCATAACGTTTTTTTCAAGAGAAACGCTAAAAGCACAAATAGCGTAGCAACATAGCGTTTTGCGGTGTAATTTTTTTTGCCTAAATATATAACAATATAGCACTACAGTCATAAAATTTATACTAATTATGTTAACAAAATTTAAAGTTAAAAGAATTAGTTGTGGTTTTTTTGGGTAAGAAAGAGAGAGAGGCATGCTTGGTTAAAAAAATCTGACGTTTTTTGAAGTATTTGGGGATAAATGTGTTTTTTTGATATATTAATTACTATAGGGGGGAATTTGTGACATGTTATTTACTATAAAAGTGAATATGTGACATGTTATATACTAAATGGGCTAATTGTGACATGTTATATACTATAGGGGTCAGTCCAGTATTTACGCTACCAGTCCACTGTATTCTGTTTTACAAACTCACTATTTACGCTACCAGTTCAATAATTTTGAGCTTTTTGCGCTTTTAGTCCCAATAGGGCGAATTTAGAGCTTTTCCATCCAAATAACGGTTTATCAAAGCGTTTTTTCCCCAAAAAACGCTATTTCGCGCAACATAGCATGTTTTTTAAAACATGGGTTTGGGTTCAGTTCTTAACCAAAGTCTTTTTTTTGTAAGTTCGACTTGATAAGCATTTGGCCATTAAGCTGAATTTTCCCTAAAGAAGCTACAGCTTTTATAAGCTGAGTTTTTCCTAAAGAAGCTAGAACTTTAAACCTGGAGAGGCTCATTTCTCTCTCTTTTGAAATCTACACCACATTGCCATGAACGAGCATTTGATTGGTCATCTTAACACAATCCCTAGAGCTAACTTATAATTAGAATCTCCTTCCCAGTCTCAATGAGCCAGCTTATTTGAAGAGACGGTGCAAAAAAGAAGCTTTTAAAGTGTTTTCACAGCCAAATAACTTGGTTTCAAATTTTAATTTGTATAACTTCAACATTGATATCAAAAAAAGAATCTATATTTGGAGCTTTGGGTTACTAGTTGTGCAATGCGATTCTCTCTTTGAACAGAAGAATTGAAAATTCATCATTAATAGAATCACATAGTCCAGCCAAATGTAAACCAAGGGGAATCTATGATCTATCAGAGCGTTATTAGTAGTGACCCCTGATCCTGATGGGTTCTCATACCATTTACTCTTACGTACGAAAGAGATGAAGGTGGCCAAGATTTCATATTTAGAATGGAAGTTATCTTTTTATACATTTAGAATGGAAGTTATCTTTTTATACATTTAGAATGGAAACTCACTTGGATAGAGATCAGGGGATCTGATTTATTGTTAGAAAGATGGTGAATATCTCAGTTAGAATTGATGTTTGTAAAAGACTTTGGCCCCTTTCGTTTGTCAGACACATGCCATTCACTATATACCACGTCACCGCATCTGCTGATGTGGCACAATATAGGGCATATGTTGGAACACGGGCAGTGGTTCTCACAACATAACATTGCCTCAATAACGTTCGGCAAACTATAGTTATTTCTGTAATATCAAAAACCGAATTCATAAGCAAGCATTGAGGATGGCTATTGATAATTACATTGTGCTTATTTTACCCACTGAAAATTTGTATGCAGTTTCAAATAACACAATGTCTTCTGTGTACTAACAGCTTTCTGTAATTACAGATTTCGGCTTCCTTGTAATTAGCCACGAGTTTGATAACTACCCAAAACATAAAATTAGTCCCCCACAAAAATGGGACTGGTTCCTTGAAGAACCTAAGAAGGGAAGTGACGATGATAATGATGATGAAACCGATGGCAGAAAAAAAAATAAAAGCACAAGGAGAAAAAGGAAAAAGGGCGATGAGAACGACGATGATGAGTGGACAGGTGAAAGTGAAGAAGATAAGGAGCTTATTTCAAAGACAAGAAAAGTACAGCGACCTAAATACTCAACTAGATCGAAAGAACATCCAGCAAAGGATAAAGGAAAAGAGAAGAGTTCTACTCAGACGAAAATTATCAGCACGGATGAAGAAGATGATACGCTTGGTGGGTTTATTGTTAAGGACAATGAGGTGAAAGAAGAAGAAGAAGATGATGACGATGAAACCGAGTTAGATGAAGAAGATGACGAATTTGAGGAAGATGACGAAGATTGATCAAACATTTGCTTGCTGATTTGGAGAGGAAATGTGTTTCAAGTCATGTCTTAGATAGCTCAACTGGTTTGTTGTTGTAAATAGGAGTAGTTGAATATATAATCCCTTGTATCATGTAAATCTTGTGAGGTCACCTGGTAACAGTATGTTTACTTACGCTTTACGTTTGTTTTGAAAACTGAACACTATATGTTCTTTTCATGTAATCTTTTTTTCTTTTCTGTCTTTTAAAATTGCGTTTTCAAAAGTGAACAGAAATCTTCTTCATTCTTTCCCGGGATATACATAGGATAACTTCTTTATTTCCTTCTTAAACATTTGTTTCGGTGAAAACTTCAGACCATGGCGTCCTTTGCTGTGGATGGCAACATACGAAATTATCGGTTGCCAAAATCAGGTCCCTCGTTAATATATTGAGGACTTTACTGTTTAAATCAAATAATATAGGCACAAAACAGAACACTCATTGACTATTGAGGGCTGTATTGAATTAATTATATGCTAAAAGGATCAAATAGACTATGGATAAAACCACTAGACATAAGTGCAATCAATTTTTATTAGTAAATTCAAAATATATTCATTTTATCTGTTTGAGCTTTATACAAAATTTACACCTTATTTATTTATTGTAATCAAATATATAATTATAAGTAATTAGCTCGATTCAGTTAATTCAATTCAATGGCACAACCATGATTTGGATATGGGTGGGGGTTATACTACATTTGTATGTAATTTTTAAAAATATTAGAGATGCCGAAAGATTTTAATCGTCAATTTTAAGTAAAATATATGGAAAAATCTTGGTTTTTACTGAATATGAGGGGTGTTGTAGTCCCCAAACCTATATCTAGGTAAGCCTTATCACAAGGCTAACCGATTCAATTGGTTTTTAATTTCTTAAACTGATTGAATCGATAAAATTTACTATTCGTTATTTCTATTTCGGTAAATAAGTAACTAAAATGGAAAAAAAAATGTTAAAATGCTATCAAAACTATTAGTTTTTTGTGATTTCGTACTCAACCTAACATTATTTCTAATTTCGTACCCAATCTATTCAATCCTAATTGGTATCCAACCTAATGC
This sequence comes from Primula vulgaris, assembly GCA_963920805.1. Lineage (NCBI taxonomy): Eukaryota > Viridiplantae > Streptophyta > Magnoliopsida > Ericales > Primulaceae > Primula > Primula vulgaris. The sequence continues at coordinate 23,185,137 of OY987220.1, forward strand.
ATTTGTGTATTTGGTATCCAACATATACGTTTTCACTCTAATCAATAGACCCAACTCACGTTTAGTCGACGGTTTTCGAATGTCATTTACTCCCTCCGTTCTCATTTAATTGTCTACTACGAAACTACGTGCAATTTTGATCGATTTATAACTTGTATCAAAATTGTCGAAATGAATTTTTTAAAAATCTAATCATAAAATTTAACATTTGAACCATATGATCAACTTTTGAAAATTTTCATTCCGACAATTTTGATACAAGGTCTTGGGCAGTCAAAATTGCACGTAGTGGACAATTAAATAGGAACGGAGGGAGTACTATTGATCAACCTATGTGAAAACTTTAACTCTCGTATCAAATAGTTTAAAGGAAAACGACTATTTAGTATGCTCGAGTTAATAAGATTGAAATAATCTTAGGTGAACTGAGTCTATTTATTGGAGTGAAAATGTAACAGGTTGAGTACTAAATTAAAATTTGTGTTAGGTTGGGGTACCAAATTAAAAATGTGTTAGATTAGATACAAAATCGCTAAAATCTAATAAGTTGGGTACTATTTTAGCACTTTTCCCAATTAAAATGTGAAAACCGGTAGCATTGTATTTTTGATGTGATGAAAAAAAATTTTCCTTATTTAAATATTAGAGTACTATACTGTTTAAATTGAAAAAACATAAGGACCAAATAGAATACAGATAAAATCTAAGAGATTAAATGAAAACAATACTATTTATTAGTATATGCAAAGGTTTAATATTTTATCTCATCAGTTATTAGAGTTTTCTCTAAAGAGGGTTTTTGAGAGCACAAAAATTATTAGTGTTTCTTTTATTATTTTTTTCATAAATAAATAATAGAAAAATGATGGACGGTGGTGATTATACAGAGCAATATGAGGATCAGTTTCAACACCAGAGATTCAATAATAATTTAGAAAACAGGTTTTTTTTTCTTTGTAAAGTTTTTATTTTTATTTTTATTTTTATTTTTGATATAATTAGGAGTAATTAGGTGTTGTGTTTTTATTTCTAGAAGTGGGTTTTGGGTAGTTTATGATTATGATGCATGTATATATTTATAATTTGTGATTCACTAAAAAAAATTCCCAATTTTTTGTTTATGATAAAAAAAAATTAGTGTAAAATTTATGTGATTAAATTTTTCAAAAATTCCATTTTTGCAATTTGGTCAGAGATTTTTGCAAGTTAAGATTTCATTAGTAGTTTTTTTGTAAAGTTTTGATTTTTATATGTATTATTAATATGATAGGAGTTAATTAGGAGTTGTTTTGTTTATTTGAAGAAGTGGGTTTTGGGTAGTTTATGATTATGATGCATGTATATATTTATAATTTGTGATTCACTAAAAAAATTCCCAATTTAAAATTTTGACAACATAAAATGTTTTAGTGTAGAATTTATGTGATTAACTTTTAAAAAAATTCCATTTTGGCAAATTGGTTACGAGATTTTGCAAGTTAAGATTTTACTAGTAGTTTTTCTTTGTGGGCAACTATACTTGAAGAGAGGGTATTAGTTCAAGTTTTTTTTTCCATAATCACATGTGTTGATTCATGATAGTATATGATAAAAGAGATATTGGCTTTTTTTAGGTAAAGAAGTGGTTTTGGGGTGTGAAAGATGCATGTATATACCATCATGAGTTTTGATTCTATAATATACAGTTAAACCTCTATAAATTAATTGCATAGGGACCATGAAATCTAAAGAGGTTATTTATTAATCGAGTATTAATTTATAGAGGTTCTACTGTATTTGCTAGTGTGGGCAGCGATTAGGACGATATCAATTGCCATAAGGGGAAGAGCTGTTTGGTCTCTATAGGGTGACATGGCACCCCCCATAATTATAAAAAATAAATAAAAAATAGTTATTTGTTTTGACTAGACTCTGATATAGTGACTTGGCACCCTGATATATTTTAGTCATTTGAAATCGGGTTTTTATGTGAATTTCCCTGGGGCCATTTGCAAGTTTTGGCTTTACCGCTAACCGCTGCTGTTTTTCTTGGTGGGGTTCGTTGTCATGTAGATTTGTACATACTGTGTAGATTTGTGTAAGTTTCATTTTTTTGTGGGTAGAATGTAGATTTGTATTAGTTTGTAGATTAAATTTATGCTGTGCACATGTTAAAGTTGTTTTCTCTGTTGACTCTGTTAATTTTTTCCGTGGAACGTGTCAAAAGAGTTTGGGCTTGACATATAAATAGTAAAATAAAATACTTCCTATTGCTTACTTGCTGTAGTTGCACTTCTGAGCTCCTCCCTTATACATACTTAAATATAAAAGAGGTTTAAAAGATATTAACCAGTTGAATGTATCAGTTAGGCGCATGAAGCTATATAGGACAAGCTGAATTTAGTTTTCTCACATATACAAGTGTTGTATTAGGCAGAGATGTTGAAAATATCGTATATAGTTTGTGTGTGTTGTTATGTAGATTGTGTTAGTTTGTATGTGTTAGTCAAAAAAGGTCGGGTACTATAATATGTAAAGAAGAGCTTTTAAGTTATGGGATTTTATGATACATAGTGTTACTACCCAGTTTTTCTAACGTATATAAGAAGCTCAGAGGATATCAATCAGTCGTGACGCTAATATGGGGCATGCTGACATTTCTCTCTCTCGTGTACAGGTCACAGGTGTTTTATTATTTAGTAGAAAATATCATATGGTTGTACTATTAGCTTGTAGTAGTTGATATAATGAATGATGAATCAATGATATGCCGATGCTTTTAGCCTATTAGAATTTTGTTTTTAAAAGCTGAAGTTAGCAATAATATGGGTTTTTAATGTAAATTGTTTTGGGGTGCATATAATTCCACGTCACCGCATTATTAGAATATTTGTGTGTGCTGAATTATGAGGCGAGCTGTAACAATTGATTTATTTTGTTGTGTGGTAGAAAGCTTTTTGTTGGAGGCATCGCTTGGGAGACAACTAGAGGTATATACTTAACTTCTTCTTTTTTTGGTTACGAGTACTTAGATTTCATCATGTAATTTGACCTCAATATACAACGTTGTAGCCAAATTTTCATTTGTAGTACAATGAAGTTGCAGTCTGGTCTTTCTCTGATTGCTGAATGAAATATATTTATACATTAGTTGAGAGTAATAATTCAAATAATCTGATAAAGCTCAATAATGAATCTTAATATTTCTCAAATTTTGTTTAATCCTATGCGTTTCGTAAAGACTTAGATGCATTCTTTATGTTGATTTTAGAAAATAAATCTACGACAATCTGGCAAGTTGAGATGAGAGACAAATTGTTACTTAGTCAGTTGGTGCATTCCTACGTTTTATGCTTATCATGTCTTCCAAACTTGACAATAATTCAGTGGATATTCTTCTACATATCCTTTTTGTGAGTGTATCTACTCACAACCCACTCGGAATAGCCTAGTGGGCTAGAGCCCGCACTATCAAATAGGAGGTGCAGGGTTCGAGTCTTGTTAACGGGAGTAGGTGTGAAATCCCTTGATTCCCTTTAATAAGATTTAAAAAGAAAAGAAAAAAAGAGTGTATCTACTCACTACTCTCCATACGTGATGTTATGTCAACGTTGTATGTCTCTGTTGCTCCGTAGGAATTTTGGAATTGTCCTGTTTAGTTTGGATACATTCTAATGATTCAATTATGGTTGTGACTCGTGGCTTGTGTCCTCAAATTGGCTCCTTACAAAAAATTCTTTTTTTTATTATATAATACAAGGGACTGAATTCTGTATAAGATTTGCTCCGTTTATATCTGAAAACCAACACGGTAAATTTTGATAACTACAATGAGAACCTTGTTGATCAGCCTCTTCAGTCCTTGTAGTTTCTTCCACGTAAAACAAACAAATTCAATTCCAAAGTGTCAACAAAATTAAGTTGGGAATTATTCTATATGTAATAATTTCGATTGTAGGAGGAATCAACATCACGTTATGGGCATATCATATTTTTCAAGATAAGTGAATATAGTCTGAATCATATGATGCACATGCATATCTTTTGTCCTATTTGGTGAGTGATTATACATTGTACGTTTGAGTTTGTAAGTGTTACAATATAGTGCATCCGGACATATAATATTGATGTTTTGGCAAAGTTGTTTCTTCTGTCCTCATTTAGTTGGGTTTTCTAATTTTCAGAGAGATTTACCGACTACTTCTGCAAGTATGGTGAAGTCACCGATGCTATAATAATGATGGACAAATTTTCCGGAAGACCGCGTGGATTTGGATTCGTAACATTTTCAGACCCTGCAGTAGCAGAAAAGGTTCTGCAGGAAGACCATGTTTTGGATGGCAGAAAAGTAATGACATTTTCTAGAACAGATGATCTTATAATTTGTGATTTTTTTGTCTCTCTGATTAATTTCCGTTATTCTCTTTGTGATTTGTTGTTTTTTCGACAGATTGAAGTGAAAACAACAGTCCACAGGGAAGAAAAACCGGAGAGAGTACAAAAAATCAAAAGGCTTTTTGTTGGTGGTTTGGATGCATCTGTTACGGAGGGTAACATGTTTTAATTGTTTCTCCTTTTAGTGTATTCATATAGATTTGTGTTACTTCGGCTACTTATGTTTCATCAGATTTGTTACATCAACCAACAAAAAGCACGTATTGGTACCCCCAACCTGACTTTTAATTTTCAGGCACTACATTGAACAAAAAAACGTAGGTCGGGGCTAAAATTAAAAAGGCGTATTAATATAGAAAAGAAAGAAAAATCTTAGGCTAATGCACTTAAAATACATGTTTAGTTGGAAGAAACTTAGGTTGGGGACTAAAACATAGTGAAACAGTGAATGTGGTTTTCATACCTGATTAGTGCCATGATGTTTTAAGAAGCGTTTTTCGTTAACATAGTGTTTTTACGAGAGGTACGCTATAGCATAGCAACAAAGCGCATTGCAGTGTAAATTAAAGTTGTCGCAAAATATAACGATATAATTCATGTTAATTTTAAGACACATAAAAGTGACTACACCACTTATATTCAGATCAAACTTCTAAAAAGTTATTAGAACACTAAAAATGGTCTTTTCAAAAAACTTACTTGAACACTTCTATTCAGATCAAACTTCCTGTTCATCATTTCAGTGCTAATTGGTTTCTAATTGTAAAACTAGCAACTATGGAGTGAAACACAAATTCGGTTAAATCACAATTAAGACATAACAACAATTCTCAAAGAAGTTTTTGACAGTTGAAGCTTAATAATGCTAGCTCTTACGGGTTACAAACAACATTAATCCAGTTGACTAAGAAATTGCCAATACTAGAAACCTTGCTTTGGATATTGCCTTATCTTATTTAATTAGTTAAAATACGACATAGTTTTATCCCAAATTTTAGTTTGTTAGGGCCTGATTTATGTTTGTTACTCTGGAAAAAGAAAATTTTAAATTATAGATACGCTGTCTACAACAACGTAGTTTTGTCCCCGTTTTTTTTAAAAAAAAGAGAGGAAAATGTCGCTTTTTACGCTATCAGTCTCAAAGTAGCGGCGTGCTTTTTATGCTTTAGTCCCTAGAATCGCGTTGTTTGCACTTTACCACCGCTATAGCGAAATTGCGTAGGCAAATTTATATCGCTAAGCGCTATATCGCACTCCGTTGCCCAACGTTGCATGCTTTTTAAAACATTGCCTGACCTATGATTTTTCTTTCTATTTGGTTTCCCTAGTGTACTAAATCTCGAAAATGTTACGTTAATTCACTATTTGCTGTTTCCTAAGTTTGGTATACAAAATAAAACTCTAATTAACCTGATAAGAATTATGCTTTTCTCTGACCTAGTGGTTTTAATAACAGACGAACTGAAGGAATATTTCTCTTCATTTGGTCATGTTGTTGAGCACCAAATTATGTTCGATCATGATACCGGGAGGTCAAGAGGCTTTGGATTTCTCACGTTTGACAATGAAGAAGCTGTTGAAAAAATTCTCTCTGAAGGGAGAGACCATAAGCTCAAAGGCAGACCCGTGAGTGATACTTTTAAAGTTATATTCAAGTGTTTGGTTCTGTTAATTTATTTTGGAGTTTGTATAAGAGCTTGAGAATAGAAGATATCAGGAAAATATCTCTTTTGTCCACCAACAGCCTATATTCTTTTAATAATTAGCGTACCGTACAATTACAATTCACTTTTTAGTCACTGATCTACACTAAATCAAACAATTAGTACGCCAGCATCTAAATTTGATTTAGGCACGAACTGCTTACTAATTGTTCAATCACGCCGTGTAGTAAAGAACAATCCACACCAAATCGAACAATCAGTAAATCAGCACTAAAATTTAAATTTTTAAGCACTCTTTATATACCAGTTTTATAACATGTTGGTGTACTAACTGGCAATGTTGGTGTCTTGAATTGTGTCATTAATTGTTTAACTTAGTTGGTCCACGAAAGTGACAATTTTCAATATAATCTTTTACCAGGTGGAGATAAAGAGAGCATTGCCAAAGAGATTTGGTGGTGACTATGCTAACGAGCATGGTAATGGCAGTGTTTCAAAGCCGTATGCTGGCTATAGAGATAGTGCGAATGAATATCAAGGGGGTTATGGTAATCACGGTGGCTATCCAGGGAATTATGGTGGAGCTGCAGGTTTCTATGGGGGCTATGGTGGATATGGGTATTTCCCCGGATTTAGCATGTGGGGCCCCATGTATGGCGCAGGTGGATATGGAAATATGTATGGAGGCTATGCCGGTAGTGGATACGGTGATGGTGGTGGTGGTGGTGCCGCTAGTAAAGGACTTGGACCTGGTGGTTCGGCAACTGGAAGGTATCATCCTTATGAAAAGTGAGTCCACAGTCAACATTCCTTTAGAATGTGGATCCATATACTCTCTTTTTTCCGCAAATAAAAGCACGTGTTGAGTCTGATATGCTTGTGTTTGTCTTTTGTTTTGTAGGTGAAATGATCTCCGAGTTCTAGATTTGAGATTTCCGGCTTCTGTATAGCTGAAAGTATTGGTCTCAAGATCAAGGAGTAGTTGTACTTTGTAGCTATTGATATGATTGATCTACACCAACTGGGATTTTTTCTTTTGAATGGAACTCTAAATGGTGACTTATTTTTAGATAATATTTCATGAGGTTCTCTCCTGGTCTTGCTTTTGTGTTTTTACACCATATAGTCCACATTGGATGGTTCTTATTGTTGTTAACTATTCCTATTACCGAATTAGCATTTGATAATGGACAAATTAGCCGAATTTTTTGGACCCTTACTGGTTATTTCTGCACCAAAGTGTATGTTGCATATGTATGTGAGATTATTACTAACAATTTAGCTGCGGTACCTTGTGGAGGAATGTACGAATAGTTGATTCTCACTTAACGGGTTCCCTGCCTTCACTTTGAAGAGATCCATTTTAGTGCATGTCCATTTTACCATACATATTAGATTTATCCATAATTTTCTGAACGAGATGTGTAATGTTTTCCAAAGGGGAGGTGTCAATGAAAATAGCGTTTCATGAAAAAACTTGTATTCAAGCTTGTTAAAGGTCTGATTCATGTTGATTCGTTAATACATCAACTGATGGAAAAAAGTATTTTAGTTTTGCAGTAAAAATCAAGTAGTAATCTAGACCAAGGAAAATTTATATGAATTAGTAATTTCAAAGCTACATTTTAAGCCAGATAGATGATGCAAGACTGCAACCAATGTAACATCATTAAGAAATCATGATTTAGAGATGAGAAGTTTGCCTTTTCCAAAAAAAAACAACCTAATACTGAAAACGAAATGAAAAAAAAAAAAACTAGTTCTTATTATAATTCCTTGTTTGGTGCGGGAGTGGCAATTTGGCAAACTTCTTATTATTGAAGTTCTAGTTGGAGATGGAGTGGAACTAGAAAAATATTTATTGAAGTTTTTACGGGCGAGGTAGTGAAAAGGTGGGGGGCAGTTCCGTTTTGCGGTACCTGATGAAGTTATTTGGTCTTATTGTTATGTTTTACCCTATGAAAATCAAGGAAAGATTATTTTGGGATATTGTTTGCAGGAGCGCATCTATATATATGATGTAGAGATCACATTGTGGATACTCTGCAGTTGGGTCATTTAAATATTAAATGGTGCATCATTCCCACCGGTGGTGGCCGGAAACAAATTAGTCTGGTTTCACGACGATCACGTCTGTGGCTTTTGATATTCTTGAGAAAACTTGTTGGGAGGGACCTATTGTTGGCCTACCTGACTGGTTCTTCTCGGAGAATAATATTCAACTCCGTCATCCTAGGTTAACACACCTGGGCGGCAAAAGATTTGGAGTATTTTGCTTGCATACCCGTTCACCTCAAACATCGACGGTTCGTTGTTGTGTCTTTGATCTTGTGGAACGCAGTGAACAAGGTCGTAGGTGGTTGTTATAAGCAAATTTTATATACTGTCATCAGTTTCACTTAAGTCACACCATTGCCCTCTTAAATGTATTGGTCATACAGGTAGATCCAATTTACGATTGTCAATAAGTCTCTGGTTTTAGTTTGGCATGATTAACTTTTCATGAAATCAAATTGTTTTAATTGAACTTCATTTAACAATGTTTTCTACTTTCAAGTTGTGTTTTGATGCGATTTCATTTGTGTATGAAGTTGTTCTTTATGATTATGAGGAAAAAAATGGACTAAAGTGAAATCAATCGCTGGTGTTGGTGCAGTATTTATACTGGTGTTACTTCTATAATAATGCACAAAACGCAACAAAAAAAAAAAAAACAATAACAAGACCAAGCACATTGCAAACATGATCCCAATAAAACTTTATAATTGTTATGTTGATTTGTGATAAACAAACAACGATACAGTCACTCTCGCTAAGACACAAGTGATAAAACAATATAGAACAAATTTGCATAATTAAATTAAGGAAATCTAATCTATATATAATTTTAACTACGTAATAACAAAAACAGCGTGTAGATAAAGAGAGTGGAGAGTTACGAGATAATCGCCATCGCTTGATAGTTTTCTCATTCTTCATGCGTGTTTAGTAACGGGAATGATTTCACCGTAATGTGGGAAGCTTTAATGAAACAACAGGGGCTGTTGCTGTTAATTATTTAAACCGTCGGGGTTGATGGGATATATATGGAGTGGCTAAGAATTTATTTGTTTGATAACCTAAAAGAGTAATTATTAAAAACTCCCCCAAGTGTGTTCAGAAGTCACCTTGCGAGTCAACTATAAGATTACTCTTTTAAGATTAAAAACCCTAACCGTTAATCTCGTTCTCAAAATATGTGAGATGACAATAACTTGTTACACTAGTCTGAAGTATTCCTGTAAAAGGCACAATAAATTCCCAGCTATTCACGAAAAACATTTAAAATACATTATCCGCTCCATTTCGGCTAATTTTTTTACATCGTTTGAGAAAGTAATGGTTAACAATTTACTTCTATAAATTTAGTAAATGTACATTAATCTTCTACCTAAAGAGGACTCTTGTTCGTTTGTATCTTTTCTGAGTTCATAGTGAGTAGTCAAAAGCGTCTAATTACAGAAATGAGATAGAATTTTGATGAAGATAATGATTATGTCATCAAACACAAATTTTAAGGATCTTTATTTCTGTACAAAAAGTAGTCTAGTCAAAGAAGAGCCGAACACAATTATACTTGAACCATCCACCAGTTTCCAGCAAATAAACAAGAAGATATCTTAACTCAACATAGCAAATTATACTCGTATAAATCAGTTTTCAAAGTTACATTTAAAGCAAGCTAATTGATGCAATCCAATGGAACGTCATGAGAAAAGACAATTTCAAAGCAAAAAACATGTTTCACTAATAATAACACAAAACCAAGAGCAAAATGAAAACTGGAAACGCCTGATATATTGAAAATTCCCTGTTAGGAGCAGTAAACGAGGGGATATTTTAACATCGCAAATATGCTCATTATGAAACAGATTTCAAAGCTACATTTGTAGACAGCTAATTGATGCAATCCAATATAACAACATCGAGAAACAAAAAATTGAGAAGCAGTCCGTATGCTGTTTTACAAGTAATAACACCAAACTAAAAACAAACTTTAAAACGAAAGGGCCTATTATTTCGAGAATTCCCCGTTTGGTATGTTGGAACGGCAGCAAAGAGACGTCCTTTACGAACACTCTTCTATTTCCATTCCATGACTTTCCCCAAACGAAGCACAGTATCTGCAGCTTCAACTGAGAAGAGATCTTGTCAAGTGTTCACGTGCCGTAGCCAGAGCCTGGCTTATAGTCTGCAGTTGTTAAAAAAATTAGCTTCAACCCAGAAATTGTAAGGGGGGGATATTACTGTAATGCAAATTGCTTAGCATATTTAATTTTTTTAATGAATACGAGAAGTTGTAAACCAAACTTTACAAGAGGAAGAGGCAGTCTGGATAGTTTTCTTTTTTTAATTAGCTGCAAACCAACAAAGCCATACTCATTGGACCAGACTATTGTGTAGATCTTTCATTCTTGTGTAAGAAAATCAACTAGATTTGTAAATTTAGAGAGTGAAGACATGGTTAAGTTGTAAGATTAAAACCAATACATGTAAAATCTGTGATCTATCGTGCAATATGTAAAGTGCTATCATAAAACTGGGAGATGTTGTCTAAACATCAATGAGAGAGCTAATGGGTTTGCAAGCCTCCATCATTTAGTCCAAACTGGATGATGTTCTGAATTTCAATTTGCTATTTGTAGAATATAATATTTGTACCTGCTCCCCCAGTGAAGCTCCATCATCCATGCTATGAGTTGCTACTTTCCCAGCAATTGTGTTGCTGTCTGTTTCAAGAATCATCCTGCCAAATATACAATCTTTGATTAACTTTTCGTAATTATCAACTCACAACTGTATGACGGTTCAAAAAAAAACTCATTACTGTATTTGTTAAAGAAGAAAATCATTTTGGAAGAAATAATGAACAACACAAAATATTTTCTTTCCTCTAAAATGGTCAGACTTAACTTGATAATGTTCCCCAACGCAACTAATTTGCTTTTCACTATTCCTATCAGTTATGGACAGGAAATTAGTTCATGTTTAACCAACATCGAGTTTACTAAAAAAGCAGAACAAAACTCTGATGGGTGTTTTTACTGTTCCATGCACTATTTTATACACTTCTTAGGGTTTTCCTATACCAACATAACATATTTAATAATTACACCAACCTATAGGAATTTCTCTTTTGTACAATTTCAGTTATTTTAACAGAAAAGACTCAAAAAAAGTGTCGTCGCCTATAAGTTTAATATTATCACCCCGGATAAACTCACTTTTAGTAAAAATCACCTCATAGTAAACTAGCACACTAACTCATTAGTGTATTACCAATTTTTCTGTTAAATCAAAATAAAACATGTAGGTGAGCTGGTCTATAAATAACAGGCTCAAATCATACAAGTAAAGTGTACAAATACTATTTGACTATAAACATTCTGTTTCTTTACCCTCCATCAACGATCTCATCAAGGCATAAAAGGATGAGATCTAAGTTCTCTAACGCCTCCATCTTCTCAACATTACTTCTAAGAATAAGAGAAACTGCATCAACAAAACCTTGGAGAACTGTGGCTAGGATAAGTTCATTTTCATCATCACCTCCAGTTACAAAGAAATGCAGATCTTGGATGAACTTGTACACAATGATATTGTTATCGAACATTGCGATCTCAGCTGTAAATGAGATAAGCAAGCACAAGATTAGACTTTGATGTTACACAACAAGTACTTCTATTACTGTTCTATGTGAAAATCCTTCTTGTATCTAAAACAAATGGATGAAAACTAAAATAGTCAAGTTAGTTTCAATGTATGAAAAAGCCAACATTGATTTACTCAACCAGCCCAAGGTGAACATTACAAAGTACCGAGGTTATACATGCACATCTACACCAAGTCCTGCTGAAAAAAGAAATACTAATTGAAACTGAAATGAAGAACAAGCTCACAAGATTCTCTCAAACCATCAAAGAGCAGACTTTAAAAGAAAACATAAATGAATGATTCTTTTAATTGTAGAATATTGAGTAACCCATAGTGCTAGCCTAATGAACCAGAACCCACTTTCTTAAATAGGAGGTAGTGAGTCTGATTGCACCTACTCAAACAAAACACCTAATGTTAAACAAAACCATTCTTAGATGAGTAAAACCGAAACCATGCTTACGGTTAGGGATGGCAATTTTTCAGGTTTTGACCCGACCCGACCCGCCTGAAAAGTGCAACTTTATTTCGGTCGGGTCGGATCAAATTGGGTAAAAGTGCAACTTTACACAACTTAATACTCTCTCCTCTCTCCTATACATTAATTTCTCTCTTTCTCCTATAGTAATGGTATGTAATGAGGCTGGATTTTTCAACTGCAAAAATCTGTTTTCACGCCAAAACCGTAAATCCAAATTACAAACCGTAATTCTGATTTACGGTTTACCTTTTTAATTTTTTTTTTCACAAAAAAAATTAAAAAAAAAAGGTAAACCGCAATTCTGAATTACGGTTTTTACTTTGAAATTACGGTTTTGGCGTGAAAAAAGATTTTATGTAGTCGAAAAATCCAGCCTCGTATGTAATACATATACATACATTTCGGTTGTTTCCTAAATAAATATTGTATACATTAATTAATGATATTTATGGCAAATGTTAACGTGTTAATTAATGACTTTAGGGATACATTATCGTCATTACTTTTAGAAGAATTTACGGGAAACAAATCATCATATCAATCATATACATATATATTACATTTTTACATATATCAATGTTTTAATTGACGAAATTAATGAGCCTGAATTAATTCAATAAACATGGAAATGTCAAAAAGAAGATTGCAAAATTTAAATCACTAAATTAATATGAAAGGGTATTTAATGCCACATTAGTATTTATATATTATTTTTCTAAATCAAATGATTTTTTACTTTTACCATATGGGTTTTTAACAAATTCTCTTCCAAATCTTGACATTTATGAGGTTTATTTTTCAAAGAAAAAAAAAGTGTTATAAAAAAAGGTCAAATGGGTCGGGCCGGGTCGGGTCAAATGGGTAAAAGTGCAACTTTGTACATGGGTTGGGTCGGGTCGGGTCGGGTTTTGAATGACCCGACCCAATTGCCATCCCTACTTACAGTCATACTCTGCTAAGCCAATCCCAAACTCATCTATTCAGTCCTTTAGAATTATAGGCTATGTTCTACATTATAGCTATTCAGTTGGATACACATTTCTCAAAACATAATCCAAATCTTGACAAAAACAAATGGCACCAATTGGGATAAGGTAAGCCCATAGCTGTTTCATTCAAAAGTTACAACACAAAATGAGATTGGTGACAAAAATAAGGCATACAAACTTTTATCTGCCTTTTCTACAGTTAACCTTTGTAGATATTAAGCCGGTTTCCAATTATGCAACCCTAAGTAAAAATACAACAATCAATGTATAAAATTTCGCGTATCTTATCAACGAGACAAATAAATGTCATACTGTACACTCTTTAAAACAAACAAAACACTGTAATTAATAATAATCTAGCCATACCTTCTGAGCGAGCATTTGTCTTCTGGGTTTTTGTAAACACAGATTTCTCAAATGCTACCTTTGCACTGTTTGTCGGCCAATCATCAGAATAGTACTTGACTGCCACACGCTTCCCTTCTGAATCCAATAAAAGAATATTCTTTACAGTGGGGCAGGCTTCCTAAAACACACATATTAAGAGACAACTTAGAAAGAACAAAAAGAAAGATTCAACCACCGTCAAATAATATACATGAATCCTTCAAAGAAATTTTCCAGATACTGTAATACTGTCCTGAGGTTGCTTTTTTGTGACTTTACCAGCGTTATAAAACACGAAAGCGGTTTTGCAAGTACTTCACTAAAGCTTTAATGAGCTTTAAAGCAAGCACTTAAAAACACAAGTCTTTACATACAGTTACCAGAAGACCTATTTTGTGCAAGAGACGAGCATGTACAACCGGCATGCTAGTTCAATAGTCACTACAGAGGCAATTTGTTGCGATTGACATACTTTGAAATTTGCACAAGTGAGCAACAATTTATCAAATCCATTAGGGACAACCTGTATCTACTATGATAACTCCTTTAAAATTTCTTAGAGAAAGTAGATCGTCGTATGAAGAAATATACAATGTGTAAGAGATCAAACCGATGAAGCTAAAACGATACACAAAATAAAACAGTTCCATAATCATGGCAATGCTTTGTATAGCACAGCCGCACACATTGTGCACAAGCCACTAAATATTACTAAGGCAATCAAGTGTGGTTTATGTTTTTAGAATGAATCAAATACAGAGACCACTTGTTTGCACGTCCTTCACAAAGATCATAGATAAGCACTATTTAATCTCACAAATTACAACTTGTATATAATAAAGTCTCTTCTAAACATTTTCTTGAGAAGATAAATCACATATAGAAAAGTACAGTGTGACAGAAACGAAATCGGATCATTTAGTTGCCGCTTTCAAGAAATTAAGCTGGTAAGCTTAGGCTATAAAAATTTGGGTTTCTTCGGCTTAAGCCTTCTTCTAGCTTTTTAAGCCACAAATGCACAAATCTTCATTTTAATGTCAACCATATGCTATAACACAATTTTGTAAGCACAAAACATACTGATCTGCAGCACGACCAAGCATATTGCAAAGGATAACGACGAAAACTAACAAAGCTAATTACGCATAATGAACTGATACCAATACCATCTCACGTATATATAGTGAATCTGCCCAAATTTACAGAAAGCACTAAATCAATAGCTTATTAGGGGATGGGAAAAGGCCATGTTTTTAAGATATAATCCTCTAGCTTTTACAGTCCATATATATGCATAAAACAACAATCTTTCTTGCAAACCAAACGCAATACAAATTCTAAGCACACAAAAAAAAAAGAGATCAAAGCACACAATAATACTAAAATTGATAAGCACATAAACACAAGAATAATTAAAGAACATTGTGATAAGCAACCTTTAAATGACTAAATAGTAAATACACAACAACAACAAAAAAATAATAATAACTTTAATAGAGCACAATCACACAGATCTACAACAAGAATACTCCCTCCGTTCCTATTTAATTGTCCGGTACGAAACTACGTGCAATTTTGACCGGCTTATAACTTGTATCAAAATTGTCGAAATGAATTTTTTTTAAATCTAATCATAAACTTTAACATTTGAACTATATAATCAACATTTGAAAATTTTCATTCCGACAATTTTGATACAAGTTCTTGGCCGGTCAAAATTGCACGTAGTTTCGTAGTGAACAATTAAATAGGAACGGAGGGAGTAATATATAACAAACATATACCAGAACAATACTAATACTGGTTAAATATTATAAACAAATGCAGATCACACTCATAATTATTATTAAGTTAATTTGTGTAAAAAGCAATATTAATAAACTCTATACCTTATTAAATTTCTCACAAACTAATCATGATATATATATATCAGTATGTCTCATTGAATATCCAAAAAAGGGTATAACAATGCAGATCAAGAAATGTATAATTAAAATCTATAAGAATAAAAGCTAGATCAGATCTCTAGAATAAATTTATGAATACGTATATTATTACAAAAACCCACATGGAAATATATATATATATATAGAGAGAGAGAGAGAGAGAAACTTACACGATAGAAATTCGACATTGCTTGATGGGTTTTCTCTCTCTCTCTCTAGAATCTCTCTCTAGAATCTCTCTCTGTGCGTGTTTAGTATAAAAATGAGAATGAAAGTGTAAATATGAAGGGAACAGATTTAGTATAAGAAAGGGGGCTATTACTGTTATTTTTTTAACTTTCAGGGTTGATCGGATATATACTGTAAGTTTTCAGTTTTTTAGTTAAAGAGCAGTGTTCTAAAAAGGCATGTGTAGTCGGAAATTAGGCGAAGCCTAGACTGCTATTATGTTAAACTAGCCGCTAGACGAGCTATTTATGCCTAGAAGTCGCCTTACACCTTTTCGAAAATTGGTTATGAGTAACACTATGGTGAACCCGCTCTACTAATTTTTAGGGTGTGACAGTCACCGAAAACGCAACACATATTAAGGAACTCGAAAATAACTAGCATAAAATTAATTTAAAATTAAAACTAAAATATTTGATTAGTTGACGCTCTTATTTATAGTGGATTGGGTTTATACAATTCTTTCTCAACTTTAAAGGGAGTAAAAAAAAACGTATTGAACCGGTGGAACTGACTGGACCAAACCATATATCCAATCATTTGGATCAGTTTAGAAATCTCTAAACCGATCTGATCATTTCAGGTTGAGGTTTAGCATTCATGTATGTGCACGCGCACCTACGTGTTTTTGTAGTAATTGCTGAGTTTTAACTAATTTTTAGTTATTTCTTTCAAAACTTAATAAATAAAGATTATGAAAAAGGCGGTTGTAAGAACTATAAATATGTTTATATCAACACTGAATTGTGTGGCGGTTATCTTACAGGATACTTGATCAGCTTGCTGTTATGTTGCAACGTACTTTGGGTGCCGACTCGGATTGTTTTGCTTTTTCTGTCGTCGTATGCATTTATAATAGAGGGGAATCACCAACATAAATTAACACTGCTCTATACTATTACAGTGCATTGTTATCATAGGCTTCCCATGGTCAGCTAATTGTGATGTCTTGAGGTAAGTTCTATGTTTATGCTGTTTCGGTTATATTATTGAGTGATTTACAATACGATAAATGATGTACATAGAAGGTATGAGAGGATTAGTCATGTGGGAATATCCAAATGCATATAAACACATTCTATAATTAAAATTTTCATTTGTTTCCAAGGACCAAGAAGATTATAAACAATAGCATAGTAAGTAGCTACAACAAATCCAAATGGTATAAATAACACTATCCGACAAGAACAGGATCAAATAACTCCGGTCTCGCCTTTTTCAATTACATTTTTGCTCCGAAAAGGAAAAACCCAAAAAGAAAAGGTCCCAAAGAGATCGGGACAAAAGCCAAACCGCTGAGAAGGACAAGCTGGCCAAGAAGCTTGTAAGCAACAAAAAAACATGGGGAAATATTTTACAACGGACAGTATAAATTAAATGGGAAGCATTTGCACCTCCGAAAAAATAGAAGACCAATAAACTTAGACGAGGAAGAAAACAAATGGAAACACCAAGACCCTAACTTGTGAAACCAATGTGCATGTTGAAAATAATGTTATCAACAACAAAATGCGTCTTCAAATGTACAGTATTTTCCTGGCCATAGCTTTAGTTTATTTGTTCGGTGTTAATTGCAGTAGAGATCCACTCCGAAACAGCTATTTGAGTGTCTGGATCAGCGTATGGGGTGATTGATATTGGAGTTATTGCAACCTGTCAAGAGTAGGAACATTTTCAAGAAAGGACCCAAGAAAGGATGTCTTTTCCTATTTAATATTCGATCAAAAACCTAACTAATTTCACAGCATTCTTATCCCGCGTCGTACTCTTTCTAAAAATTCAAAGTGCTTTCTCTTTTATCGTGAAAGTAGTTCTGGTATCTATAATAAATGAAAGCAGGGAGACAACAGAAGTGAATATAACTGTGAGTCATCATTCACTTATGTTTGTTTCCGCTTAAAAGAAAAGAAAGAGACGAGAGTTTTATTAGCCTTTTATATTGAGAAACTCAGTTTCTTTCCCCGTTAATGCGAATATAATTCTGTTTTCTATAACAGTAGAAACCAGGTCGACAACAGAAACCAGTATAATTGCGAGTCACCATTCCCTTGTGTTTCTTTCCACTTATAAGAAAAGAAAGACAGGATTTCAATAGCCTTTTATATTAAAAACACATTCCCATTTCTCTAAGACAAACAAAAGCATGATCACGGAAAAACAAATGAAAAACTTACAAATCCATTATCAAGTGCTCTAAAATCAAGATCATCATCCACATCTTCTTGCTCTTTGTCAAAAAACTGCAATACAGTGATAAGTCAAGTCAAGCCACTTGTTTAAGCACTGTAAAAAAACATGTAATGATACAGGTGATACCACATATAAAGTATAAAGCAGAAAAAGAAAATAACGTTGCATCATGTATATGTATATATATGTACATATATATACTTATATATAATACAGTTTACATTTCCAGCTTCCCTTCTCAAACTTTACTTCCAAGTATTAAGCTTTTACATCTTGGCACAAGATGACCACAAAGCTAGCACAAAAATACGGCAAGAGGCAATTTTTGGGACCATACAATTATGAAGGGTAAAGAGGGCAGAGGAAATAATCGGGGGAAACGTTCTTAAATCTTAGGAGTAATATCAATTTACATACATAGCTTGCAAACATAGTTATTGGAATGCTCTAAATCTTACCTCTAGTCGAAAATACTTCACTGCGCGATTAACATCAGTTTTCCCAGCCACTCCAACCGACTCAACAATCTCTAAGCTCTTTTTTTGTGTTCCCAACCGACGTGCTGCACCCTGAGATGAACAAAAACGAGCAAAATTTGAGAACGCGTGCAAAAAATTAAAAATGAGAAGTTGATCCTGCCTATTCGATTAAGTGCTCATAAAAAGTCAACGATATTACTAAAGACAGATCACACAAAAATAGAATGAATTTAAGCAATAAAGTTTGCGTATAAGTTTGGTGGCATGCTGGCAGCTTCTCATTTACCCATTCAGAAACAAAAACCATAGAAGTGCCTATCAAGTACAAAACTGATTCCAAAACTTATAAACTGCCATCGCCACACACAAGTAAGTGTGCCAATCATTTTTTAAAATAATAATGACATGAAAATAATTAGGAGAAATTATTGTATCACATTTTAAAAAAATATAGAAGCAGACGGGTCACTCACAGCAGCAGAAGCATCTCGACTAAGCTGGGCCAGTTGCAAGCCCATGCTTTGCTGATTGGACATGAAGCGCCCAGTAGACCTGTTTGCTGATATGGCTTGCCAATTTAATGTGGGTCTCCATATGCTTTGCTTAGTCACTTTAAAACCCTAATAAATGGACACAAACGAAATATTCCGTCACGACCATTATCGTAATCCCAACATCATGCTCTACAAAGTTTGCTAAACATGTACAATAATCACTGTCTGACAAGAATATTTTCCAGTTAAAATAATCACACCGTAAGTCTGTGAGGGAGAACGCAAAGGGGATACCTTATTTGTCGAAGGAGATGATGGGACCTCTATATCTAAAAAACAATTTTTAGGGAAGCTTCCTTGCTCAATATCTTTTACTGCAGCATTTATTAAAGGTAAACAGACACTCACGGCATCCTTAAAATCGTTATCTTCACTTTCATCCTTTTTCCTACACAGATCATGACAACAGATTTTGGTCACATATTCAACGGGATATAGAAATATACAGTAAATAAATAAGAAATGTAAGAAACAGAACTCACCAGTTGAATGAAATAGACATCGAGGGTACACCACTCATGAGTGCCTCTCTAGCTCCAGCTATAGCCCCAGAGTAATGTCTGCAGTATATCCCAGTAGAATTATTTCATTTTGCGGTAGAGCTATAATATTCGCATACTTAGGTCAATTGAAACAACTTAATTGGTCCAGTTGGCCACAAGAAAAACAGTACCAAGTAACAAAGCAGAATAGCAAAAATGGCAAGAATACAAATGTAGCTACTTACAAATGATGACCACAGCTTGAACCCTTGTTGATTCCACTTATTAGCTATACAAAAAATTCAGAAGTTAAAAAAGAGAGAATAAAGTAAAGAATTATTTTTTACTTGAACAACGGCACTAATCATACCAGCAAAGGTTTCGACCAAGAAAACAACGCTCCAGATAATGCTAATGACACGCAATCCACAGGAGTTCCTGAGAAAAAAAGCCAATCACAATTTCTCATCTCGTTAAGATAAAAAGCTAAGGCTTAGAAAAAAATAGTCTGCCGTATGCAGTATTTTAGTTGAATTGATAAGATGAATTTAGTAAAAACCATACCAGAAACTTCATAAGCAGTTGCCCCATTCATCTGAACCGAAGTCACGGCTATGGACTCTCTACAAGTGACTGAATGGCCTGAACCTGATTTATCCCTACACAAATCCATGACAATATTAACAACAGAGAAAAGAACCCAAATAAAGATTCAAAAACTCCAGTTTCCATTAAAGAAAAACTTAGATCTGGGAGTTAAGAGGGCAAGTGAAAGAATCCTAGAATAAACAAATATTCTCATGGATTGTTTCGTTGCAGCTACCAAAGCTCCACTCTTTTACAGTCATTCTGCTAATAAGAGTATATTGCAGTTGCTTGGAAAGCTGAGGTTGAGCTTTTTTTGGCATAATAGGCTGAAAAGCTAAAAGTTTACACATGAATGAACCCAATTGCAGGCAACTTCAAAGTTGACACATGATGAACTGTGTTATCATGAATTTCAAAAATAGTAATCATAAGGAATCAAACAAGTATATTCAAAATGTAATACTGCGGATCAGCAAAAGGGGAAGTATACACAAGTTACTGGACAACAATAACTACTTAGGCAAATTTGCTATCAGGAATAATGAATAGGTTAGGGGAATATTCAGAATTAACCGCCTTAGGGAAAGAATGTAACCTCATAGGCCAATTTTAGTAAATGGGCTAACATATGACCAATTCCAACAGAAGAAAAACATAAGATAAATTAGCAAAAACGAAACTGTAAAAACGGCAAAGATATAATTTGATGAATTGAGCTACATGCACAAGTTCCAAACCAAGAATAATGAAATTAAAAAAAAACTCATTTCATAAATGGTTGCCACAATATTCAATTGAACTGAACAGGATACCCCAGAAATATAATACTCCAAACAATCAATAATAGTAGATATTTCTACATATATCTTAGGAAAATGCTAATTCATAACAAGTGAAATAAAAAACGAAGCCATAATGAAATTAAAGCAAAAACAGATCGAATCAAACAAAAAACACCGAAACGCAAAACCACAATAACAAATTTGTCTATTAAGTGCTGCTTACAAATAATTACCACAATATCGAATTGGATTGAACAAAAAATACCAAGATATAAGAGAATCAATCACTAAGCGCAATTTTTCTTACAGAATTTATTTGAAATGCTATTTAGAATACCCTCAGAGATATTTGAGGGCAACAATCACTAAAATAGACGAATTCAACCCCATGGTCAAGCTTTAAAGGTTAAACCCAAAATAGTAAAATGGGTACCGCTAAATTTTCTCAATCAGTCACCACAAAAACGAAGCAAATTCAAACGAAAAACACCAATATGCAAAACATTATAAACAGGTTGTTAAACTCCATACATACAATTGACAGACGACGACGTGTACATTATAAACCCCATACCAAACTAAACCATCGACGAGACAAGTAAGCCCAGGTGAATCAATCGCCAAAAATAAAAATTCCTACATATTTTTCTTTGAAAATGATGATTACAAACGAATTCAATGACATGGCATACTTAAACTGAGCATATTACAAATGGGTAAGGCTTAATTTCCGCAGAAAGTAACCACAAAACCGAATTGAATCAAACACAGAACACCGAAACAGTATAACAAAAACAAAAATTTACATAAAACCTATACATTTAATTGAGGTGCAATACCGTGGGCGATAAAAATCCCTTCTCCAACCAAATGCTAATTCGGAACAAGTGAGGTAAATCAGGCGACAATCACAAAATTAGACGAATTGAACTACATGGTCAAGCTTGAAACCAACATAAAAAGACGGGTACGCCTTCATTTTTGCAACAAGTTACCAAAAAACCGAATGAAATCACACGAGTAATGTCTAACGTGATTAGGACCTTAATATATTCTGCTAATCACCAGGGTGCGATCCTTAGCGCCTCAAAAGTGAGAGTTAATTATCATAAAAAAGATATATCAACAGTAAAAATATAACAAACAGAAAGCTAGACGGACGATTGAGGCACAATGACATGAAGATTAAAGACTCCTTTTCGAATCAAACTTTCTACGAGACAAGTAAGCCCATTCGATTCAACCCCATCCCCATTTGTCACCAAACCCACAAAAAAGTTCTTATCAGAAAATAACATGGGCATACTTAGACCGAACATATTAAAAACGGGTAAGGCTTAAATTTCTGCAATAGGTCATCACAAAAACGAATCAAATTCAAACAAAAAAAGTCCAAAATGTAAGACATTATAAACATGTTATTATCTCTACACAAACGGCTAAGGTGCAATGTCGTGGACATTATAAACCCACCAGACAAGTAAATCCAGGGGAATCAATCTCCTCCTTGTATTCAAAAAACAAGCTTAAAACTGCACACAACAATCACAAAATTAGACGAAACTAAGGAAAATATTTTCCATTTCTCTAGGAAAACAAGGGAAATTGATTCAACCCAAAATTGGAAGAAAACATTTTACTCCATGAGGGAAAACGTTTTCACGAATACATATATTTAATCCCTTTTATCTCGTTTTTTTATTTGCTTTTTAATTAAAAAAGTTACCAATGTTTGATATATTAACTTTTTTTAGGTTTCCAAAAGTTAGCTTTCACGAAAAAAGCTCAAAATAAGAGAAGTTAAAAATTTGGTGACTTTTTAGCTTTTACACAAAAATGACCAAAAGTTAAAATTTCTCAATTAAATTATTTTGTTTATTTCTAAATCATCAATAAGTTAAAATAAGTGAAAAATGACTTATAAACAAAAATAAGTTACAAGTCATTTATAGGTAAAAAAAAATCTATAAGTGACTTATTTTAAACAAGTTTTTTTCTCATTATTTTTTAAAAGCAACTTATTGAGCAAAAAAAAAATCAATTGTAAAAGCAATTTTTTGACTACAAAAGTCGATGCCAAACACGTCCTTAATCAATAATTTTTCATGGAAAGTCCAAATATCGCCAAATACTTTATAGGTAAAAATGGTACAAGTGGCTTATTTTAAGCAAGTTTTTTTTCTATTTGTAAAAGCAATTTTCTGAGTACAAAAGCCGATGACAAACGCGCCCTTAGTCAGAAATTTCCATGGAAAATCCAAGTGTTGCCAAACACTCAATAAACGGATAGAAGGAAAACAATTTCCTAGAAAATATTTTCCTGCGTAAATATCTTCCGCCCAAACAAACAGAGCCTAAGTGAAAACCTGAATCAAAGAAAGAACAACAAAACATGAAACAATGATAACAAATTCAATAAAAAAAAACTAAACTAAACCTACGACCAAGGGGAGATGTCGTAAACATTGTAAACCCCTTCTCAATAACATGGGAATGCTTTACAACGGCAATATAAAAAAGAACAAGACTTAATTTCTGCAACCACAAAAATAAATCAAATAAAAAAAAACGTAAAACAAAAAAAAAAACTGTATACATACGATTGAGAGGCGATGACATGAACATTAAAAAACCCACCTAAAACCAAAGGTTCAACAAGACAAGTAAAACCAGCGGACTCAATCCCATGTTTTCAATAAAACCAAGGGCAACAATCACACAATTAGATGAATTTATTAAAAAGGAGCAAGTAAATCAGAATGATAAAACGGGGGGGTCCGGCTTAATTTTCGCATTAAGTCACCACTCACCAAATAACACAAAACCTGAATAAAAAATAAAAGAAACAACAATAACAATAAGAAATTCAAAACAAAACGTACACGTATAATGAACACGCGATAACATGGACATTATAAAGTATAGACCCATTCTTCAACCAAACCATCAAAAAGACAAGCCAAGGGAATTCAATCCCATCCCCATTCATCACCAAAACCACAAAATTGCTCTTCCGAAATACTAATTAGAAAGGTGTGGCAGATAATCTAGTACAACAATCACAAAATTAAACATATTCAGTAACAAGTGCATACTTAGACCAAGCATATTAAAAAGGGTAAGGCTTAATTTTTACAATAAGTCACCATATAACTGAATAGAATAAAAAAAAAACTATAAAAATCATATACATATGACTGAAGCATGATGACATGGACGTTATAAAACCCTTCCCCAACTAAACCATCGACGAGACAAGTAAGCCCCCCAGGGCATTCAATCTCATCCACATTAGTCACCAGAACTACAAAAAAAGTTCTTATATATATTCCTTCGGAAAATGCTAATCAGAAATAACATGGCATATTCAGACCAAGTATTTTAAAAATGGGCAAGGCTTAATTTTCGGGGCAAGTCACCACATACCCGAATCAAATTCAAACAAAAAAACTAAAACGTAAAGAAATAATAACAATCTCAATAAACCCTATAAATAAGATTGAGGAGAAATGACGCAAAGCTTTCTAGCGAGACACTAATGATGAAATTAAACGAATCCAATAACATGGGCACTTTAACACCAAAATAAGAAAACAGGTACGGCTTAGTTATGCAATAGGTCGCTGCAAAAACTGATCAAAATAGAACAAAAAACCTACACATACATTTGAGGCGCGATAACATGGACGTTATAAACCCCTAATAGCATGGAAATACTTTGCACGGGTAATATCAGAAAGGGCAGTGCTTAATTTTCGCAAGTCACCACATAACCAAATCAAGCCCAAATAAAACCACAAAACGCGAAAACAACAATTATAAAATCATTAAAAAAACTCAGTACATACGATTGAGGCGCGATGATGTGTACATTATAAACAGGGATTCAACCCCATCCTCATTTGTCACCAAAACGACAGTATTTCTTTTATATATTTCCTTCAGAAAATGCTAATTAGAAATAAAATAAATTACATGGGTACACTTAAACCAGCCATGCCACCACAAAACCGAATCAGATAAAAGAAAAACTCACAAATTCACAAAAGAAAATAAAAATTGTGTATGATTAAAGCGCGGTTATGTGTACAGTATAAACCCCTTCTCCAACCAAACCATTAACAAGACAAGTAAGCCCAAGGGATCCAATCCCATTCCCTTTGCCACCAAAAACATCAAGAATCCTTACATACTTTCCTTTGGAAAATGCTAATCAGAGATGAATTCAATAGCATGGACATACTTAGACCGGGCATATTAAAAACAGGTAAGCCTTACTTTTCCCCACTAAGTCACCATACAGCCGAATCAAATACAAACAAAAAACACCAAAACAAAAAAACAAATAACATGGGAAAACTTAGACCGGGCATACTTAAACATATTACAAAAGTGGGTAAGGCTTAATTTCAGCAGTAAGTCACCACATAAATGAATCTAATCCAAACAAAAAACACCAAAACTTGAAACAAAAAACACGGACATACTTAAACCGAGCATATTAAAAATGGGTACGTCTTAATTTCTTTAATAAGTCACCATATAACCAAATCAAATTCCAACAAAAAGAACCAAAACATAAAGCAAACAATGATAAAAACAAAAAATAAAACTTCAACGTACGATTGAGGCGCGACAACATGGACATTATAAACCCCTCCCTGAACAAGACTAGTAAGCCCGACTGAACCAATCCCGTCCACATTCGTAACCAATACCACTGCTCTCTCATCCTTTTCCACATCATTTTCAATGCTCTTTTCAAAATCATCTTTTTTGGGGTGATTTCGGTCTAAGAGGACGCCTTGTAGGTTGGCTACGAGGTTGGGAGGGAGCTTTTGTTGATATTTTTGTTGTTGTTGTAGAAAGAGAGGGAGAGAGAGAGATCATTTCCGCAATAAGTCACCATATAACCGAATCAAATTCAAAAATAACAACCCTAAACATAAAACAAATAACACCATACACCAAAACATAAAATAAATAACACCATACACCAAAATATAAAACAAATAGCACGGGAATACTTATACCAAGCATATTAAAAATGGGTAAGGCTTAATTTCCAAGATAAGTCACAACATAACCCAATCAAATTCAAAGAAATAGCGCTGGTTACTTAAACCGGACATAACAAAAATGGGTAAGGCTTCATTATCACAATAAGTTAATATTAAAAATAAACAAGAATAAATAGCGTATATACATACGATTGAGGGGCGACGACGTGGACATTATACACCCCTTCTCGAACCAACCCATCGACAAGACAAGTAAGCCCGACGGAACCAATCCCGTCCCCATTTGTAACCAAAACCACCAGTCCCCCATCATTTTCCACATAGTTTTTTTCAGATTCCAAATCATTTTGAACATCATTTTTTTCCGTAAACTCGTCTTTTTTAGGCTGGTTTCGGGATAAGAGGACACCTTGTAGGTTGGCTACCAGGTTGGGAGGGAGCTTGTTTGACATTTTTGTTGTTTTAGAGAGAGAGTGTGTGATAATTGTTGAGTTGGAGGAATCAGGAAAACCTAGAGAGAGATAGAGAGAGATGGATAATATGTATGTTATGGAACCGGGTTCAAACGGGGTTTTACAATTATTTATTTAATGGAACTAAAACTGTTAAGAGAGAGACAAGTATGTAAGAACGTAATATAATGGTGATTTAGGTCACTAGCTAAATTACACCATGAAAAATGTGATGTTTTCTCAATCTTAGCGTGGTGTTTTTCATTTTCATTTTGAAACGATTAAAAATAATTCTGCGTGGTGTCAAATTCACATTTCAAGTAAGGAATGGTTTTTGTTTGAAAAATTAGTTTGATGTTTCTTGTTGAATGTAAACGACTTTATTTTAAACCCTTAAGTTACACTGTTTTCAATGCTTACTTAGGAATGGATGAATTTAAGCGACTTTGTTTTAAACCCTTAAGTAAGAAATTGTTATTTAGGTCTTTTTTTGGAAGAATCCTTCATTGTGGAGGCATCAATGATCGAATACTGATGGTGATTGGGTGATACTATGTTGTTAACTACATTGGATAACTCATTTACTCAATGGTGTAAGCCCACAATTTTGTTTACAAGGTTTTGACCTTTTGTATGATTCCACACTAATAAGAGAAATGAAAATGAAAATGAAATTTCAATTCGGAAACAGCTCATTTTAATTTGTTGGGGACACTCTGGTGCATTCCATGAGACATTCCGTTTAAGTTGTTTAATTTTCATTGAATTGTCAAATTTGAATATCTTAAAACTGTTCTGATCTCGTTTACACAGAGGGTGAGTCACATAGTGAATTACCTCACTATAGTTTGTATAATTATTATACTTTTTTCGGATCTTGAGGACTAAAAAACCTAAATATGATAAGTTTTAGACCTCAATATGTGATGCTCAGAGAGCTACAGTAGAGAGATTCAAAGAAGCAATAATTAAACCCTGCATATGCATAGCTATATAAATGGATGTTTAAACATGGCATTTATTTGGTTGGTCAAAGATGTTACTATAATTTAGTTTTGATTAGAAACTTAGTTACAACTTGTACTTGACATTAAAGAACTTTGAATAAACAAATTTAACAAACGTATGCATTGAATGCTTTATGAACGTCAAATGAATGAATCATTACTCTTGTCTACTCAAACACCCACACCCATTAAACATCCCTTGTGTAATATATACTACTAGTTTATTGCAAAAACAGATTAAGAAGATATAATAGAGTTGATAAATTTATTTAGAAATACAATAGAATGATTAAAAACAGATTAAGAAGATATAATAGAGTTGTTAATTCGCCAACTTCGGAAAATACTAATTAAAAAGAGGTGTCAGATAATCTTGTAAAACAATCATAAAATTAAACATATTCAGTAACAAAGGCATACCTAGACCAATCATATTAAAAAGGGTAAGGGCTTAATTTTTCCACCACCATATAACCGAATAGTACAAAAAATATATATATAAATCATATACATATGATTGAGGCAGATGACATGTTATTAAACCCTTCCCCAACCAAACCACCGACGAGACAAGTAAGCCCAGGGTATTCAATCTCATCCCCATTTGTCACCAGAAATACAAAAAAAAAACTTATATATACATATATATATATATTCCTTCAGCAAAACGCTAATCAGAAATAACATGGCATACTCAGACCACGCATATAAAAATGGATAAGGTTTTCTTTACGCAACAAGTCACCACATAACCGAATCAAATTCAAACAAAAAAAACACCAAAACATAAATCAATAATAACAACCTCAAGACACTCTAGAAATATGATTGAGGGGCGATGCACAAGGAATTCTAGCGAGGCAATAATGACATGGACGTATTCCTTAACATGGGCATGGTTTGAACCCAAAATAGATAAAACCTGCACGGCTTAATTTAGCAATAAGTCGCTGCAAATTTCAAAAAAAAAAACCTTTACTGTAAGTCGCCATATAACCGAATCAAATTCAAAAAAATAAATAAACATTAAACAAATAACACCAACACAAAAAACACCAAAACATAAAACAAATAACACGGGCATACTTAGACCGAGCATATTAAAAATAGATGAGGCTTAATTTCCACAAACCAGATCGAATTCAATTAAAAAACACCAAAACAACAATAACAAATACTCATAAATATATATATATATATACACACATATGATTGGGGCGCGCGACGTGTACATTACTTTTCCCTTCTCGAACCAACACATCCACAAGACAAGTAAGCCCAATGGAACCAATCCCGTCCCCGTTTGTTAACTAAAACCACCGGCCTTTCATCATTCTCCACATCATTTTCATCTTCTTTTTTCTGTAAATTCATCTTTTTTGGGCTGGTTTCGGGCAAAGAGCACGTCTTGTAGGTTGGCTACGAGGTTAGGAGAGAGAATATAAAAAATGGATAAGGCTTAATTTCCACGACAAGTCACCACATAACCGAATCAAATTCAAACACCAAAACATAAATAAATAACACGGGCATACTTAGGCCGAGCATATTAAAAATAGATAAGGCTTAATTTCCACAAACCAGATCGAATTCAATCAAAAAACACTAAAACAACAATAACAAATACTCATAAATATATATATATACACACATATGATTGAGGCGCGACGACGTGTACATTACTTTTCCCTTCTCAAACCAACACATCCACAAGACAAGTAAGCCCAATGGAACCAATCCCGTCCCCGTTTGTAACTAAAACCACCGGCCTTTCATCATTCTCCACATCATTTTCATCTTCTTTTTTCTGTAAATTCATCTTTTTTGGGCTGGTTTCGGGCAAAGAGCACGCCTTGTAGGTTGGCTACGAGGTTAGGAGAGAGAATATAAAAAATGGATGAGGCTTAATTTCCACGACAAGTCACCACATAACCGAATCAAATTCAAACAAAAAAACACCAAAACATAAATAAATAACACGGGCATACTTAGGCTGAGCATATTAAAAATTGATAACAGAGTAAGGCTTCATTTCCGCAACAAGTCAGTATATAACAGAATCAAACCAAAAAAAACACAAGAAACAAAAAAACGTTTAAACGTACGATTGAGGCGCGACGACATGGACATTATAAACACCTTCTCGAACCAACCCATCAACAAGACAAGCAAGCCCAACGGAACCAATCTCGTCCCCATTCGTAACCAAAACCACCGCTCTCTCATCATTTTCCACATCATTTTCAACATCACTTTTTTCAGGCTTTGTAAACTCATCTTTTTTAGGCTGGTTTCGGGATAAGAGGACGCCTTGTAGGTTGGCTAGGAGGTTGGGAGGGTGCTTATTTGAATTCGACAACATGGGCATACTTAGACCGAGAATATTAAAATTGGGTAAGGCTTAATTTCCTCAATAAGTCACCACTCACCACATAACCAAATCAAATCACAACAAAAAGCACCAAAACATAAAACAAATAACACGGACATACTTAGACCGGGAATACTAAAAATGGGTAAGTCCTAATTTCCACAAAAAGCAAGCACAAAACCGAATAAAACCGAACAAAAAAAAGAAAATTAAAAAAAAAGAAACGTATAAACGTATGATTGAGGGGCGACGACGTGGACATTAAAAACCCCTTCTCGAGCCAACCTATCGACAAGACACGTAAGCCCAACGGAACCAATCCCATCCCCATTCATAACCCAAAACAACAACAAAAAAGTCCACATATTTTCCTTCAGAAAATGCTAATCAACGACATTGGTATACTTAGACCAAGCATATTAAAAATGAGTAAGGCTTAATTTGGACAATAAGTCAATTTATAACCGAAACAAATTCAGAACAAAAAAACACCTAAGCATAAAACAAATAACATGGGAATATTTAGACCGGGAATAGTAAAAATGGGCAAGCTTTAATTTCCATAGTAGTCAACAATAACAAAAATAAAAAATAAACATAATATACGTACAATTGAGGCGCGACAACATGGACATTATAAACCCCTTCTCGAACCAACCCTTCAACAAGACACGTAAGCCCAACGGAACCAATCCCGTCCCCGTTCGTAACCAAAACCACCAATCTCCCATCCTTCTCCACATCATTTTCAAAATCATTTTTTTTCAGAATCTGTAAATTCATCTTTTTTGGGCTAATTTCGGGACAAGAGAACACCTTGTAGATTGGCTACGGGGTTGGGAGGGAGCTTATTTGAATTCGACAACATGAGCACACATAGACAGAGCATATTAAAAACGGGTAAGGCTTAATTTCCTCATTAAGTCACCACACAACCAAATCCAATTCCAACAAAAAGCACCAAAAGATAAACAAATAACATGGGCATACTTAAACCAATCACACAAAAAATGGGTAAGGCTCAATTTCCACAAACCGAATCAAATTCAAACAAAAGACACCAAGACAACAACAACAAAATGAAACATGACGACGTGGACATTATACACCCCTTCTCGAACCAACCCATCGACAAGACATGCAAGACCAACGAAGCCAATCCCGTCCCCGTTCGTAACCAAAACCACCGCTCTCTCATCCTTCTCCACATCATTTTCCACATCCTTTTTTTCAGGCACTGTAAAATCATCTTTTTTGGGATGCTTTCGAGATAAGAGCACGCCTTGTAGGTTGGCTACGAGATTGGGAGAGAGCATATCAAAAATGGGTAAGGCTTAATTACCACGATAAGTCACCACAAAACCAAATCAAATTCCAACAAAAAGCACCAAAACATAAAAAAAAATAACATGGGCATACTTAAATCGAGCATGTTAAAAATGGGTATGCCTTAATTTCCGCAATAAGTCACCACATAACCAAATCAAATTCAAACAAAACCACCCAAATATAAACCAAATATTATGGGCATACTTAAAAATAAAATAAAAAATGGGCAAGGCTTCATTTTCACAATAAGTCTATCAAACAAAATAACACCAAAACAATAACATTTTTTTTTAAAACAAATAAAACTCAAACATACGATTAAGGGGCGACGACGTGGACATTAAAAACCCCTTCTCGAACCAACCCATCAACAAGACAAAACGAAACCAATCCCGTCCGTTCGTAACCAAAACCACCTGTCTCTCATCATTTTCCACATCATTTTTTACACAATTTTCAGATTCCGCAAACGCAGGCTCTGTAAACTGGTATTTTTTGGGCTGGTTTCGGGACAAGCGCGCCTTGTAGGTTCGCTACGAGGTTGGGAGGGAGCTTGGTTGACATTTTTGTTGTTTTAGAGAGAGAGAGAGAGTGATCATTTCCTCAATAAGTCACCATATAACCGAATCAAATTCAATAAAAAAAAAGACATAAAACAAATAACACCATACACCAAAACATAAAACAAATAACACGGGCATATTAAAAATGGGTAAGGCTTAATTTCCTCAATAAGTCACCAAATCCAACGAAAAGCACCAAAACATAAAACAAATAACCCGGGCATACTTAAACCGGGTAAAATCTTAATTTCCACAACAAGTCATATTATATAACCGAATCAAGTTCAAACAGAAACACCAAAACAACAACAAAATATATAATATAAATATAAATAAAAACGTACGATTGGGGAGCGACAACATGGACATTAAAAAACCCTTGTCGAACCAACACATCGACAAGACAAGTAAGCCCAAATGATTGAATCCCGTCACCGTTCGTAACCAAAACAACGGGTCTCTGGTCCTTGTCCACATCATTTACAACATCAACATCCTTTTTTTCATCATTTTTAGGGTGGTTTCGGGATAAGAGGACGCCTTGTAAGTTGGCTACAAGGTTGGGTGGGAGTTTATTTGACATTTTTGTTTGTTTGTAGAGAGAGAATGTGATGATTGTTGGGGAAAACCCTAGAGAGAGAGAGACAGATGGAACGGTTCAAACGGGGTTATTATTATTATATTATTATTATTAGTATTATAGTATATATATATATATATACTATCTATGTATATCTATAGAGAGAGTGGATAAGTTTATGTCTGAATATGGTTGTGGTTGTGATTTATCTAAACAACTGAAATTGGACAATTTAGTTTTTTTTTATCTCCCATTTGGCATTGTCTACAAAATAACTAGTGAATTCTTTTTTTTTTGTACTTCAATTATATTATATGTATACTTATGACCTTAAAGAAAATCACGGAAATGGTTTTTATTTGAATTTTTTTTTTTTTTTCAATTTCAGGTGAAATTGTTTCAAATTCTTAGGTAACACAGTTTGTAAATGAGTACACTTATTTAGGGACAAAGATGTATGCAATGATGTAATATTTAGGCCTTATTCGGCTTTATTCTTGAATTGTGAAGAAGTGTCAATCATGAGATTGTGGTGGTGATTTGTGATGTTATGTTGTTAACTACTCACTATATTAGAGAACTCATTTTACTCGCATGGTTTAGGTTGTTTATAAAGTGTTTGACCTTTTATATGATTATAGACTAATAATAGAAGAGTAGAAATGAAGATTCAATTCGGAAACCACGCATTTCGATTTGCTGGATTTGTTAGAGGCAGTATGGTGCATTCGACGGGACATTCGGTCTAAGTAGTTTTTTTAAAACATTCGGTCTAAGTAGCTTGCTTTTCATTGAATATTCAAGGATAAAATACCTTTGAAACGTTCTGAACTCGTTAATTATATAGATGGAGCCAGGAGGAGCCTCGATATTATAAGTTGTATAATGTTATCCTTTTTCAGATCTTGAGGACTAAAAATCTAAACCTGATAAGTTTTAGACCTCAATATGTGATGCTCAAAGAACTACAGTTCTAAAGAAGCAATAATCAAACCCTGCATAATGCAGAGAATAAATGGATGTTTAAACGTGGCATACCATTATTTGGTTGGTCAAAGATGTTACTATAATTTAGTTTTGATTAGAAACTTAGTTACAACTTGTACTTGACATTAAAGAACTTTGAATAAACATATTTAACAAACGTATGCATTGAATGCTTTATGAACGTCAAATGAATGAATCATTACTCTTGTCTACTCAAACGCTCACGAGTACAAATTTTCTACCTTTTATTCTCTATCTCGTTCCGTGCCCTCTTGCTTATTTTTACTCAAATTTTAAATTTTCACAACTTATACCGCAACTTTATAAACTTTTATATTATATTGTATTCAAATTTTAAAACATTTAAACATAATATTGTTTTAGACAATTTTTTTAATATTCAATGTTTAATTTACACTAATTTATACATTTATTCCAAAACAAATTCTGTGTGGATTTTCTTTTAAAAATAATTATTGGAATGTATTGATACATGTATGATAGTAATTGTATAATTTTTTTTAAGTTTTTTAGAATTTTTTTATAGATAAAATAAGCAAGAGGGCACGAAAGGGATAGAGAAATGAGATAAAAGATTTGGACTCCTCAAACACCCACACCCATTAAACATCCCTTACATGTAATATATACTACTAGTTTATTGCAAAAACAGATTAAGAAGATATAATAGAGTTGATAAATTTATTTAGTATTTTGTAATTGATTGTACTTCTTGGTTACTATTTACTTGTCTGGTTTCCTAGAATAGGAAAAATGGTTATGCATTTTTATCTTATCACCCGTATACTCTAAATATTTGTTTATTACATAATAGTAAAATTGTAAAATTGGTTATGAATCAAACAAAAGTAAAGATAGATTTATAAGTTCCATAAAAGTAAAGTGCGATAAATAGTTAAGTTTTTTATAATAAACAATTAAATTGGAACGAAGTGACTACATAATGGGCAGCCCATCATGCGTCTATGCCCTCTCCATGATCAAGTGGGGTCCCACTAAGTACTTAGTTATGTACCCCCATTAAACACCTTGTTTGTCTGATTGTCTCACAAATATGGACTATTACTTTCTTCATTTTACTTAAAAATATCAGATTATTTGGAACATTTTCAGAGAGTATGTTTACTAAATTAAACCTTTGAGGATTGTTTTCAAATATATTCATATGTATCCTTTATCAGAGAAATCCCTATTCTAAAGTAATTTTCACTAATTTTAATACTAATGATCCAAACATACTACTACTACTTTTTTTGTTTTTTTAAAGAAGAAGAAGAATAAGCATAAGGTTACTTCCAAGTGCTGCATTCTTTTTGATTAAACGACTCTTAGCATATTCCTTTAAACAAAAACAAAAACACATAATAGAAATAAAAAGTGAATGCAAACCCATTCCATTTCACATGTTCTTTAAACCCAAACATGGGCCAATGTAATCAACAAAAGAGAATTGCTACATCAATTACATAGGAAAAAGCAAGAAAAAGAACAAAAAGATTGTCAAAGGTAATTTTCTGTTTAGCATCTTTATATCCAATTTCTCATAATAGGGGGGCAATTAGTAGACCACCTGCCCATCCACCCATACTACATCATCTTCCATAAACACCAAAACAAAAATAAAAACAAAAATAAGAAACTAATTTATTTTTCTTAAAAAAAAAAAAGTGGTGTTAGTTGTTGTTTCACACAAATTTTCACTAAGAGCTGAATACAGAGAAAATAAATACGAAGCAAATTAGATATTTATTAATCAGTAATTTTGCGGGTACAATCTCTAATAATTTCTAAAAATAAAATGTAGAAATTGAAGTCTTTTGATTCTGGTCTTCGAACGATTTGCGATGACTCAAAATGTTGTAGCAGACTCTTTGATGAATAATTTTTGAGCTTTGCTGAAGAATTTGGAGAATTTGATTTAGAGAAACGTGTTTTTGTCTTTGTGTAGTTGTTCCTGCAGATCGAATGCCGGTTTGTTATAGCTTTCTTGATTTAGAGTTTCTCAGATGTGGTGAAGAATTTGATCCCTGAAAACGCGTTGCTTGCTGCTTGTAGCTGTTCTTGAAGATCGAAGGCAGATTTTGTTGTATTTGGTGGAGAGTTTGAAGAGTTTGATCTTTAGAAACACCTTGTTTGCTGCTTTTAGACGTTGCTGAAGATCGAATGTCAAGTTTGTTGCAGATTTGTTGCAAAATTTGAAAGCGTTCGTCGAGTGTTTGAAGAGGATGAGGTCGGAGCGTGCAAATATTCTCCCTAGGAGCTGATTCCCTGACGGCTGTGGATGAGCTTATCTCTCTAGCTTGTTTGAAAACTTCAAGATGTTGAGGAGATTCTCACTCTACTTTTGAAGGATTTTTTATTGTGAAAATAATGGTTGTTGGTCCGTAGGTGTCTAAACCTTAGAGGGGGGTGAATAAGTTTTTCGTACATTTTTCGCGGAATAAAAACTATGGGTTATTAACTAAGCTAATTAGTGGGTTTTATAACTTAAACA
Source organism: Primula vulgaris (assembly GCA_963920805.1). Taxonomy (NCBI): domain Eukaryota; kingdom Viridiplantae; phylum Streptophyta; class Magnoliopsida; order Ericales; family Primulaceae; genus Primula; species Primula vulgaris. The sequence continues at coordinate 23,220,800 of OY987220.1, forward strand.
ACTTCGTTAACAAATTATTGATAATTTAATCTACGCAAACAATAAATATAAGCAATAAATAAGTGCGAAAAGTAAAAGTTGAGGGAAAAGAAATAACACAAGATTTATAGAGGTTCGAAAAAACGCGTCTACGTCCTCTCATAGGTATTCACACTACCGAGTGTTTCACTAGAATTTCGTTCCAAGGTTACAACCTAACGAGCTAATCGACCGATTAAGCTCCCCCTCACTATATGAGTCTCCCGAATGAAAAGACCTAGAGCTTTTAAGCTACACTTGCTTAAAAAGCATCTACCCGATCACTCGCTCACAAATGAGTTTATAAATTACTATTTTACAAGATTGAATTTGAATGAATCACTCACTAACAAATATTATCTCAATGTTTATAATATACTAGAGAATATTTTATGAATACAAGTGAGAAGATTGAGTAGTATAAGCTTGTATGATCTTTTTGTGAAAGCTTGAAGTTGTGTAAATTATTGGTGATCTTCAACAAAGGATTTGAGGCTTTTTATAGAGTGAAAATGGTCCATCAATTAATGCATGACCGTTGGCAGTTGTTGAGTAAATTAGCCACTTGTTTGCAGTAGTTCGCCCAATTTTCAGGAAAAGCTAAAAAGCTGTAATTTGAAATTCTACAGAAACGATCGGTCGTTTTTCATCTGTACTCACTGGAAGAATTTCTACCTCAAACGATCGGTCGTTTTAGGCCTAGCGATCGGTCGTTTTTACAGTGTTCTCACTGGAAGAATTAAACACATAAACGATCGGTCATTTATGCTACATGATCGGTCGTTTTTTGTTCTGGCTATTTTTCGGTTTTCTCGACATAGTTCGAAGGCTCGTAACTTGTTCATTTTAGGTCCGATTGAGGTTCCGCTTGAACCGTTGGCTTCGTATTTGTGTAAACTATCATTTCAAACCTTTGACACACTCGATAAATGATTAGTACGCAAAACGAGCTTTTATCATGTTTTACAAATATTGTTATCATCAAAATAATCGATTAGAAGAACAACGTTCAACAATGGTACACCCACCACTCTATTTATACATTTTGGGGTAGGCTCATATTTGTAAGGTCACCTCCTCAATTTTGGGTCCATTATTGTTTTTGACTCATAGTTTAAAAAGATATGTATTTATCTCCCCTTTGTGTTTGAAACATTAAAAATGAGTACTATGATTTGAGTAACTCATTATTTGTAACACATTTAATGATTTTTTTAAAAATAAAAACCTTTATTTTATATAAATTATCATCCTAAATTTTATGAAATGATAAAATATATTTTCTTATTCTGATTTTAAATTACTAATAACAAGTTTATTCTCAGACTGAGAAATTAGTAACTAATTGCTATTTGATTTGAATGACACGTGTGACATCTTTAGTGGACGTAAAATTTGCATGTCAACAGATGCCCATTTCGATACTTGTTTGCTTGATTTTTTTTCGAGAAGAACGAGTGTCGGGTTTTTTTTTGGTCAATTACTATATTTCCAAATTTTGTAGCTCCGTTCCAATTTTTGTAGCTCAGTTGAAATTTGAAAATTTCGTAGCTTCGTTTTGAGTGTCGGAATTTTTGAATGTTGTTGTAATGGATTGGACTTCATTATCTTTGTGGCTTCGTTCCAATTTTCGTAGATGAGTTTTGACTTCTTGAAACTCTTGACCAAATTTATCGACGTGTCAAGATAGAAGAGAATACGAACATGTGAATAAAAAAAAGATTTTATTTCCTCAATAACTCCTTGTACTTATTATGAATGTGCCCTCCACTTGACAAGGAATTGTATTTGATTTATAAGTGTTTTTTTTTTGCCATACAGTTATGTATCTTTCGACTTACGTAATACTAGGAGTACTTGTAGCTAAATACAGTCAGGTGTGGAAAAAGTTCTTATTCTTGACGGGAGAATAACTTAAAGTTCCTCTGTTGAACCATGGGGTTCAATAATTGATTTTGATTATAACTTTGATTATGTTTTTAATGATTTTACGATTTCTCTATTTCGATGATATAATGCTTGTTTTTTTCCAAAAAGAGAATTTGTAAATTGCAGCGCCATAAAGATAGAGCTCGGAAAAACGAATCCACAGGTTCAAGCGGAACCAGAATCGGAGCTAAAACGAAGAAGTTATGGGCTTTCGAATAAGACCGGAAAAACTGTCAGAATTACAGACGACCGATCGACTGGACAAAAACGACCGATCGTTTTTGGTCCAAAATCTTCCAGTGAGTACGCTGTAAAAACAACCGATCGTTTTCAGAAAACGACAGATCGTTTTCTGGAAAACGACCGATCGACTGTAGAAAACGACCGATCGTTTTCTGCAGTTTTCGAAAACAGCTTTTCAGCTTATTCTGGAAAGTTGCTTAAAACTTCCAACGGTCATATCCAGCAAAAACTGACTTTGCTGATATATAAACCACCCCAATCTCTCTCCCAAATCACAAAAATTACAACATCAATCAACTTCCTCCAACCTCTCATTAAAAACCCTAAATATCACCATTTTGGTGTATATATATTCGAGAAAGAGGAAAATCAAAGAGAAAGAGATTCAAGCTCGATCATCATCAACAACTCACCAATTAGCTTTTTAAGAAGCAATTAGAATAGTGAGTGTAGTTACATTTTTGTAACAAAAATTGTATCGAGTGTTTTATAAACTCAATTGTAAGCGAGTGAACGGGTAGAGGCTTTGTAAGCAAGTGAAGCTTAAAAGCTCTAGGTTTTTCATTCGGGTACTCATAAATTGAGGGGAAGTCGTTGACTCATAGTTGTGTTCTCTTGCACTTGTATCAAGAGTAGGAACCTTGGGTAGAGGGTGAGCCAATCGGTCGATTGAGCTCGATAGGGTTTGTAAAATCCGAAAGAAACATTTTAGTGAAATACTCGGTAGTACCGAGGAGAGGACGTAGGCGCGTTTGCCGAAGCTCTATAAATCACGGTGTCATTTTCTTCCCTTGCTTTTACTTTCCGCAACTTATATTCTTGCTTTTTTGTTTTTGCTTGCGTTTAGTTATTCTAGCAATTTATTAACTCTTGTTAAAACACTTAAGCTTAGAATTGCATAAGTTGGGTGGTTAGTTGCATAGAATTTTAATTAGGCGAAAATCGCCATAAACCTTATTCACCCCCCCCCCCCCTCTAAGGTTAGCACACGGGCCAACAATTGGTATCAGAGCCGAGGCTCTTGCATATAGGAATCTAACGATTTTAGAGTTAAGATCCGTATGGCTAATCTATACCATTTTACTTCCGCTATTGCTTCATCACCCACTACTCCACCATTTTTTGATGGGGTAAATTATTCATATTGGAAGGATAGGATGAGTATGTTCCTACAAAGCTATAATGTTAATCTTTGGAAGATTATTAAAGTAGGATACTCCGCACCTACATCCGAAAATAGCGAGAACCCTATCCCCGTAGAGGACCTAGATAACGCTCAACTAGAAGCCTACTCTACGAACGCCAAAGCGATGTATGCTATTGTTTGTGCCGTTTCTCCTAACGAGTACAACAAAATTTCCGCTTGTAAAACCGCTAAGGGTATGTGGGATAAGCTAGTAGTAATGCATGAAGGGACTAACCAATTTAAGGATTGCAAACTCCAACTTTTAGTTCATGACTACGAGCTTTTTAAAATGAGCGAGGGAGAAACTATTTCCGATATGCTTGCTAGATTTACTACTATTACTAATGGATTAACATCTCTTGGTAAGCATTTATCTTGTAAGGAAATGGTCTCAAAGGTGATTCGGAGCTTACCGAAAGAATGGGAACCAAAGGTCACCGCAATTCAAGAGGCGCACGACATGAACACATACTCTCTTGATGCATTGACGGGTTCACTCATTACTCACGAGATCACCCTCAATAGTCACAAGCCAATCTCGAAAAAGAAGGAGATAGCTTTCAAAGGAACAACTTGTGACGAGAGCGATGAGCTATCCGATGACGACAAAAATTCAATGCAAATCATTCGAATCGTCAAGGAAGTCCTAAAGATAAAGGACCAACGCAAACATAAAGGTAAATCGTCAAATAATTCAATTTATTCTAACGATTTTGTTTGCTATACATGTGGCAAGGAAGGACACATGGCGAGAGATTGCCTAAAGAATCGCAAGAGCAAAGCCAAGAAGAAGATATTCGATTCAAGCTCTAGCGATAGCTCCGACCAAGATGAAGTCGCGCACCTTGGTTGCTATTTGGCCATGGAAGACAACAATGAGCCCAACAAATCGTCTTCAAGCGAAAGTGACCACTCAAGCGAAAGTGACAATGATGAGGTAAAAGAATTCTCTCATGATGAACTAATTCATATGTGTGGAATTTATTCCGAAAAATTTCCTAAGCTTGTAGAGAAGGTCAAATCTCTTAAAAAGATAAATTCTTCTCTCAATGAAGAAATAAGATCTTTAAAAAGAGATAAAATTGAAAATGAGTCTATTACAACATCGTCATTCTCTTTACTTGATATAGATGACGAAAAGGAAGACTTGAAAGACAAAAACAATGATCTCGTCATTCATAATAAGTCTTTACAAACCGAGATCAATTTTCTTAAAAATGAAGTCTCTAGACTTACTAAAACTCTTTCAAAACCATCGTCTTTAGATTGTGATATATTAGAAAATTTTGAAGAGTTAAAGGATGCTTTCGATAAAGTTAAAAGCAAAAACAAGGTTTTGAGTTCTCATACTTTTAGCTTAAATGACAAGGTCAAGGTTTTAGAAACCGAGAATGAATCGTTGAAAACTAAAAACAACGAACTTGTCATTTCCATTGAAAAACTTAATTTAACAATTTCAAAGTTTTCTAAAGGTAAAACCGTTTTAGATAACATTTTGAGTTGTCAAAAACATTTCAATGATAAGAGCGGTATAGGTTTTGATTTCATTGGTTCTACTTCAAACAAAACCCGCTTTGCTAAAACCTCTAATACTTCTACAACTCCTATTCCACCTAAACAAGAGGTTGTTTTTACTAAAGGGAGTACTTCCAAGATTTTTCAAAAATCTTTTAATGATAGGAAAGGTATAGGTTTTAAAACCAAAATGGATACTCCGAAAAATCTTTCCAAAACTTCGTATAACTCTCGTTATACTAAAAAGTCTAGGCATTGCATACATTGTAGTAGAAGTGAGCATAATTCTTCTAAATGCCCAAATCGCTTTCATGTTAGTAGAAGTGATTTGAAATGGGTATTAAAGACCCGAGCCACTAACAATGTCGGACCCAAAAGAAATTGGGGACCAAAGGACAAAACTTGTGTTGTAGGTATCTCCATTCAAAAGGAGAAAATCAACAAGTGGTTGGCAACACCGGCAAAAGTCGTGGAAGTCAAGAAGATCGACTCCATCATCAAGGATGAAGTACCGTTGATCGACAAAGGTGGAAGGCATACCAACAAGTGGTACCACCTATTTGGAATCGGCAACGCTCAATGCAAATGCCATTAGCGAGCGGACTCGACATCACATATTCGGTATACTCTAATCTATTATTTACATATATGTGATTAGTTGGGTAATATGCATCATACTATCATTTTTCATGTTTTGGTTTTTCTTTAAAAACCCTTCACATAACCCCATATTTTTTTATTATTGATTGCATTTTGATAATGCCAAAGGGGGAGAAAAATGAGATTTAGAGAAATGCGTTTTCTTAAAATGGAGGAGATATAGTTATACTTGTAAAATCATCATTATTTTGTCATAATCAAAATGGGGGAGTTGTTGAACCATGGGGTTCAATAATTGATTTTGATTATAACTTTGATTATGTTTTTAATGATTTTACGATTTCTCTATTTCGATGATATAATGCTTGTTTTTTTCCAAAAACAGAATTTGTAAATTGCAGCACCAGAAAGATAGAGCTTGGAAAAACGAAGCCACAGGTTCAAGCGGAACCAGAATCGGAGCTAAAATGAAGAAGTTATGGGCTTTCGAAGAAGACCGGAAAAACTGCCAGAATTACAGACGACCGATCGACTGGACAAAAACGACCGATCGTTTTTGGTCCAAAATCTTCCAGTGAGTACGCTGTAAAAACGACCGATCGTTTTCAGAAAACGACCGATCGTTTTCTGGAAAACGACCGATCGACTGTAGAAAACGACCGATCGTTTTCTGCAGTTTTTGAAAACAGCTTTTCAGCTTATTCTGGAAAGTTGCTTAAAACTTCCAACGGTCATATCCAGCAAAAACTGACTTTGCTGATATATAAACCACCCCAATCTCTCTCCCAAATCACAAAAATTACAACATCAATCAACTTCCTCCAACCTCTCATTAAAAACCCTAAATATCACCTTGGTGTATATATATATTCGAGAAAGAGGAAAATCAAAGAGAAAGAGATTCAAGCTCAATCATCATCAACAACTCACCAATTAGCTTTTTAAGAAGCAATTAGAATAGTGAGTGTAGTTACATTTTTGTAACAAAAATTGTATCGAGTGTTTTATAAACTCAATTGTAAGCGAGTGAATGGGTAGAGGCTTTGTAAGCAAGTGAAGCTTAAAAGCTCTAGGTTTTTCATTCGGGTACTCATAAATTGAGGGGGAGTCGTTGACTCATAGTCGTGTTCTATTGCACTTGTATCAAGAGTAGGAACCTCGGGTAGAGGGTGAGCCAATCGGTCGATTGAGCTCGATAGGGTTTGTAAAATCCGGAAGAAACATTTTAATGAAATACTCGGTAGTACCGAGGAGAGGACGTAGGCGCGTTTGCCGAACCTCTATAAATCACGGTGTCATTTTCTTCCCTTGCTTTTACTTTCCGCAACTTATATTCTTGCTCTTTTTTTTTTGCTTGCGTTTAGTTATTCTAGCAATTTATTAACTCTTGTTAAAACACTTAAGCTTAGAATTGCATAAGTTGGGTGGTTAGTTGCATAGAATTTTAATTAGGCGAAAATCGCCATAAACCTTATTCACCCCCCCCCCCTCTAAGGTTAGCACACGGGCCAACATCCTCTATTGAAACTCGCCGCATGTACTTGAATGGAGAGACAGCCGAAGCGGTGAAAACATCAGGAAGCTTTATGCGCCAAACTTGCTGATTTTGTAGTTAATATTGATGAATCTCTGCCCCCTTATTGACGCGAGAACCACTCTACTAGACACTATTATCACCGAGTATTGTGGTGGATAGTCTTGCGATCTTAAGCTATGTTGTGCCATAACTCGAAGAACGGCAAATGAAAATTATGGAAAGTTGAAGAAGCATTTTGACATACTAAAGACAGGACTTCAAGAGCTAAACACTATGATTCAGTTTTCCTGCCTTCAATGTTTTTATTTGAACAATTCTTGACTTAATAAGAAATGTTTCGCATTTTTTCTTTTTACAATTTCTCTTTATGCTTCTTTGTGTTCTTGAGTTATTCTTGAACATGTGGAATATTTGTTTTTGTATGACTGATCTTGAAATTTAATATCAAGATGCCTACCTACCCATGAGGGATCAAGTGAAACGTAATTCAATTTGCTGAACTGCACAATTTATACTCATGTGGACGGTGAGTAACATGCAGTTTATACTCGTGAGTCATGCAGTGTCTTCACTTATTTTCAGGTGTAGTAACTTTTCAAGAACTCGTGGATTGAGTCGCTCTCCATCATATTTGCTTGTATCTGAATTGTCACTTACATTGTCTTCTTCTTTACTTTCGACCCTTGAATTTGGTTGGATTGACAAATCTTCATCGTCGTATGTTGAAATGTTAAACTGCATGTCATGAGCTTGACTTGCTAGTTCTCTGAAGGTCTTTGGCTTTATTGCTTGAAGAATATATCTCAATCACCAATGCATACATTGAATGCACATTTCAATGCCGAAAGACTCGCACAATCTATCTTTGCAGTTTAGGCACAATCCTCTCCATATGTTGATATAATTAGTGACAGTTTCATCCATCTCTTGGTGAGTATTTGTGAGTTCGATCATGCTTACTGTGTGGCGGGTGTTGTAGAAACGATTGAGAAATTCATCTTCGAGTCGTTCCCAGTTGTCAATTGATATTGGTGCTAAGTCACAGTACCAATCAAATGCGTTGTTCTTCAATGTCCGGACGAATTGATTTATGATGAGGTCTTCTACTGTTCCAGCATTGCTACATGTTTCCACGAAGTGAGCTACATGTTTCTTTGGATTTCCTTTACCATTGAAATGCTGAAAACTGGGGGGTTGATATCCAACAAGAATTTTCAGACGCTCTATCCTTCTAATGTAAGGCTTAACATAACTTAATGAGCAGTGTCATTTCTTCATAGTGTCCCTTTACGGTGCCAAGTATAAAATCTTTTAGTTGTTCAACAAGAATTGAACCATCGTGAAGAACCTCTATATTTTTCTTCTCCCCTTTACTTTTGCTTGAGGATCCTTCGACATCTCATGGTTTTTCTATATATACAACGGTTCCACTAGACTCTGCTAGAAGTTCTACCTTGTTGATTAGCATTGCAAACTATGTGTCTTTATCTTTTGTTGCCTCCATGAGGCCTTCTAGAGTTTTTGTTAGGATGGAAACTTGTTCTTCCAATGCCAATGTGTTTATAGTCATGGCGGACATGATAGTTGAGTTACACGGTTGATGTTTGAAGTTGTTCTCTTCTCGACGAGTAAGAAAGAATCTTCAACTGCTTGGAAGGAGTCTTTCTTTGGAGCCATCAAATTGTTGCTGAACTTGTTTGATGAAGAGGAGAGATGAAAGGCAGAGATGTCCCATCGGGTGTGCCAATATTTGTTTCACACAAATTTTCACTAAGAGCTGAAAACAGATAAAATGAATGCGAAGCAAATTAGATTTTTATTAATCAGTAATTTTGCAGGTACAATCTCTGATAATTTCTATAAAGAAAAATCTAGAAATGAAAGTCCTTTGATTCTCTTATTCGAACAATTTGTGATGGCTCAAAATGTTGTAGTAGACTCTTTGATGAACTTCGTTGGGTAAACTTAATTTGAATTTTTCGGATTTGATGAAGAATTTTGTAGCTTTGTTGATTTCATTGATGATCTTGACGTTCTTCAGATTTGGTGAAGAACTTAAAGAGTTTGATCTAGATAAACGTGTTTTTTGCCTTTGTATAGTAGTTCCTGAAGATCGAATGCCGGTTTGTTATAGCTTTCTTGATTTAGAGTTCCTCATATGTGATGAAGAACTTTGAAGAATTTGATCACTGGAAACGCGTTGCTTGCTGCTTGTAGCTTTCCTGAAGATCGAATGCAGATTTTATTGTATTTAGAGCTTAAAAGAGTTTGATCTGTATAAACACCTTCCTTGCTACTTTTAGACGTTCCTGAAGATCGAATGCCCAGTTTGTTGCAGATTTGTTACAGATTTTGAAAGCGTTTGTCGAGTGTTTGAAGAGGATGAGCTCGGAGCGTGCAAAGTTTCTCCCTATGAGTTGATCACCTGGCGGTTGTGAAGGAGCAAAAGTGATTCCATGACGGTTGTGCAGGACCTTCTCTCTCTAACTTATTTGAAGAATTCAAGATATTGAGGAGGTTCTCACTCTAGTTTTGAAGGGTTTTTTTATTTTATTTTAAAAACAATGGTACCCCCACCCATCTATTTATATCTTTTGGAATGAGCTCGTATTTGCAAGGCCACCTCCTCAATTTTGGGCTCATTATTATTTTTGACTCATGGTTTAAAAAGAAATGTATTTATCTCCGCTTTGTGTTTGAAACATTACAAATGAGTACTCCCTCCGTCTATTTTTAAGTGTCCCCTTTATAAATTGCTACTTTTTAAGAATATTAAATTTTGATACATAAATTACCAATATTGCCATTGTAAATATCATAATTAAAGTTAATGCGGGTAACATTTTTCCTAAAAAATGTTGTTGTAGTTATAAATGGTAAGTATATAAAGGGTAAGAGGATAAATTTGTTTCATTAGAATTACCATATTGAAAACGCGGACACTTATTTTGGGAAAAGCCAATATGGAATAGTGGACACTTAATTAGGTTAATTAGGGACGGAGGGAGTATTATAATTTGAGTATCTCATTGTTTGTAACACATTTAATGGGTTTTAGAAAAACAAATACCTTTATTTTATAGAAATTATCATCCGAAATTTTATAAAATGATAAAATATATTTCATTTTTCTGATTTTAAATTACTAATAACAAATATATTCTCAGAATGAGAAATAATAACAAATATATTCTCAGAATGAGAAATTGTTATGTATGCTACATCAAAGCATAATGAGAAAAAAAAAATCTTGACAAATTTGTTAAGATCGAATCAAGTCTTATTAGGAGGATAGCTGTTTTACTACCACGATGAGTTTTAGATTCTAAGATTTCATTCTCCATATATATTGAGTTGACATAAAAGGGAGATCATTTGCGATGGCACGACAATATTAAAGATCGTGGAGTTCATTATTGGCTTCAAGTTGACTTGACCAAACATTTATGGATCAAGTATAGCATGTCACGAATTTGTTCTCAAATGTATAATGTTTTGAATCTTTAGCTAATATTTTGTTATTTCAGCTAGTATGTAAAATGGAATGGGAACAATATTTGGTTTTTGAAAATACAGTAGTTTGTTATTTACCGTATTAGTTTTTTTTGTTTTTTTTTATCTATATCTGATATGATTCTGTTTGTAATTGTTGTGTTTTCTGCTTAATTTGTGTTTGGGGTGCAATTCCTTGAATCCGTGAACGAGTCCTCAACAAAAAAAGCTAAGCATAAGCACATATATTATCTCCCCTCTAAATTTTATTCAATTTAGTTAAAGCTAAAGCATTACATAATCATGTTACATTAAACAATAGCTATGTAGTTTCACACTTTTTTTGTTAATGCTTGAAGCAACCAAAATAAGTTCAGGCTCAGGAGACACCTCTTGCCTTGTCCGACCCTGAATTCTGATACAATTTATGTAAAGACCTTGTCGGTTCTCGCTCTTCTTATCATGCACATAGTTAGAATTCTCATTAGCCAATATGAAGTTCTATACAGTACTGATTGATCATATACAAAGAAAGGGAAAAGGGCAGGTTAAAAAACTGGCCCTTCAAAGGCGCTTTAAAGAAAGGGGAAATAGTGGCATATGAACAATTTCCACGGGCTGCGTTTTTAGATCGTAACAGTTTGTACATACAACAGCATTGGACTCATTTTGGACTTCATTAACCCTCTATCAGTATGAACCATCACGATTCATTCGAAAAAATAAGGCCGTAACTGCAAACGGGCAACACATCCTAACACAATATACAATATTATAACTTATCAAAGACCAAAATCCAGGGGAAACTGTTACGACGGAGACATTACGATTCTTGGACTTAATGTAGAACTCTTCTTCTTAAGCCTCTCTCTCAAGTGCCTGATCTTTGCATCTACCCTTGCCGAAAACCCTATCTGAGTCTCTTGTCTTGCTTTAGAACTCTCTCTCGTCCACATAATCGTATCCTCAACATCCCTTTTATAGTACTTTATCTCTTGTATAATATGATGATCCATCGGACTAAAATATCTTTGGAAAGTTATATGTGCAAAATACGGGAGATTACAGGCACCAATCACCAGTAATGTTGTTAACCAATAAATCGGAGCAGGGGCAAGAACTTCGATGAGGATATGAAATGCATTTCCCGAATAAACTGGGGACATTAAACCGTATAAAAATAAGAAAAGGTACCAATTGACGATGCTTCCCCAGACAAATAGGTGTTGTATCCAAGTGAAATGACTCATAGTAAGTGCGATTTGGCAATTTACGGCCCAGATTATACACGTGAACATAGTCGTACCAACAGCTTCCATATCAGCAGTTTGGCCACTCTCTCTAAAGGCTTGGTTGTAAAATATGATAATGTTGAGAAAGAAAACGATGAGAGAGGCATAAAGCCCATTCGCCATCCACCCAAATATCCTTTGCCAGTCGAAGAACAAGTTTTTAGGACCTTGCTGATATAGTGCAGGAAACTGCCAAACCAAAAACAAGTTATATATATTGTTAAAATGAAGTTTCTTCAGGTGTAGTACAGTAAGCTATTAAGATTTTGAACTTAAAGAACTACACTACAGGAAATCTTGACTTTGTGCACTGGGCGATATGTTACTTAGTATGCTATCATTGTTTCCATAACTGAAACGATTTTCAACTTTATTCACCCAAAATGACAGCGACACCTTTAGAAATCGATTTATTTAGTTAAGGATATAAATTTGGAAAATCTTGTGCATTGAAGATCAGCACCACTACACAAAATTATCCACAAAGTGTAGTTAGTACTCTGAAAAAGATTACTAACAATTCAGGTTACCAAATTGAAATCGGTTCTTCTTTTGGTATACCAAAGGTTAGTTAGCCCATTAAACTAAAATAAAATAAATAAAGGTATGTCAGGTGTCAAAAGGTTGTACATACGTTCATTAGCAGCCGGGTTGGTTAAGAATCACCGATTAAAGGATGTCTATAATAGGTGATTCTTACCTTTAAGATTTTGTAACAAGTTTAAAAACTCAAAATAAAGAGACCTTGTTGCGGTAACAGCGTTCAATTTAGAGACCTAGATTATTCGAAGCACAATTTTACAAAAAAGAAAAGTTTACCATCCGTTTACCTGTAAGCAAACTTCAGAAGAAACATCTTGCTCGAAGACTCCGAGTGAAATGACAGGAAGTGATGTAAGAATCACATTGAAAAGCAGCATGTACCAATCATCATATACAGACTGCCCAGAAAAACCGGTAAATGCCTCGAAATAAAAGATTGTGAGCCCAAATGCTATATTCTTGTAGAAGAAATAACAGATCTGGAAACAAAGAATTGCAGCTGAATTAGTAAACTAAAATGAAGGAATTAAGAAAAACAAAGCAAACTAACGGAAGAATCCTTGAGCATCATTACCATCTGAGCTATTCTTTTGTAGCACCAATGACCATGAACAACCAGAAGTCTTTCCAGAAACTGAAACTGCGCTATGGAAAAGTCGCTAGCCATCACAGCCTGCATGAAGAATCAACTAAAAATAATCACCAAGGAGATTAAGAAAACATAACAAATTATTACGAAGTATCAGCTCAAATATGGTATGTGCCCCAAATCATACTAATCTGAAAGATCCAAATTAATGGTTGTTTGTTTACAGCTTTTAAACTAATAAGCTGGATTTTTTGAGTTAGTGAAAAAAATCCATCCATCTTAAAAGCTCCTAGCTTTCTCAGGCCAAAAAAACAAAAAATCAAAAGGCCCATGCTTTGAGCTGATCAACAAGCTTTCAATAAAAAAAAAGCTGCAATCAAACAAGCTAAGATCACATATTCAACCTCAAGGTCTTAAGTAACTGACAATCTATAATATCAGAAGATGCAACTCCGACGATGAAAACTCCGAATTAATCTATTTAATTCAAGTGGATTTAATATCATAGGACTATAGATACAGAAAAGGTTAATATAAAACCTGCATCCCTTCCACACCACTGATGCCTATGCCAATATCAGCTTCCTGAATCATTCCGACATCATTTGCACCATCACCAATTGCTAACGTGGTTTTTCCAGTACCTTCTTTTACCAATCTAGTGACCTAATAACAAAAAAGGAATTTAAACTGAAACAAGAGGTAACTACCAAATAAAACTTTCAAAGTCCGCACCAAAAAGAAAAAGAGAACAGTACCAGAGCTTTTTGCTTAGGAGAGACGCGACAACATATGACAGATGCACAACCAACCGCTAATTTCAAGAACTGATGTTTCATATCTTCTTCCAAAGCATAAATAAGAGTTTTCCCATCAATAATCAAAGCAAATGCAGCGTGAGGATCCTCCTCAACGTTGATCATTCCAGACGCATTTGTAATTTGCTGTAAAATGTCCTCTTTCACGGCCTGTTAAATAAAGATCCAAATTTCAACTAAGCTAATTTATTAACAGAAACTTTTGAGACACCATTTTGAATCATCCCAAGTAGCATACCTCTTTGGAATCATCCGCTAGTATATCTGTGTTAGGTACTGTTATACAAATCTGTTTCATGCCTTGCCGAAGTAAGCTGCAGGCAAATCTGCATGACAAAAATAAAATAAAAAATTGAATCACTGACAATAAGACAGTTCTATCGCTTCTCAACTTTATTTTCTACAAGAAATTATTGAATAGTAGAATGCAAACCCTATGTTGATAGCAGTTTCCATCTTATCACCAGTCAGAACCCAAAGCTTGAGACCTGCTTGTGCGAGCTTATCTATACACTCTGGAACCTGTAGAAAAAGTCATGTAAAGAGATTACGGGCTTGTAATCACGGCAGTTTGGAAGCCTAGTTTATGAGCTTATCTCCAGCTTTAACTTTGTAACTACCGAAAAGCAACAATTTCTGAGCTAGCAAAATTTCGATGAATTTAAAAAAAAATTAATAATTTATTTCTCAGTTATAATTTAAAAACAAATCACAAGTTACTTAAAATTTAAGGTATCATCAATATATCATAAGTATGGTTTTCTACACTAGGTTTATCACGGAAAGCAAAATTTCTATACTAAACTTACAATTTTCACATTTCATTCACTAAACCAAATTAAATAGATCAATGAAGCTACATCTGTGTAAATAAACGGATAACCTCATGTTTCTTTACAATCACTTTTGGACACGAAGGTCTGGTAATGATCACCTTTGGATACTAAAACTTGTTGGTCAATTATCACTTTCCTACACAAATTAAGGGGGAGTCTACTGATTGAGAAATAAACAATGCGCTAATGTACTGATTACAAATCATTGTAGGTTGATCTAGAAAATCGAAATAACGTGATAATAAACTTCACTTATATGTTGATCAATATAGTCCTGATGCTTTGGAAGCCATATATAGAAGGCATGAACAATCAAAGAAGTGCAAAAAATAATTAGTACTTCGAACAGGAAAATATGAAATTTTGAGGCTCTATGCGTACCCCTTTCTGCAATTTATCTTCAACGGCAGTTGCGCCAACAAGGATCAATTCCCTTTCAATCATATCCGATAGCTTTTCAAGCATGGCCTCTCTATCACCACCTATAGAGGTTCTCGCGCTATGGAACTCATCATTCCAAGCATTATATTCGGATTCTTCAAGTTTTCTATAAGAAAGTGCCAAGGTGCGCAACCCAGCTTCTCCATATTCATTTAAGTGCTTGGTGGTAGCTTCCTCAAATATTCTCCCGTTTTTTGCCAGTCGTTCAAAAATAATACTGCATAAGGAGCAAAATATTGATAAATCATATTCCATATAGCGTCGATATAGCCAACACAAATGGGGCGGTCCTGAAGACTACGTAACTAGAAGGTTACAAAACTTGCTAGAAAATAAAGTGCGCATACTTTCTTTTTTTTTAATCTTTTTACTAGGTATTTAGATCTATATAAAAAAGAATGGACATACACGTGTTCAAATTTTGAAGAACCTTACTCTGAACAGCTACACGTTTCTTTCAAGAAATAAAATTAACACTAGAAAAAAAGAAGAAACCATTTAGACAATCGTTCAAAGACGATGCTGCATAAGAACCGACATTTAATGTTCTGGTATATCATTTTCCATATACTAACATTGGTGTAGACAAGATCACAAGATAAAAGAGATAGTCATGAAAATAATGCTACCACAAAATTCATGGAAATCGCCATAAACTGGATTGCGAGTGCCATGTTTTTTTAAGGAATTCTTCGTTTTTGTTCCCTATAGCATGGCATGCTGCAATGGTTTTTTCTTTTCATCAGATTTTGGAACCAAGATCTTTGGACTAAAAACTTGGATAACATTCAGAAAAGAATGAACAGACATGGAATATAATATTCGAGAACCTTAGTCTCAATTTTGCAGCTATTTTTTTCTTCTAAGAAATAAGATCGACATTGGAACATGAGAAATCATTATCACAGACCTGTCTGCACCTTTGCAAAAGAGGAAAATCTGGCCATCCTCATCCCGTATTATAACCGACATCCTCTTCCTTTTGCTAGTAAAGTCCAACAAATTGAGAATTTTGTACTCCCTGTAAATTGTTCAAAAGAAAACATCGCAAACCTTAAGTAAACGCCTAAACTTAATTAACAAAAAACAAAACAGTACGAGTTTATCATTTTTGGGAGAATTACAGTATGGTGCACTAGCTTATTACCAGATTTTGACTTGGTTTACCAACCTATAGAACTAGCAATCAATACAATAATGTTACTTTCATCAAGAATTAATCACCTGGTTTACCAATAAAAGAGAACCATAGGTTGGGCTGTTAAGTAGTTGCCAAATCAAATATCATACACCATCTATCATGTTTTTGTAATCCGTCAACCATTCTATCATGTTTTTCTTTCTGTTTCGGTCCGCAAACTGTGTTTATTCTATCGATGCAGTGTAAAAAAGCAATAAGAACTGTTAAGCATGTGTACTAATTGCCAAGTTCTGTAAGTTGGACAAAATAGAATGCAATGATACAATAGTGTGCAAATTGTAATTAACCCTCATTTCTTAAAAATTTACCTTTCGACCGGCACTTCTGTAGGATATCTTTCACGAACAAAAATACTCGATTGTGTTCTTTTACAAAATTCGAAACCAAATTCTCTAGCTGCTACTAAGAAAGCGCCTTCATCGGGCGATTCGGCCTCGTATGTAAAACCACCACTCTCCTCATCGGCTTCTGGAATAGCGGTATGACATAGAGCAAGTATACGGAAAAACAATAAAACTGCACCCTCGTTAGCCTCTGTCAACCACTTCCCATTCAGGAGGCGACTATCCTCAAAACTGAATCCTTTTATCACCGGTTTTATAAACTTTTCGTCTTTAACAGTAACAACTGACTCTAATTCTATTTCAGAAACATTTGCACCGTTATTACGATATGGTTCAGAGCCTCGATCATTGAGATCAACAGCTATTTGTTTAGCAGCTGCAAGCTCAACCTCACTGGATCGGATCCCATATTGTGTACCGGCAATCGAACACTTGAGAAAATCCATTTGGTTGCATGTCAAAGTACCGGTTTTATCTGATAAGATCGTGTCCACCTGGCCTAATTCCTCGTTCAAGTTTGACGTTCGAGCTTGAGCAGGTGTTCCGCTCTCTTCATCATACATATGTAAGTCGTTATTTATAAACATCGCTTGCAAAACCTTTACGACCTCAATAGATACATATAGAGAGATCGGTATCAAATACCCATAAAGAATTAAGGCCGTAACCATATGTGCCATTACCGAAACTAGTAATTTCTTAGGGCTATAATAACGGTTATCCTTGTCTGGCTCCATATACCACCAATCCGGCATTTGAAACTTGATCTTCACCACAAATCCTATCGAGCTAATTATGGAAATCACCACGAGAATACTAAACAGAATATATATGATTTTGTCCATTTGTTTCTCTATCTTGCTTCTCTTTGAAGGAGACCTTGTCGAATTTTGCATCACTTTGCTATCAGGACCCGTAAATATCACCACCCCATAAACGAAACTCGTGTTTCTAAGTTTCGAGTCTCTTAAAAGAATATGGGTGGGGTCAAGAGGGTATGTTTGATGATCGTACTCCAGGTTACCCACAAACGTGTACAGGCTCGGGTTAGGATCTTCACACCTAATTCTCCCTCTAAAATCCATAAAACTCGCATCATCTTCCAATGTTAGCGTCACTCCCATAGCTCGTTTTACTTTCAAATTTGTCTCCCCGTCTAAATTCATGGTCTCAACATAACAAATCCCGTCCTCGTAACTCGAAGATAAAAGAAGTAAATCTGCAGGAAAAAAACTATCTTTTTCTACTTTTATTATATCTCCGACACGAAGCTTCATCCACGGCTTAGGACCAAAAACACCGTCCCCCTTATGCACACCAGCTTTACGCATATTCACCTTCATATCTTGAATAAACCTACGCCAATCTTCTAAAGCCTCTTTAGCCATACTTAGCCCGACCACAAAAGCAAGAGGGCCAATCATACTAACGGGAGAGAACGGAGAAACTTCAGTGAGGGAGAGACTTGCAGCCAATAGAAAGTACAGATTCGCCACTCGGCGAAATTGTTCAAAAAGGGCTTTCGGTAAGAAATTGATGAAGTTGTACTTGGTGGTAGATATGTAATTGGTGCAGTATTTGAGGGGTTCTTTGTAATGACGACGTGGTTCATTGCAATATACTATACGCGAATATCCTGGGCCTGAGAACTGATGTGGCTCTACAGAGCCTTCGACATTTGGTTTTAGACACGCAAATGTGTATAGATGGCTTCGTTTTAGCTTTGCTCTTATTCGGCCCCTTGTCATTTTACAGAGGCTATTTTACTGAAAATGGACAACCATACGAATATCTTTGATAAAATTCCCACGAAAGATGGTCCAAGATCGAGTAACGCTATGAAGCTTCAAAAGTCGTGCAATGAAGGCCTATGACAGGAAATTAAACTCATTTAATCGGTCACCCATTAAGAGTGCTAACGAGAATGATTTATGAATACAAAACTAAAATCTTGCACAATACTTTTGCATTTTACCCTTGGGTCAATAGAATTATAAATTCGTATTGCTCGTAAGTCGCAAGTTTATCTCCTCAAGACAGAATCCAAATCTAATTGCAAAAGTATGCTTCATATTTCATAGTTGGTTAAAATCCTTGGTTGTTTGGCAGCTTTTAAGATAAATTTTATTTTGCGTTTTCCTGCTTATCATTGCATATAAGCGACTTCGCTTAAAGGTTTCAAGTTGTATAAGTCCAGCTCATTTCTCAGCCTTCAAATAAGCTTAAGCTGGTGCAGCCAAACAAGCCAAGTCAACTCCATTTATAAAGTTTATATCTTCTAGATTTCATAATCTCTATACATAACCAACTTAGATCCCTTAGCTTCAATTGCATCACAAATTATATTTATTTTTTTGTGTTTTAGACCTAAATGCAAAATTGAAGAAATAATAAAATGAGCAGGAAATAATTAGGTACAGTTTAAAGCAACATTCCTTTACCAAGAATTAGGGGAAAATTGTAGGGAACATTACCAAAAAATGCAAATTTTAAAAGAGGCAAAATTAAAATTATAAAAAGTAAACCATAAACCACACGCAAAAGCAAGCCGTCACCAAAATTTCAGGTTAAATAATCAATATTACCAACTTGAATTTAGAATTAAAAGAATTTCAAAATACCCTGATGAAAATTCTTGTAATTACCCAAATTCTCTTAAATGTAAAACATTAAATCTAAAATGAAAACCCAGAAAGAGAAATATGCATATATATATATATATATATATATATACATATACATATATATAAAGTTAAAATAAGACAAAATATAAAAAAAAAATACTGAAATAAAAAATAAAAACTCAAGATAAAAATTCCTTTAATTTTTCACAGTTTAATAAATGTAGATCACCTAATCCTAAAATTATGAAAAACCCAGAAAGGGGCACATCTTTTTTTAGAAAAATATAAAATATAAAAAGTAAAGTAAATATTGAAATTGAAAATAAAAGAAAACCGAGGTGAAATACTTGTAATTATCCATAATTTAACAAATGTACAGCACCTGATCCCAAAACTAAGAAAAACCCAGAAAGAGGCACATTTAAATAAAACAAAAGGTGGCACTATGAAATTAAAAAAAAAAAAAAATGGGACTTTGAAATTATAAAAATAAGATAAACACAGCTGGGAATTATGTAATTTCCCACAATTTAACAAATGTACAGCACTTCATTAAAAAATATTAAAAACCCAGAAATAGGCACAAATCAATAAAAATAAAATCAAATAAAAACCCCAGCTGAAAATAATTGTAATCACCCACAGTTTAACAAATGTACAGAACTTAATCCCAAAATTATGTAAAATCCAGAATATTAAAAGAAAACGAAAAAACCAAAAAATTAATAAAAAGAAAACCCAGCTGAAAATTATTGTAATTAATTACCCACAATTTAACAAATGTACAGCAGTTAATCCCAAAATTATGTAAATTCCATAAAAAGGCGCATATAAAAAAACGAAAAATAAATAAAAATAAAACCCAGCTGAAAATTAGTGTATACCCACAATTTAACAAATGTAGAGCACTTAATTCCAAAAATATTTAAAACCCAGAAAGATGCACATATTAAAAAAAACAAAATTAAAAAGAAACAGCTGAAAATTATTGTAATTAATTACTCACAATCTAACATATAACATATGAAAAACCAAAATAAAAAATAAAAAATAAAAACCAGCTGAGATTTATTGTAACTACCCATAATTTAAAAAAAGTTCACCACCAAAAAAACAAAAAATAAAAAAACAAAAATGGCGCCTTGAAATTAATTACAGGGTAAAAGAACATACCTTTTTTTAAATAATTAAAATAAATCAGATCACAAAAATGGCAGAGAGAGAGAGAGAGAGAGACTCTCTCCTTACAGAATTGCCACGAATTTCCGGGACAACATTTGGTTATATTTATACATACACATATATAAATATATATAAATATATATTATATATATATAAATAGATATAGATATGTATTTATATGTATATGTAATATTCACTGTGATTCATTCACATGTCTTGCTGTAAAATACATGTTTTTTTGTGTACATTTATCAAAAGTCATGTTTGTATGTTATGTGTTTTTTTTGCTGGGTAAAATGCAAATAACCACTGAAACTATAAGTTATTTCCATCTAATCCTCATAAACTATCAATTCTTGCAATTGACCTCCAATTAAGATCATTTTCAATATGACATAACTTTCTTTTCATTTTGTTTGTTTTACAAAGTTATTTGTTTGATATAAAGAGTTTGTCAATGCACACTAGCTAAGATAACAATTATCATAAAAAAAGTGATCGACAGCAGTTTACTATGACATAACTTTATGCTCGATGATCTGTTTTGATCGATTTTTCATTTATTATAATCCATTTTTTAATATCTATGCATGTTAAGTAGTTTGTTACAAAGTGACACAAAAATTAGGCTTTCTCACTAAAATATATTATTTTTTTTACGTAAACCGCTTCCGATTACTTTTTTACGATAATTGTTATCTTATCTCGTGTGCATTATTAACCCACATAAACTATCAAACTTTTGCAATTAACCCTCAAGATAATATAACATAACTTTATACTCGATGATATGTATTGATCGATTTTTCATTTACTATAATCCGTCATTTTATACATATGCGTGTCAAGTAACTTATTTTTACAGAATGACACAAAGAGTAAGTTTTCTCACTAAAATATTATTTGTTTATATAAACCACTTCCGATCATTTTTTTTACGATAAATGTTATCCTAGCTCGTGTGCATTGACAAACTACATATATCAAACAAATAAATTTGTAAAATGGACAAATGAATAGAAAGTTATGTCATATTGAAGATGATCTTGGGGTGAATTGCAAAATTTTGATAATTTTTAGGGAATAATTGCAAAAATTGATAGTTTACAGTGGTTATTTGGATTTTACCCTATTGTTTGTATGTATGTGTTTTATAGTATATACGTGCATGTGTCAATATGCCTTTTTATTTGTATACGTGTCGTGTTTTTTCAATTAATTGATTTAATTTTATATCACGTGCCTTAACTATAAATAACATTTATTGCCGTTTACTATTAGGTTATAGACTATATTCTTTTTATCGCGTTAAGTACATTTTACTTGATTTTAGGGGAGTTTTCATTAAATATTAAATATGAAGTGTTTATCTTGACTTTGTGTGACTAGGAAGTTATTAGAGAATTTATTGTGTTCTAGAAGTTTTTTAAAAGAACACTGGCATATCAGATTATGTTTTATCTTTTGAAAAATTACGCGTAGATTAACAGAATCTTAACTTAAACAAAGTGAATCTTAATTTAAACACTGGCATATGAAATGTTTTATTGCATATTCTTGTATGACATGGAAGTTATTAGGGAATTTATTGTATTCTAGAGATTTTAAGAACACTGTGATAGAGATATCAAATGTTTTATCTTTTGAAAAAGTAAGTGTAGATTAATAAAGTCTTAATTTAAACGAACTCGTTCTTGTGGGCTATATAGACCGTGGGAAGAGGACTCTTGACCTTGAATTGGTTATACCTATTTTCGAGTAACGAATCAATCTCTAACATTACATACACTTCGGTAAAACCATTTGATACAAGGTACATAAGTTTCGATTTCTTTAATAATTGTACTTGCTGAATTACACATATCGCGGTCAATTCTTTCGCTGCCACGGTTAATACAAGTTGGGCACAGGATGGCTCTACAAGTCATGACGAACCCGGTTTCTCTCTCACTCACAATTTATGCTCATACACCTCCACATGAACATGTATGTAAACCCGAATTATCCGTTTCGGATAGCTCATACTTTTTTAGTAAAAGTACATTGAAAGAAAAAGCGATGCTTAAGTAGCGTGTAACCGCTCCACAGACTATATCTATTTAATATGATAAAGAATATCAAAACTACTTCATCATATGCGCGTCAAACAATAATTATAACTTTTATTTCGTAAAGTTTCCTAATATGAATTTATTCCATTATATTATACTATGGAGATTCCTTAAAGGTCTATTGTTGTTGCCTTTTATTGTTGTAGTAATTTCTTAGGCTCGGTCAAGGGGGTCAACCCGCTCCTTTTGGTTGTCGATTTACTACCGTTTACTGCAAATAGTTCACCATTGCCTTTTCGTTCGGGCATTATATCTTTGAAACCAACAATCTTTGAAGGCTCAGGTACCGCTACTAACTCCCGTGACAATCACTGACGGACCGACATATCCCCATAAATAAACTGTATAGCCAATGGCGATTGCCGCATAATTGAAAGTAACCTAGCTTGCGGAATGTCGCAACCACTGTGCTCCCAATATCATATCATCACCTGCTATGGGTAACCCATGTAACATACTATCAAATAAATTACCTTGCACACTTAACACTATCTTCAAGAAAGGAACACTATCTGCAAGAAAGGAAAAAGGTGGGTGGCAGGCGGTGACCCTGCCCCCTCTCCATTTTGCAAAAAATTATAGAAAAATAATTTTTTTTCTATATATTTTTTTATCAAAACTTTAAAAAACTAGCATCCCCATATTTGATAAAAAATACTCATATACATGAAAAAAATTATATATAATTTCGGCTCCTCCTATTAGCAATTCCTGGTTCCGTCACTAAATATCTGTCGTATCTAAATCACAAATCAACATGTCCCACCATTGGCAACTCGCACGCTAAACGCAACTACTTTTTCCACGAAAATTCTAATAGGACTAGCAATTGACAAATTTATGCGTAGACATACTAGGTGCGGGGCAATATATAGTGTTAAAAACGCATAGTGTTCGAATCAAACTCATTTATCAACATGTGCAAACCCACAATAACATCGTCAATCCCTTCCATAATCAGCTCCTCAATGCCAGAGCCTTGTCGAAGTTCTGATAAGCTTGTCGGAGCTCCGCCAAAATGGGTGTTGTGATGAGTTTTTGAGTGTTTTGTAGGAGAACTATTCTTTTTGGTAAGAATTAGTTGTAATTGTAATTTTGTAATAAGTTTGATTAAAAGTACTAATTTTTTGTAATAATGTCTGTGTCAATGTAATATTTGGGAATTACTGTACATTAGTGGTAAAACTACGTAAATTGTTCATTGACCGACTTTCACATGTTCCCAAAAAAAATGGGTCCTCTTAAAAATGTAACACTCGAATTTTCTCAATATCGTGGGCCTTAGTGTTGATGCGCAATATTTAAAGACCATTGAGATAAGTTTATTTTTGCTGACATGGCAAACGTGTGGAAAGTTTTTCCAACCATCTTAATCGTAGACTGTGTCACTAATCTATATATATAGTACATTTTGTGACAACGATGTAGGAAAGACTTGACTTTATGAACATAGATAGTTTTGTTTCAAGAAAAATTGAATACTACTACGTACTATTAATTGTCATTTCCGATTTATCTGCCAACTTCGACTAGTGTCAATTTTGCTCAAATGGTTATATTTCCAAGTTTTTTTTTTCTTTTCCTATAAATGTACCATTTAATTTTACATCTACATTTGTTTTTTCACTTGAAGAAAGAATTCGAGTACTAACTCAAATTTTAACCCCCATTTCATTTATGGACTCAGATAATATTTGAACCGTTCCATAATCAAGTCAAAAGTTATACTAACACGGGTAAAATACTCTACTGGACTGTTGCTTTCTAATATTTGTTCCCACCTAAAAATAATTATTTGGTTTTACCAGATCAAGATGCAATGAAAGATGATAACCTATTTTTTGGCATAATTATCATATTATCGACACTACTTTTTGTTGCTCAGGACAATTAAAAATTGATTTACTGAAATTAACAGTGGTAATGAAAAAAACTAGTACGGAGTATATAATAAGCACATGAACACAAATGAAAAGACACAAGTACAAATGTGGGTGACATATTTGGGAAAAACAAATGAAAGATGTCAGGTAAACTCTGCCCAAACAAATGTTGACCTGATTATTTTCTGGAAAGTTGTTGTACTAAAAGCTGAAACAGCTAGGTAGCGGTAACAATTGTGGTCAATATTGTTTATCCATCCAAAACACGGTCAGATAAACTGTGTTTAGATCTGTAACGTACGATACAACTATATTTAATAAGAAGCACGGTTTAAACAAAGCCAGAGCTGGCTCTTCCCAAATACAGACACTACTAAGTACAATTTAAGCAAGAGGCCAAAATAAACAGGATAATATCTGAATTATTGGTTACAGTTTTAAATGGGACGTAGACCAACTTTCACGTTTAAGTACGCCTTGTGATTAAAATATACCTCAATTTGTATAAGTAATCGAGTTCAAAATCAAATGTCCCACCATCCTTTAATAATTGTTTTTTCTTCTTCCGGATTTGGCACTTGCTATCATCTATTATACTATGTTATTTTAGTAAATGTAGCAGCTTTATGGGGCAGATATTTATTATTTATACTCTTAAAATTGGTGGATATATAAGGATCAAGTGTTGCGAAACTCGGATTTTTTTAAAGCGAGTCCAATTCGATCTTGTTGTATTTGTGAAAAAACTTCGATGTTTTTTTCTAATATTATCTAATAAGAAGTAACGATTTATAAAAATATAATCCTCTCGGATTATTAGTTATATTACTGCATAAAATATTAAATAAACAATTAAATCCAAAAAACATAAGAACATATATGAAAATCAATTTCTTTAAATGGTTTAATAAAAAGAAGAGATCATTTAAATAGTAAAAAAGAATTAGCAAAAGAAATAGCATTTTTATCAGTGGAAACATTTAGCATAATTTCCTCTTGGAAAAATGTATCAACTTGATTACTTGACTACGTACTTGAGTTGGTTGGAAAAGTAAACAACCAATTGACAAAACGCGTATTTGCTTTCTTAGAGTCTAGACAGCAAATAGAGTTAAAATGTACTTATTATTATAGTACACTTGTGAATAATTCTGCTGAATTTAACTTTGATGTTGTTCAATAGAATAATTTGGCCCTCAATCATATCACGGGTTCTCAAAAAAAAAGTTGTTCACGTCTAATAGTCATCTTCTAAATGCAGACGCTGTCTGCTTGATGCAGACGACGGGTGTATTAGTGGGGTGGGATATTATAAGTCATGCCACGTAATAAAAACTCAATCTACTAAAAATAAAAATAAAAATAATTTTTTTTAATTAATATTAATTAAATTTAGGGTAGACTCAAACTAGAGTTCCAATATATTTATTTGAGTTTTTAGTAGGTTGAGTTTTTATTACGTGGCGTGATTTGTATCATTACCGTCTGTATTAATCAAAAGAAGTCTGCATAAAGCAAAAGCCCGTCTAATATCATGCCATATTGGGATTCCCCTCCTCCCCTCCCCCGGTTAACAAATATCGGTGATAATATTAGATAGAGATCGTCTTTTATAAAAAAAAAAATAGTCCAACTGTTGAGACAAAATTAATTTAAGTTTTAGTCACTCGTCCCAATAAAAAAGATTTTAAAAACTATTTTTAAGTTTAAAAAATAACTTATAATCTATAAAAAAAAAGATATTAAAATGTAAAAAAAAGCTTAAAAGTTGTTTTTAAGCTTAAAAAAAGATATTATAATCTACACGAGAAATATATTCAAGTGTAAAAAAAACATTTTAAAAGCTGTTTTTTAGTGTGTTTTTTGAATTATTAAGTAAAAAAAAAAGTATACCAAAACGTAATGAAAATAGTATTGTTTTTTATCACTCGTAAGTTGACATATACTTAAAAATCTTGTAAAAGTAATGACATGAACAAAAATATTCTGAAAATATGACCGGCCACCAAAGAGTCTCAGATCGGTTACTTAATAGTTAAGTTAACCTTTTTTTTGAAAGGTAAACTTTTCATTAACGAATAAATAGATTACAAAGGATAAAATATATCAATGTTAGCAATTGAACATACACGGAGAGGAAAATCTTCTATCCAAATAGAATTTGACTTACAACTTAAAAGCAATTTAGCTAACTTGTGAACAAGAATTTAGCTAACTTGTGAACAAGGACATTTTCTTCTCGACGAATATGATAAAACCCATTGCAAGAAACACGCTCGTCTAAATATTTGATGTCCTTTACAATTAGTGACGAATACATTATTTTGAGTAAGGGGACGAGTCGTAAGTAATTTTTTATATATATAAAAACGTACCAACGTATATAAATACGTGATTTATTATTTTTTATATTTTCTATCAAGACTCATGAGTAAAACCACAAAACATAAAAAAAAAATATTGTTTGTTGATAAAATTCTAAATATTTATAACTTGTGTCTTAATTTTTCAAATAAAATAAATTATTGAACCATGAGAAAACACATTTAAGCAATTAAATATATTTGGTCAATGATGTGTTAATAATTATGTTGTTGTACTAAATAATATCGTAATGTAGCAATTTTTATTTGGTAAAACAAAATAATCGATGTTTAATATTTTATATTAAAAACACATTATGTTCGAGTTTTTTTAAAGAGAAAACTAAAGTCAATAGATTTTAAAATTGTTGCAAAGAATTCTACCAAGTTAAAAGTAACGAGTGTTTTTTATTTTTTTATTAGGAAATATATACTTAAATAATATTTAATTGAGTGTCACAGAAGAATTGAACTTGGAAACACTTGGTAAATAAAGAGACACTTTACCACTAAACCAATTAAGTGGGTGAGTTATAAATTGCATTTCGTTTTATTTATTGACTAACTGTTTCATAAATAAATGTTTAAAATTAATAAATAATTATTTTTTAATATATTTTTCTAAGGGTAGACGATTACACCCTATTGACATACAGTGGATTCGTCCCTCTTTACAATAATGCCCGTATCACATAGCAAATCATGTGAAGATCTCATAAGATGAATGATGGACATGCAATCCCACTCAATAACGAAATTCTTCATTTTTCTTTCAATTGCTAAGTCGAGACCCGCCTTTACTGTATATAAATACTCCAATGGAAGGAAAAATTCTACAACACACTATGAATCTAAATTCTATATGATAGTGTGGACCGATGTAGAACCAAAAGCCAAAGGGATTAATTTCAAGATAAGACTAGAGCACCAGCTGAAATGCACCACAAAAGTCTTTTTGCAATTTCTATTTCACACTAAGCTAAGAACCCTAAAAGTAACATTATAGAGAAACGATTATCAATCTACTCAACATGATTGATACCCAAAAAATGACTTATATAAGTGACGAACAAATATATACACCTTCGTTATACAACTGTGACTCGTCTACAACTTATGTCAAGCTATATGGACGGTCGTTGTACCTTGAAAACTGGGTGGCTACTCAATCACGAAACTTAAAATGTTGAAATAATGGACTTGATTGTTATGTTTTACTATATAGGTGGTGTTAATTGTAATAAAGGAAAACTTGTAATGTTACTTTCTTGTATAAAAGGATTGATTGGTAAAGTAGCTAGTTAGTTATCCGTTAGCTCATTAAGTGTCTATTATTTCATATTTGGCTATTTAAAAATAAGTGTCTACATTTCTAATTTATGAATAAAAAAAATGATAAAAGTACTATAATGTACTCAAATATTGCAATGAATGCAATTCAAAAATTGACAATAATAATTATTTAATTTAAATTAGTATAACTTTCAAATGCAATTAATGATATTTTTTAATATTTATCGAAATCAAAACAGGACACTTGAAAAGGGATGAAGGGAGCAAAAGACTATATATAAGTTTAACGAGATTAATAAAGAAGCTAATTAAGAGCTGATTTTCGTTTCATTTTTTTATTCTACTTTCTTTCTCTAAAAGTAGTTCATTGTATGAGTATCTTCACATGTTCATTTGCAATTTATGTGATCATATATCAAGACAAGTTCAACATAAAAGGTGACGAACAAATAGAGTTTAAGATAAACTGTCCAACAATAGCCTTGCATGAACTTTTTTCTTTTTCGGTATCATCTTCATTATGTTAATATGTTGCCGTTTACATTTGAATTTTTTTATTTGAGAAAATTATTTTTTGTTGTTTCTTTATTACTTTTTCGTATAAGTTATTGTAGTTTAGAACAACGTATACATATACACACAAAAATCAAGATGATAATAGTCAATCTCCAACTTTGAAAGCTTAGTAATAAATATCAACCCTTCCAAAATATCATCCTTGTGGTGAAATCGATAGAAGGACCAACATTAACGACGAGAATACGAATGTACCTTAAAAAAGAGTACACAGGTCAACCATCTAAAATGATTTCCGGTCCATAGGTTAATTGACCAAATGCAGTTTTCGTTGTCACTATAGGATATTCATTGTAGGTTTTATCTATTGTTAAAATAAACCAAAGACGAAAAATATGAAAAATCAATTTGTGTGCTTGGTTTTGGAGAATTTGGAACCTCGCATACCTTCGGTGACAGGGATACCGTAAACCCACCCTTTCAGATGAGGAAAGATGAGGAAAGAAGGCATCCCAATCCTTTGATAAAACTCGTAGGGTTATAAGAATTTAGATAACAAACAGAGAAATATAGAAAAGATAAACAGAGAATTGAGTTAAGAAACAACATCAGGGTTGTCCCATTTTACTAATCTCATAAAACATAATCCAAATTGAGAGCAAAACCTCTCTACAAACAGACCTCAAAAAGACCGTAAGTGCGAATAAACAAATAACATGATAGTCAAATAAATAATGTTAAATGAGAAAAAAAAAACCAGTGTTATCATTTCATCCCCTTAATAATAACTTTGGCCTCAAGGTTACTCTCAAGTGCGACCTCAAGGTTACTCTCAAGTGCGACGTCCAGCAAATCATATCACATGTGCGTCTTATTTTCCACGTTCTGACGGAAGTCCGAACACACTCCTCCATCCCTTCAAGCGAATTCTACTACGGTCAGTTGGGACATCGATCAAGCTCCTCCAATGTATCAAATGACTGTCTCTCCGTATCTTGGGCACCCGACCGAACCAACATCACCAAAAGAACCAAATATCGTCTCGAAATATCTCATATAGGATCTCGTTACAACGAATATAAACAATGAATGCACCATGAATACTAAAACCGGCATTCACATACTCACCTCGATCATCATATACATTTAAATCTTCAAATTGAAAAGTCTCCCAATACGGATCGCCGTAACCGCTTGGTGGTTTAACCAAATTATAAGATAACCAACGAATAACACCATCTCGCATTAATATAAGAGTATACTCAAATAATTCCCAACAGATTGGATCTCCTAAATATGAAGCCAACCCGCCCATAAAATCGTCTGAACCGCGGCGCAAATTTTCAATTAAATTTGAACAATCCACAAGACCCTCACAAGTAGCAATAGTAAAACATGGACAATTAAATAAAAATCACATAGTAAGCGGTCTCATACATAGGTGACCCACAATGATTCAATAATAATCACGATTCAAACTTAAAAATTGAGTCATGTTAAGATAACCATAACTCACTAACCTTTTCTCCGAATAAAATGAATGGAGTCGCAAAATCTTTCTACC
Organism: Primula vulgaris; assembly: GCA_963920805.1. Lineage (NCBI taxonomy): Eukaryota > Viridiplantae > Streptophyta > Magnoliopsida > Ericales > Primulaceae > Primula > Primula vulgaris. The sequence goes on from OY987220.1 coordinate 23,250,920, forward strand.
TGTTTTTGATATATTCGCACCAAACTTCGTAAATTTCTGACAACTTTTAGGTAGCATAAAAGCGGTTTTTGTGAGACATGTCAAATCTGTCCACGTACGGCCTGGACAGTACCAAAAGCTGAACTTCGACAAATCATATCTCACTCCTCGGTGGTCCAAATGCAGAGATTTCAGTTTCCACAGGTCCGTATACAAGTACTCAACCAACTCACCAAATATCAGCCGCATTGAGTAACTTTTTCTATTGTAAACATTTATTTATCTACACAGCAGTCTAGCTGTCCAAACAGAAAAAACTAGACAGATCCCCAACTTTAAAAAATCATAAGTAACGAACCATTTAACCAAATGCAGCAATTCAAATTCCAGATTATTCTTTAATGTCCTGCCCGTTTTATGTTTATCCAAACACCCCAATTTCAGCCGCGAAACTTCAGTGTACGAGTCCTCTGTCTTGTCACCAAACTCAAAATATGAGTTCGACGAGTAGTAAAACAGTAAGTTTAGAACTAGCTGCAAATTAAGCTTGATCCCTTCGAGCCAAACAGCCTCACCGGAACACATGATTATGGCTTGGAGAGCCGTAACTGGACTTTACCCGGGTACAGGTTCCCCCATGTCGTGTACAAGCTCTGACCCAATTCGATTTTTCTTCGACACCTCTTGCTCATCGATCTCATCTTCTGTTGGGTACGTTATAAATAAACACAATAATTTCTACGGAAAAAAAATGCACAAATAAACAGAAAATGCTTTACTCAAATATATAATTATCAATTACAACCTTCAAAATTAAGAGTATGTAAATGATACCGAAATGGAATAAAGTCCGAGACGAGTTAGCTGCAAGCAGTTTCCCTTAAACGATATTTGTCCCGCCACCTCTGCTTCTGGCTAAATGGGGCACTTCGTTCCCAAGGTACAACGTCTATCGCATGTGACTCGGCGGAAACGGCACCGAGCCACGGTCGGGCCGTTGGTGGTGCGGTACTCTCTCTCTATATGTATGCATATGTGTTTGTGTGTGAATGTGTATATGCCATGTAATCTTTTTTTTTCTTGTCTTGGAAAAGAATAGATATATGCATGTTTTTTTATATACCAAAAAGCATATGAAGAGTTACACGTCAATAATGCCATAGATGAGAGGCAATTAACATTGTAAGTTACACAAATAAATTGCATTCACTTACAAAAACCGTTTCGGTTTTTCCAACATCTTCATCCTCATCATCACTCATGTAAATAATAATATCACTAATGTTATTTTTCACATTTTGTTTCTCATGCATAAAATGCATACCGATTTGTATACTAAGTTTCTTTATAACATCCGTATTGAAATCAACATCCATTAAAATATACGAAAGTACTTTCCGGATCTGCCCATCTGTGGGTTCACGCCTTACAAACATAGCACTATCTATGTTTTTCATAGATAATAAATATATTTTTTTTTGTGTAAAAAAAAAATATGAAATAAAGAAGATAAATAGGTTTCAAAGATGAATTCAGAAATGATCTTATCTTGATAACAATAATAAAATCCGTAGAGTTTAGGGGAATTTAAACGAGAAACAGAGAAATATAGAAGCGATAAATAGAGAATTGAAAAAAGAAATAGAGTTATGGTTGCCACATTTTACTAATCTTATAAAACATAATCCAAATTGAGAGCAAAACCTCTCTATAAATAGGCCTCAAAATGGCCGAAAGTGTGAATAAACAAATAATAAGATAGTCCAATAAATAATATTAAATGACAAAAATAATTAGTTTTATCATCCTCACAAAGAAAGAGCGTTCAGAGCCGATTTCACGCTCAACGTTAGGAGAGAAAGATGACGGAAGGGAGCAATGCAGGAAAATAAAGTTAACCAAGGGTGTAGAATTGGAGAGTAAGATTCCATAATTGTAGTTTTTTTTTACAAGTTTGATTTTTCTTGTTTTACTTATCTTTCATAAGAATTTCTCATATAATACCAGGAGCGAACCCAAGAGATGGCTGCGGCGATTTTCAATTTATTTTTTTTTATACATTTTTTTTTTTAGATATATAAATTTATAGTCCCCATTTGTTATGGAGAGAGCTGCTAGTCAATTGGTTACATTGAAATCAAATCAACTGAAGGTCCGTTGTTTGAGTCACTTTAGTTATTGAATTTTAGTTTTTTATTCTTTTAATCTGAAATTACCAAATTGCGGAGCTCATTGTATTTTAGCGCTTCTTAGCTTTTATTCTCCCAAACAAGACAGCAAACTATAGTCTATATATATATATATAACTTATAAAAAACAATATTACATATATTAGACAAATTTTAGAAAATGGAAAATAAATAGCTTAAAACCCTTATTTTAACTTTCCTAGTCGATCGATTGTCGTGACGGGACATCCATCTTTTTAAATCTCCGGTCTATCTGGTAAGTTCATCTTTACCATGCTTTATAGATAATTGTTGAATTCAATTCAGTACATGCATGGAGGTTTAGTTTATTGCTAATCTAAATTTTAAATTCTCAATTATATGAATTATGATAATATGAGATGAATCAATCTAGAGTTTAATATCTTTAAGTGCGGGCTTCAACAATTAGGGTTTTTATGATAATGCCATCACCCATGTATAATGGGTTTTTAAATTAGTCAAAGTGATTACAACTTTCATTTTCTTTTATCATAGTTTTAAGTTTCAACAATATAATTTTCTTCTTTCCTTTATAGCGTTTGATGCAAAAATTTTATATTTTAAGTTATTTGCTCACTTATAGATTGTATAAAAAATGGGCAAGCAAGGTACAATTGATAGCTTATTTACGAAAAAGAGAACAAACCAATTAGATCATGATATTTCTACTACTCCATTGCCGACCTCCAATATTGAGTAGCCCACATTAGAACCACTTTCGAAAAAATCTAAACAAATTTAAAATGAGACGGTTGATCATAATTCCTTAGAGCTAAATCCAGGTTTGCGTCGTCAAATATGGGTATATCCCCTTAGCCAACAAGATAAAATTCGACGAGCATAGTGTTGATCTGTATCGACCCGAAATTACCGAATATCCAATTAGTAAGAGATATGTTCATCCTCGCAGGTTTCAATCTTCTTGGCATACAATTTATAAATGGTTGGAGTACTCACCGACAAAAGATAAAATATTTTGCAGAACATGCTTTATTTTTAATAAACCACCCGGGAATTTTAATCAAAGTACATTTACTGTTAGTGGATTTGATAGTTGGAAGAAAGTTCGGAGTGGAAAAAATTGTCCGCTCTTAGATCATGAGGGTGGTACTAGTTCAACCCATAATTCTATGAAAAGGGCATGTGGTTACTTGATGAACTAAAAACAACATGTTACAAGGTTAATCAATATTTTTACGGCTGAACAAGTTCAAAGTAACCGTACTCGGTTAACAACATCAATAAATTTGGACCGTTTATTTGCTTTATAAGGAATTGCATTTAGAGGTCATGATGAAAACTTTAGTTCATTAAACCGTAAAAATTTTCTTGAATTTTTTAAAGTTTTGACCGTTTATAATGAGGAGTTTGCTAATGCAAGGGAAAATGCTCCTAAAAATGCCAAATACACTTTTCCAAAAATTCAAACAGAAATTCTTAATTTGATTTCAATTATAGTGAAAAATTTCATTCGTAAGGAAATTGGTGATGCTAAGTATTGTATTCTTGTTGATGAAGCATGTGATGAGTCAAAAAAGGAACAAATGTCGATTGTATTGAGATTTGTGGATAAAAATGGGTTCATTCAAGAACATTTTTTGGGTTAGTTCATGTATCTGACACTTCATCTTTAACGCTTAAAAATGCTATCTACTCCGTTTCGGCGCATTACAAGTTAAATGTCCAAAATATCCGAGGTCAAGGTTATGATGGTGCTAGTAGTATGACAAGGCAATTTAATGGATTGTAAGACTTAATTTTGAAAGATCGTACTTCTGGTTATTACGTTCATTATTTTGCTCATAGGCTACAATTGACTTTAGTCGTGGCGGCTTAAGATTTAACACCCATTCATCAATTTTTTGACAAGTTAACTTTTATAGTTAATATTGTTGTTGCTTTGTGCAAGCGTAATGATGAGCTGAAAAAAGCTCATGCCGATGATATTGGTCATTTGATTGCTATAGATGAACTTGAGACCGGAAGTGGACTTAATCAAGTCACCACTTAGAATGACACGTTGATACATGTTGGAGTTCCCACTTGAAATCGTTAAAGAGTTTAATTAATATGTATAGTGCAGCATGTAGTGTTTTGCTCATTATTATGGATGATGGGGTTCCTCAACAACGATTATGTGCGACCTCTACTTATGATGAAATGACTTCTTTTGAGTTTGTGCTCATATTGCATCTTATCGAGTTTATGGAAATCACAGATTTTCTTTGCCAAACTTTACAATGTAAATCGCAAGATATTTTAAATGCGGTGTAACTTGTCTCTTCTACGAAAAAGTGTCTTGAACGGTTGAGGGACGATAAATGGGATGTGCTCATAATGAAAGTAAAGTCATTTTCTAAGAGTCAAAATATTGAAGTTCCCAACTTTAGTGGTCAAGATATAGATCGACGAGGTTGAACGGGTCATCTTAACAACTTCACGATTGAATATCACTACCATGTAGAACTTTTTTATGCGTCCATTGATTCACAATTACAAGAAATAAGTGGACGATTTAGTGAAAATGTGATAGAGTTACTTGTACTTAGTTCGTCTTTAAATCCTCAAAATGCGTCGGAATCTTTTAAAATTGAAGATATATGCCATTCGGTTGACAAGTTTTATCCAAATAACTTTACAAGTCATGAAAAAGATGTATTGAATAGACAATTAACTCGAGCAAAATTGGTTGGTCCAAGTGGTTGGTATCCGAGTATAACACGCTCATCACCAAGATTCGAACCCTGGCTCCTGTGAATCAGGTTTATCTCCAAAGGAGGGTTACTTATTATAAAAAAAAAACAGACAATTAACTCATTATCAGAGTAATGTGGTTGAATGATCCGAATACAAAAAAATATGAAGTATTTTTAAGTTGTGTCGTTGGTTGGTGAAAACAAAAACAATCTGCTACATATATTCTTATATTTAGACTCATTTTACTTGTTCTTACGCTTCCGGTTTCTACTGCGACCGTGGAACGGTCCTTTTCGGCGATTAACATTGTTAAAACTAGTCTTAGGAGAAATATGGACGATGGTTTTTTGTGCGATGCGTTCATGATATTTATTGAAAAGGAAATTGGTCAAGATATAAGTATTGAAGACATCATTACATATTTTGAAAAGAAGAAAAAAACAGAGTTCTATTTCATTAGATATTTGGTTACTTGATTAATTTGATTAAAAGTCGGTTACTTTGGTTAGCTGAAGTGATATTTTGTTTAATTAATAAGCTATTTTGGATAAAAAAATTTGTATAATGTATTTTGGTTGTTTTTATTAAGAATTTTTTGTGTTGAACCATGAGTTCAATAATTGATTTTGATTATAAGTGTGATTATGATTTAATGATTTTATAATTCAATAATATAATGTTTGATCTTTTCCAAAAAGAGAAGATGTATATTTCAGGACTTAAAATGATTGAGCACTCAATAATGAAGCCAACGGTTCAAACGGAAGTCAATTCAGAGTCCGAACGAGCAAATTATGAGTGTTTCAAAAAGTAGGAAAATCAGTCCAGAAATCTCGATCGATCGAGATATAGTCTGATTGATCGAAAATGGTCCAAAAAGTTCCAGTGAATCTCGATCGATCGAGATGAGTCCGATCGATCGAAATTATAGCAGTACAATTTTTCTCCAGAAATCTTGATCGATCGAGATTCAGTCCGATTCAAAAAAGTTGCTTTTTGTCGTTTTGAAAACAAGACATTATCCAATACACCCAAGAACTCTAAACGGTCATCTATGGACCAATGGACATTTTGGCTCTTCAAATACATCCAAATCCTCTCCAAAATACATCAATCACCATCTCTTAATCTCTCTCTATCAAAAACACAAAAAACTCTATTGTTGAACAAAAAAGCTCAAAAAGGGAAAAATAAGGAGAAAAGTGATCAAGTTCAAACAATATCAAAAACTCATCAATTAGCTTATTTAGAAGTAATAAAATAGTGAGTGTAGTTACATTGTTGTAACAAAATTGTAAAGAGCAAATTATAAGCTCATTTGTGAGTGAGTGTTTGGGTAGAAGTTTTTAAGCCAAAGTGTTGGTTAAAAGTTCTAGGGTAAACACTTGGGTACTCATAGATTGAGTGGGATTCGTTGACTCGTCTTTTGTGTACTCTTGCACTTGTATCAAGATTGTATCCTCGGATAGAGGGTGAGCAAATCGGTTGATTAGCTCGTTAGAATTTGTAATATTGGGAAGAATATTATAGTGAAATACTAGCGTGAATACCGAGGAGAGGACTAGGCGGGTTTGCCGAACCTCTATATATCGTGGTGTCAATCTCTTCCCTTACTATTTACTTTCCGCAACTTATATTATTTGTGATTGTGCGCATGTTTCAATTTATTCATAAATTATCATCGCATATTTATTGTCGCAAATAGATATCGAGCTAGTTGGGTTGTTAGTTGCGCTTAGAATTTTAATTCCGCGAAAAATGCCTAAAACCTTATTCACCCCTCCTATAAGGTTTAGCAGCACGGGTCAACATGTTGTTCACAGTTTGGAAAAATTGGATTAGTAGTAGTGTTGGACAGGGGTGGGCAAAAAATCCGTAAATCCGTCCCGTAATCCAACCCGCATGGATTGGGGCAGGTTGGGGTGAGTTAAATGTCAAAAAAAAATCAATCCGCCCCGCCCCAATCCGCTATATATTTTGCGGGTTGGGTTAGGGTTGAGGTTCACATACCGCGGGTTAATCCGTCCCAATCCGTTTCAACCCGCAATATATATATATATATATATATATATATATATAGATTATGTGTATTTTAAAATACCAACCTTTAATTATTGTTATATTTTAGTTTTATTACTTGTCCGTGAATGTTCTAAACGTACTTTGATTGGGTTTAATTTATATTTCTGTTTGAAATATTCAATTTATTTTAAAATTTGGGTTGATTATGCAAACTATGAAAAATGAAGGACCAAAATAAAAATTTAAGAATCAATCTAAACTCAACCCGCCCCAACCCGCAATTTATTTTGCGGGTTGGATTGGGTTGGGTTGGAGTTTTAATTGTAACGGGTTGGATTGAGTTGGGTTGAGATTTAAATTTCATCAATTCGCCCCAATCCGCCCCGTCATTTATTTTACAGGTTGGGTTATGATTGAAACAAATCCGCCCCAATCCGTCCCGTGCCCACCCCCAGTGTTGGATATGTTTTCAATTTTTGTTATTCTTGATTTTTTTTTATGCTTATGTTGAAAATATAAAAATACTTTTTTTTACTAGACGCTATTTATTTTATCTTATGTTTGATTTTTTTTTTTTTACACCACGGTCCATCGTAAAATTATATTCTGGTTCCGCCCCTGTCTAATACAATATTAATATCATAACGAACAAAATAGTTGATAGTTATAGAGAGGCCGACGTGAAAATCGACAACTGATTTTTCTAACCCTTTGAAAACTCCTTTAAAAAAAACATATTTTAAGTCTTGAGAGTATGGTTTCGTGTACTACTTTTCAATATTTGGATTATGGCGCAATTAACAAAAATATACGCTATCCCTATTATATTAACAAAAACATACCATAATAATTTAAATTATAAAAAACATACCTATATATACTTATTATTTCTTAATCTAATCTCTCTCTAACCTAACATATATCTCTCTCACCTAACATCTCTCTCTAATCTAACATCTCTCTAACCTAACATATCTCTCTCTAATCGCACATATATCTCTAACACACGCACACGATAATCGCAGCTCTTTCTAACACGTGCTAATCACCCATCTCTCTCTAAAAATGATTAAAAACTCACAAAATATGCATATGCTAATTATAAAACGTCATACCCTAATTTTAAAATTTCATATCCTAATTTCAAAACTTTATACCCTAATTTCAAAAATTTCATACACTAATTTCAAAACTTCATAATCTAATTTTAAAACTTCATACACTAATTTTAAAACTTCATACCCTAATTTCAAAATTTCATACCTTAATTTCAAAACTTCATACCCTAATTTTAAAAGTTCATACCGTACATATGAATTTCTCTCAATATTGTACATATGTATTCTTCTCTTTCAACTTGAAACCCACAATGTTTATAATAGTCTCAAAACTCAATAAATAGAAAACAATCTCACTAATTCCATATATTTTTCATATATTACGGGGTATCAAATAGTGTAATACGTATGTATATATCTGTATTTATATGTATATGGATATCTATATAATCTAGATGGTGTTCGGTAGTTAGTGACGGGTTTTCGTGGTAGAGGAAGGGAGAGAGATAGAGTGGGATATTAAAGAAAGATACATGGAAGATCAGAGAGTAAGATCAGAGAGAGATAAAGAAAAAAATTGATGAGAGAGAAGAATGAAGAGATACATAGAAGAATTTGCGAGAAAGAAGAATGAATGAGAGAGATAAAGAAAAGAATAAACATCATTAAATTTAAATTTGTTTGGTATGTTTTTTATAATGAAAAGTTTTTGGGTATGTTTTTGTTAATTTAGTTTAAAAAGTAATATGTTTTGTTAATTTAGTTTAAAAAGTAGTATGTTTGGTTAATTAATTATCCAAATGAATCGATTTTGGTTGGGTATCCTTGGACATACTGCTATTTTGACTTTGACAACTAATTTGTTTATGTCAAGACAATATGAAGTACGTACGAACCATGCTAATAATTCTTCCTAATTTACTCACTTAATCACTTGGCAAAAAGCAAAAGATCCTAACTCATTCAACTTGAAAGAAAGTATAGTTAAAACATATAGATTTTATTGGAAAAATATGAATGTAATTGTACGTTTGTGTGCAGGTGCGGGCAAAAAATCTGTAAATCCGTCCCGTAACCCAACCTGTATGGATTGGGACGGGTTGGGGTGGGTTACGGTGGGTTGAGTGTAAAAAAAAATCAATCCGTCCCGTCCCAATTCGCTATATATTTTGCGGGTTGGGTTAGGGTTGAGGTTCACAAACCATGGATTAATCCGCGCCAATCCATTTCAACCCTCAATATATATATATACATATAATTATAAATATATATATATATATATATATATATATATTTTTAAGATAACAGTCTTTCATTCTTGTTATATTTTAGTTTTATTATTTGTTCGCGAATGTTCTAAACGTATTTTCATTGGTTTTAATTTACATTTCTCTTTGAAATATTCGATTTATTTTAAAATTTAGATTAATTATGCAAATTATGAAAAATAAATGACTAAAATACAAATTTAAGAATCAATCTAAACCCAACCCGTCCCAAACCGTAATTTATTTTGCGGGTTGAGTTGAGTTGAGATTTAAATTTTATCAATCCACCCCGCTATTTATTTTACGGGTTAGATTAGGATTGATGTCAATCCACACAAATCCGCCCTTGCCCATCCCTATTTGCGTGTGCAAGCAAACATACAATTTGATATAAAAAAGGGAAAAATATGTTTTGCACACTATGCTATGGTACCATTAGTGATTCGGGTAGTATCAACATTCACTACTCTTTAGGTGGTGATCTAACCAAATTCTCAATTAGTAAGTATATGGTTCATGTGATTAAAAATTGTTAATTTGTTAAAAGGAAGGTACGTGAAATGATGGAACTGATAGATTGGTTATCTAAAAAAAAGTTGATAGTTCATCTAACAAAGTCGCAAAAAATTAATTGCTAGGGGTACAAAATTGCTGCAAAAATCCGGCTCTCCTTCCAAAGTATGGGGTAAAAAAGTAACTTCACCCAATTAAATATTCAGCGCATAACTTACATGACTGGAAACTGTTAAAGAATTTAGACGAAATATATATGAAATAATGAAAAAGATTGGATATCTAAAAAAACAATTGGTAATTCAAATAACAAATTCACATAAATTGAATAATTAGGATACACAATGCAAAAAACCCTTGAATGGATTTTGGTGCCCTGAAAAAATTCAGGGCAGCCTGCCTGAATTTTTTCAGGCAACAAAATCCAGTCTATTTTTTTTTTTTAAATATAATTTTGTATGTTATATTTTGGGGTTTATTAATATGTATTAGGGTTTTATTTTGGGGTTCTGTGTTAGAGTTTTAGAATTTGTCAGGATTAAATTACATTATTTAAAGGAAAAAAAAGAAAAAACCAACCAACATTTTTGTTCCTGACAAAATTCAGACAGGCTGCCCTGAATTTTTCCAAGGCATCAAAAATGCATCCCAAAACCCTTGGTAGATCCACACCACAATGGTTAAAATCTTCGCTTTTGTTATCCAAATCAATAGCATTAGATAGTCTCGTACACAAGTTGTAAATTTTCATTTCTCTAATCAATTTTTTTTAATGACCATCGATTCATCTATTTAAAACTATTCGATAAATCTTTTGATGATTTAACTAAATTTAGAACTATTTAATGTTATATAGTAAAATATAATTTCCCTACTACAAAACGTTCCAATTATTTTTTACATCAAAACAGCTATTTATATTTCTCTCTTTCAATCCTTATAATCCTAATAATTTCAAAAAGAAAAATGATTTTTCTCATTAAATTTTCAACCAAAAAAAATTTCACCACCAGAATCTCATTTTATTTATTATTTTGATAAATAATTTTTATTTAATTTAGGATCCGGACAACTAACAGGTCGTATCAACCGGTATAATTTTTTTTAGCATGTGGTTGGTAGCGTGGTTGTTATCCGAGTATATTACGCTTATCGTCAGGGTTCGAACTCTGTCGTCTGTGAAATTTCGCAGGTTTTACCTCTAAACGAGGGATAAAAAAAAACTAATATAATTTTTTTATTAATATATTTGGATGACTATCATAACAGGCATTTCAAAAAGAATATTTCTAAAATTTTAAGAGCATCCGCATCTTAATCCTCAAAAGATATTTTTTTTCTTAAATTTGATGATTATGGTATAAAAAGTGACATGCATCAGAAACCCTATAAATTTCCTAAATTTAATTAAACACAAAATTCACGCGTATGATTTCCTAGATTAATACTTTATCCGTAGCTAAACAAATGTCTCATACGAAAATACGTATAATTTTAACAGATAATTTTTTCATATTTAGATTGTTGAAAAAAATTATTTCAAAAGTTAGTCACGTAATTTATGGTTAGAACTATATGATGAAGTTTTCAATTTTTTCATTTCGATAATTTTGATATGAAAATTTTGATGGTCAAAATTGCATCTATTTTCTCATGATATATTTGTTTAGGGACGAAGGGAGTATAATATTAATAAACTATCATGACGTCCACATTTTTATGTTTGTAATTTGTTATGATTATTAAAATATAATAAAAAAATTATAGGGTTATTATAATAAAATTAATAATAAAGTTGAAATTTTATGTAAATGTAAACAGTTTGTTAAAATGTATAAAATGTGTTGGGTTTGATAAAATGGTTGGCTGCTACCGTTTAAGCAGCATAAAAAAAAAATAGATACAAAAGCAAAGAGAGAATTATTAAAAAATTAAAAAAAAATGAGAATAAGGTTGATACAGAGTCTATTATCCACTTTCATACTTAACTCAAAACCTTTAGCTATGTCTCTTTCCTCAACATTTCATTTTTCTACTACTCATTTCAATTCTAAAACTCTTTTCTCTTTCTCCTCCAAACCTTTCTCTTCTCAAATATCTGCTTCTACAACCAAAGGTTAAGTAAATTCCTTTTTTTCTTTTCTGATATATCTTTTTTCCCCTTTTTTATGTGTATTTATGTGCTATAACATGTAATCTTTAGTGGGTATGTGTTTAATAGGCTATTTGATTATTTGTTTTTGATACCTGTTGTGAAAATGATCATTTAGTAAAATGCCTTTTTCCTTTTCTGTTTTTTCCTTCTTTTTTTTTCTTTCATTTTTCATGTGTATTTATGTGCTACATCATGTTAAACCCTGTAATATTTAATGGGTATGTGTTTAATAGGCTAGTTGATGTTTTTTTTATACCTGTTGTGGGTTTTATATGTTTAAGGGGATATGATCATTTAGTACATAATTTGAGACTTAATTACCAAAAACCCATGATTAATATCTCTTTTAAACTTATGTACATATGAATGTGAATGCTACTTCTACAACCAAAGGTTAACTAAAATGCCTTTTTTCTTTTCTTTTTCTGATATATCCTTATTTTTTCATGTCTAATTATGTGCTATGTCATGTAATCTTTAATGGGTATGCATTTAATTGGCTGGTTGATGTTTTGTTTTTGATACCTGTTGTGGGTTTTTTATGTTTAAGGGAAAATGATCATTTAGTATATAATTTGGGTTATATATATATATATATATATATATATAGAAGTTGGTGGGAATAACACTATTTCATTATTATTATGGTCGAAACGACAGAAGAAATCAAATTAAAAATAATAAAAACTTACAAGAATTATTATTAGTGCTAAGGAAATAAAATAATCATCGGCCCTTACACACTTCATATTCTTGTTCCCATACGAATGCTACTAATTTTTTCTCTTTGTTTTTTATTTTGATGCTCACTCATGCTACGCTGATAATATATGTACTAAATCTTAAAATAAGAGTTGATAATGGGGTTTTTTGGATATTAAGTGTGTTTTTATGTACTAATCAATGATTCTCCCTATGTTTAAACCATTATGCGTTATGTTAGAGTTTCAACATAGGTTTTAGAATTGATGTGATCATGTGAGTTTGATAAGTTATATATCAAGAAGACTCATTTCTTGGTTGGAAATAAGAATAGTAGATTAGTGAGAGTGGATGGTTAGTTGTTATCGACGCCCATCTAATATGGGTATTTATGGAAATTAAAGCATAACTACCAGCTAGTAAATGGAAATGAGACTATAATTTGGTTTGGGACAATGGAAAAACGAAATACGAATATCTTTTTGGGATGTATAGAGTAGTAATATTTAATTGGCTAATTGGTGTTTGGTTTTTAAATATATAAAACATTAGTGTTTTGCAATATAAGTTTTGCTTTGAGAATTGATTTGAGTGATAAGTTATCAAGAAAGCTCATTTCTTGGTTGGAATTAAGAATAATAAATTTGTAAGGGTGGATGTACCTGAGAATTCCACGAATGAGCAATTGGGAAGTATGTTTTTGAATTTCCTATATATGTAAAATGTGAAACAGCTACATGTTTAGTGTCACACTTTCAGAGTCAAATCCAATCAAGCAGGCATGCATGTTATTAGTTTATCGGTACTTTCACTGTTTTCATTTAGTGTGTTTCCTGGACCATTTCGGGATTTTCTTGGGAGATTTAAGTATCATATATTAGGTTTTGGAACCAACGACTTTTCAGTCGATGAAGTTAATTAAGTTTCTACTCTGAAGCATTTCCAAAAATTATGCATCTACTTGAGCTGATCTTGAGCAAATACTTTGTCATGTATGCAATATAAGGATCTTTATTTTCACATCTGCTCCCATGCGGCATCATAATCTCCCCTTGCACGAATGCAAGCAAATGATTGTGTTTTGTTTATTCTGTTTTGAAGTTATATGGAACCTTCAAAGTGCAAATTCAATCCCATAATTTTGACATTTCTGGTTTTTCATGATCTTGTTTCTCATTTTTTTAATGGTCATTCGATAAAAAAAAACATACGAGTGTATGGAAGTACACATTCAATCCTTTGTATTAAATGAGTTTGATGTGATGAGCTGGTTTCTGATCAACTTTGATATTATCTTATCCTCACACTCTAGGTTCTTATTTTGCAGCATCAGGTGAAGTGCCAACAAATATTGGGTTTTTGGGGCTTGGAATAATGGGTTCACCTATGGCTCAAAATCTCTTAAAAGCTGGGTAATAATCAGAATACAATTCATTGTAAATATTGGTTTTCAGATTTATCCACATACCCCAATTTTAGTTTTCTTTTCACTTTGTTGGAATTGTATGAACAATGAGGCTTTACATGCTACTCCTATCTTCGATCTTTACAGATGCAATGTAACGGTCTGGAATAGGACAGAGAGCAAGTGTGATCCCCTTATATCATTGGGCGCAAAGTAAGTTGTTGATCTGCAAATTAAGGGCTTGTTTGGTTGCAAATTTAAACTCATATTTTTGCTCTTTATTGTAAGTTGCACTGCCATTGGTTGGCTAGCTTAAAATCTCAGTTTCGTGGCTTTCTGGATCGAGAATTGGAAGGTGGATCAAGCCCACCTTTTCTTTCTGACTCAAATTTTGCTACCTTTTTTTGGTTACAAGTTTCATCCAAACAAGTCTGACCTATTGTTTGAAGTTTGAACACAATGATAGTTGCTTATGTCTAAATATAATTATATACTCTATTCTTTTATTTAGGTACAAACCATCTCCAGAAGAAGTAGCTGCAGCTTGTGATGTCACATTTGCCATGCTTGCTGATCCAGAAAATGCGGTGGGTGTACTAAATTTTCTTCAGTTTTCTATTGTTAACTTTTTCCTGTCTGTGCTTGTTAATTATTACTTATCATTCTTTTTTTCAGGTAGACGTTGCTTGTGGAGAGCATGGGGCATCAAAGGGAATGTGTCCAGGAAAAGGGTATTTTCTCCTCAGTTTCCCTTTTATCACAATCTATTTTCAAGATAATCAGTTAGCCAATTCGGTTTTTGTTCTGATCAAGAACATTAATTGAACAAAGTTTCATGCAATGTGGATCGTTGCAGTTACGTAGATGTTTCCACAGTTGATGGTGCCACTTCTAAACATATAGGTGCACAGATTAAAGCTTCTGGGGCGCTATTTTTGGAGGTAAAAATTTTAAGTTTTGTTTTTCAATGTGATAACTTACTGTATAACTTCTATATTTCACTTTTTCTATCCTCGTAATTTTGATATTACGTTTAGTACAAAGGAGCTGAATGAATAAGGATGACCATCTCCACTATTTTTTTTATCCAAAACATGTTTGGAGATATTCTCTGTATGAATCACCATCCTCTTTACTAATTGACGTGCATTCCTCTCCCATTTCACCTTCACAGGCCATAATTCTTTACTCCATCTGGGTAACGAATAGTAACAAAAATGGAAAACTACAGCTGTTTTTATCTTGTTTTTCTATTTTTCATTGTAGGCTCCGGTTTCAGGCTCGAAGAAGCCGGCTGAAGATGGGCAGCTGATATTTCTCACTGCTGGTAAGATAACAAATAATCTTTCACCGTGGATTTCAAGAAAAAAGAAAGAAATATGAACTGTTATCTTAAGTTTTAGCTGTTTCACTTAACTTTTCAGGTGATCAATCTCTATTTGAGAGGGTGGGTCCCCTCTTTGACATAATGGGAAAGGTATCTTATGATTTTGTGAAGCTAATGCTTTTGCCCACTACAGTGTTTCATTAACTCACAGCACAGATAGGTCTTTAGCATATTTTTTTTTTAGTTTTCTCTTCTTTTTGCAGTCTAAGTTTTACCTTGGAGATGTGGGAAATGGAGCTGCAATGAAACTCGTAGTCAACATGATCATGGGAAGGTTCTATAGATTACTTTAGATACTTTCCTTTTAGTTGGGTATTTCCGATAATCCGTGACTTGTGCTAATGTGCTCAAACCGTTTTTCAGTATGATGGCATCGTTTGCTGAAGGATTGATTCTCAGCGAGAAAGTAGGACTAGACCCTAACGTTCTTGTACAGGTAAATTTCTGCCCTCAGATTCTTCTCAAGCTCTTTAAGTGAGCTTGGGTTCCACTTTCTTAATAGTACTTCCAAGTTAGGAAAAATGTCTCGTTATTTCCTTGTTTTTTTTTTACCAGTCTTTTTATTTGATAATATGGTTAATCTCTTTTATGTTTGCCGTTTTGAACATCTTGTTTTGCTTTGTTGAGCAGGTAGTGTCACAGGGTGCCATTAGTTCTCCTATGTTTTCGATGAAAGGCCCTTCAATGGTCCAATCTCTCTATCCTACTGCATTCCCCCTTAAGCACCAGCAGAAGGTATATACAGATTTTACAAAAATAACAGTTTATTTTCGTATTTTTGGAAATTACAAACTTGCAACTCACCTAGGGTGTAGCAATTGTTGGTCCATTTCAATATCATTCTTTCTGGTTACAAAGTCTCTTTCTGGTTTCTTTGGGACAATTATCAAATCCTCCAGAACAAAAATATAGTATGTTTTTAATTTGCCAATTTTGGATTTGTTAACATGGCAAAAAAAATACGAGGTTTTGCTTATAGCAGTGACATGTCATTGCGAATGATCTCTCTTTGGTGTCAAGTGTCAACTCAATATATTTTGAGAAAGAAATATTAGAATCTAAAACTCATCGTGGTAGTAAAACAGCGATCCTCCTGATAAGACTTAATTCGGTCTTAACAGATTTGTCAAAAAAAAAATTCTCATGAAGCTTTGCTATAGCAGACATAACGATTTTGTTACAGGATTTGAGACTCGCCTTAGGATTAGCTGAATCAGTTTCTCAACCGACACCAATTGCCGCAGCAACAAATGAACTCTACAAGTTAGCGAAATCTCGTGGGCTTAGTGACGAGGACTTTTCCGCAGTAATCGAAGCACTTAAAGTAAAGTTGCAGAATTGATGAGGGAAAAATCTGAAGACAGGATAACACATTTCTATATAGTTAACCACCCATTTAAAAGAAAGAGCAACTAACACCACTTTTTTTTGAAGAAAAATAAATTATTTTATTGTTTTCATTTTTGTTTTGGTGTTTCTGGAAGGTGATGTAATGAAGGTGGTTGGGCAGGTGGTCTTCTTGCCCCACTATAACACTATTGTATGTAGAAATTGGATATAAAGGTGCTAAACAGAAAACTACTTTTGACAATCTTTCATTCTTTTTCTTGCCTTTTCCTTTGTAACAATTCACTTTTGATGATTACATAGGCCCATTTAGGTGTATTTGTTTTTTATTTAAAGGAATATGCAGCACTTAGAAGTAACTTCATGCTTCTTTTTTTTTAAAAAGAAAAGAAAGTTAATAGTATATTTTGGAGCTTGAAAATTACCTGTGAGAGTAGGGATGGCAGAACTCCGGGTTTTGGCCCGACCCGGTACGGGTTGGATAAAAGTGCAGGATTATTTGGGTCGGGTTGGATTGAGTTAATTTGCACTTTTGTGCAAGTTAGAAATATAGTAAATAATAAAACAAATAATGCTCAATAGTTATCACTTTTAAACTTATATTACTCATAATTACCTTCATAAGTTCATATTCGCTATAGATAACACTTTTTAATTATTTACTTTATTTACCAAAACGCCATACAGATATTTCATAAAAAATGAAAAAAAAACTTATATTACTCATAATTACCTTCATAAGTTCATATTCGCTATAGATAACATTTTTTAATTATTTACTTTATTTACCAAAACGTCATACAGATATTTCATAAAAAATGGAAAAAAATCACACAAAATTATATAAAATGCAAAAAATCTCAAAATAAATGAAAAAAAATCACAAAAAATTGTAAAAATTAAAAAAAAATGTATTTTTATAAAAAAAATCACAAAATTTTAAAAAAATTACAAAAAAAATAAAAAAACTATTTTTTTGGGTTTGTAGAAAGATAAAATATGTATATTATATTTCGGTTGTTATGGCAATTTAGTAAATAAACTAAATAATTAAAAAGTGATACCTATGAGAAATGTGAACTTTTCAAGATATTTAGGAGAAATATAACTTGCTATGAGGTACTTATAGTAAATTACTCCATAATAAAGCACAACCCAATACACACATGACACATCGTGATGAAAAGATGAGGGAAAGCTAATTATCAACGATAAAATATTAAAAGAGATTCATTCACCAAATTAATTAGTTATCTCTCTTGTGTACTACCTTTCTCTCTCTATATATAAATATATATATATATATCCTTATTTTATTTTAGCTTATTATTTTCCTTTTTTTATCAGTTTTTTTCCTTTTATTTTTTTGGGTATTGTTGTAAAGAATAATTTAGATTATTATAAATCTTTACCACGTAAATATGAAAAATTTGGAAAAAATAAGATTTTTAGGTTTTTCTAATTTAATTAAGTGGTTATTGTTAGATGCTTAATAATGGGTTGCACTTATTTGGCTTATCAAAAAAAAATCGGGTCAAACGGATCGGATCGGATCGGGTTATGTGCGGGTCGGGTCGGGTCGGGTTTCGAGAAACCCGACCCAATTGTCATCCCTACCTGTGTGAGTGGTCATGTATCTGATTTACATATTTTCTCTACATCAAATATGGAATTACAAAGTACAAAAACAGCAAGAATTTTTTTCATTCATATCAAATGTGGAATTACATAAGTAGAAGAAATCATTCAAAATCATAAACATATCAAATCTACAAGAAAAGAAACATACATAGTCGGGTTTTTCCCCTTATTTTTTTGCAATTGTATTATTCTCCACAATAAAATAAATAAATAATCAGTTTAGATCCAACTAGTAGATAAATTAATTTGGGTCACACTGAAAATCATGAAGAAAAACAAATGTTGTTGTGCGTAAAAGCAGAGAGATGAAGAGTGTTTCTTTGTTTACATATGAATACAATTTTATTATGGTGGCAAATATTTTAGCTTAGCTAGATTCCATTCTGGGCAATTTTATCTTTGGTCCATTTTTTATTAGGTCCAAAAAATACAATTTATTTAAATTTTAGTCCCAAATATAAAAACAGATCAAACTAAAAAACAAATGAAATGTTAAAATTTGTATTTGTACCGTTGTACGTGTTAATAATCTATATTTTACATGTAAAAGTTTATTTAAACGTAAAAGCTTAATTTTAAACGTAAAATCTGTTACTAGAAGTCAATAATTTTCATTTTAAAAAACAGATGAAAATATAAAAACATATGAAAATTATGAGTTTTGAGTCAATAATGTATATTTTACATGCAGAAGTTTATTTAAACGTGAAATGTTAATTTTAGATGTAAAACCAGTTACTAGAAGTCAATAATTTGTATTTTTAAAAACAGGTGAAAATATAAAAACATATGAAAATCATGAGTTTTGAGTCAATAATCTATATTTTACATGTAAAAGTTTATTTAAACGTAAAATCTCTTACTTAGAATTCAATAATTTGTATTTTAAAAAACAGATAAAAATATAAAAACAGATGAAAATATTGAGTTTTGTATTGGGTCTGCACTAAAAGTTAAATAAGTTTGGCTCTTGAACTAAAATTTAAATAAATCCAGTTTTTTAAACCTATCAACAATTAGCTCTCTCATGTCGTAATGATTTGTAAAATAGAACTTGCTTGTCTGTCTTGCTATAAAAAGCTGCTACATGGTCCATATTTTACATGTGGTCATAATTCTATCGAATAAATCCATGTTAAAGGAAAATTTCCGAGTCCGAAAAAGGACATTAGTTTGAGTTGTAAGCTGCTTTCTGAGTTGGAGAATGAGAAAAGTCATCCGATTCAATTAAGATCACTAAACACCAAAAAGATTGAACAATGGTCTTCTCGGCCTATGGGTACCACGAAGTTTAACTATGAATCTGTGATTGTGCGTTTGATTCGGAAAAGAAAATTGGTTAGAGATCATATGGGAAAGACTCTACTTAACTACTGCTCAAGACAACACTGCTCTTACCCATTAGAACGAGAAGTCGTAGCTTTACATAAATATGTCTCACTGACAAAAACAATCAGACTGGATAAAATAGTAGTTGATTCCAACGAAAAATTGAATTGGCGCATATCTAACATATGTGCGGAGATTAAAATTTTGGAGGAATTCTTCGACTCTTTTCACGCAAGTTATTGTCGAAAAATATCTAATGAAGCGGCTCATTGGATAGTTACAAAGGCGAAGCAATGCGCTCTCTCTCCGAAACGGTCATACTCTATTCCGGCACAATTTGAAGAAATTATCTTAAATAATGATCTAAAAGAAGACGTTGGTTGATTAACACTGATTTAGTATTAGCGGTTGTTGTATTTTTCTTTTTTTATGTATAATGACCGCATAAAAAAAACCCATCTTAAAAGCATTGATGTGAGGGCGTACTCTTTAGAGCATATAGTTAAATTTTGTTTGTTAAGTGATACCACATAAGCGAATAAGTAGCTTTTATCTTACACCATCGCACGTTATACTGAAATTGTTTTATCACACATGTCCACAATTGTCTTGTTAATTAACTTTAACTACAAAAACCATATATTTATATTATATTATATTTGAACTAGATTTGCAACATGTGTTGTTAAATTTTTATTTATGTAAAATTTTAAATTAAAATCAAAATTGTTTACTATTTAAATAATTTCATCACAAAATAACTTTGTTTTTCAAACAATTTGATATAAAAACAAAATTTTAATGTAGAGAAATATTAATTTTTTTAAACCAAATAAAATAATAAATTAAATCAATTTAAAAGCAAATTCATATATTTGCTACAATTTAATTTGTAGCAAGAATGGAAAGAAAAAGTTAAAGTTCTAGTTTCTGGTATGGTTCTGAAGTAGTATCTAGAATAATTATATTAAAAATACACTTACAATTTTATTTTTACTTTTTCTACAAGTAAAAATAGAAAGTACAATTAATATGTTAATTAACTATATAAACCCAATTAATATGCTAACTATATACATCTTGTTGTGTGACATATTAGCTCGTTATATATATATATATATGAGATATGTATAGATATAGAGAGAGATATATGAGAGACAACAGACGAAGTGTTTTTTCATTAATATGAGTGTAAGAGAGATACAACAAGAGGCCACTGACCCTCTTTATATAATAGAGGATAGGGCTACCTATGCTAGGAAAGCCCAAGATAGGCCCAATAGAGTAAGACCTAATATGACAAATAATATACTACAACACTCGCCCTTTGAACGTCTTGATTTCTTCGTCTTCATGCTGTCGATCTGAGTCGAGTTCATTCGCAGTGTTGAACACATAAAAACCTTAGGGCCGAAAAACCCAGTGTGGGACAAAATGCCTTAGGGCCGGAGAAACTGTGTAGCCGAATGATATAGGCTGAAATACCATGTAAGTAACTAACTACAAAACAGTGTGCCTCATCAAAACTTTGTCAGAGCAAACCCAATGGGAAACTTTCTGATCGAAGGAAAAAGAGTGCAACAGTGGTAGTGATAGGGATCAACCACAAAATAGGTGCCTTATCAAAACCTTGCCAGAGTATACCCAGTGGAAAAAACCTTCGGTCGAATGACAAAAAAGTACACAGTGATAACAAGTATACAACAGGATACTCTCCCTAATTTCAGCAATCTTAAGTGAGATATGATGGGAACGTGTTTCGCTAAAAAAACCTTCCCAAGGAAATGGGAAAAAAATTTGGTCTAAGGACAAAAAGAGTACACGAGCATGCAACTGGATGCTCCCCCTCACTTGCACACGACAGGGTGCGAGAATTTCGATTAAGTAGTAATTAGTATAATAAGCATTCATCTGGATGCTTCCCCTCACTTATACACGACTGGGTGCAAGGATTTCATATTCCAAGAAAGAGTATGAGCATTCGACTGTATGCTTCATTTACTTGCACACGACTTGATGCAATAAAATCTAACATGGAATATAATAAGCATTTAACTGGATGCTCTTAAACTTCACATGTGAAGATTTATTTCAGCAAGAAATGTTAAATAGCATAATCTAGTCATGTCACTCTTGATCGATAACAACAAGTTGTCCTCAAATAAGACAAGTGTTTTATCTGTATCGTGAGACAGAGCATATGTAATTCAAATATGACTAATAATAGCTCGAAGTCATATATACTCTCTTGTCGTCTCATAGAGCACGAGTAGATCATAGTGATTCATTTGGAGTCATTCCAAAACCTCAAGGATATCGCCTTATTGCTAATAATAAAGACATAACCATACTAGAAATATCCCTTATGCGGGTCTGATAAGTAACTGGCATCGGTATAACCGAAAAAGGGTGGCGTTAAGTCGAGTACCAAAAGGGCAGGTACACTCGACAACGCAAAAAGGGATAAACTAGCCCACTTTCAAAATTACCATAAGGTAAACGAATATGTCTTTAGTGCCGTTTCGGTGGCAGCGTGTTAGCGCGATGCTGTGTCGAGCTATACCATTCACAGCAGACAAGATGTTTGCCTTAGTACATTAGACCAAGTACAATGATGCGCTTATTGTACTTAGATATGAACATCATGGTTCAATATCTCTTCATCGTCCCATCAGGGACGGACCGGGTCTATATCAATGTCTAGTGATCGAACGATCATGGGAGAATCTGACAACTTAGCGTCATAATGACTAAAATGTCATAACATCTTCCGGGTGTAGTCTGAATCATGGACTTAGATTCAATTTTTACGGGACTCGATCATCAGGCCGAGTCACTATTGTTTCTTCCCAACATCCTTCATCTCGAAGGCAAATCCAAAAATGGATCGCATAATAAAACACGCAAGGGCATAATACTTGTTCAAGTATCCCAAGATAATCAAGTACTCACTTAGGCGGGTATACCACATCCGCTCGGATTAGATTAATCCATATAGTGAACGTCTCATTTAATTGAGATCGTGATCTATGGTCAGAACTACTTGATTTAAGCACATTAGGTCACACAAGGACCTTCATCTATATCTCTTTGTCTAAATCTCCATAGAGATAAAACCGTGACTACAATCACATGCTGCATAATCAGTTTTTCGGAAACTACTAAACTGATAAAGTAGGGGACCATTATAACATCCATTACGAGGAAATAAACCATCTCGTAATCAATTCCAAGGTGTGAGAGAAGTCTTGCTCTACTAGACGAGCATTCTACAATCTCATTATTCTCATCACTCTTCCTTACGAATAACCAAATAAACAAACTCGTTTAACATTAGTGGTGTTGGAGCTACAGGTCCGAACACACTTTCGCTAAGGAGTCTACTTGGATTTTAAATTTCCATTAGTCCAGTCTATTCTACTTTGACTTCAGGCAACGGTACAGAGTTCTCTGTCATAATTTGCTCATATTATCAGTCGTCACCGAATATATGAACAAGTAATCAATGGCAGAATCGTTTCGCTTCAATATCGTCTAAGATATCATGATCTACATATATTTTGGGATTCTTAGGATAAGAAGGAAATCACACATCTCCTTGATCCTTTATAATCTTGTGCGACAAACGAGTTTTAGTTCACCTCTCCAGGGGATGAACGAATTAAGAACCGGTCAACTTTCTCGTATCTTGGGAAAGATGACAGACTGACGGCCGACGGCAGCATCCTTTTCTTGGCGGGTTCGGCCAAAGCAACGTGTTACGACAGGAACACAGTGTCCGACAGGTACGTCTATCCTTGCAAGCATTTTGTAGTAGCTATAAATGATCTCGTGACATCTCATAAAATCATTAAATGCGTTTGGCATTTGGCACTATGTTTATTTTTGGGGATCAAGCTAAGACTGAGTGGGTTATGCCACGTTACTTCACGTCATTCCTTATCAACGGTAACGTGCAAATCTCCCCCTAACGACGGGAAGAACAGTCTTAGTGATGTCACTTTCACATATCATGCGGTAAAGAGATCGCTTGACAAGGTTACTCTATCAAATGATAGGCAGAAGATTCATAATCGACTTATGTCCCCTTCAAAGGTCCATATTTTGAATGCTATAGCGGCTCAATCAAAATATTAAGCACTCAAAAACGCGTTCATATGAGGCGTCTGGCTCATAACCAGTAACCAACTGGTACGTATTTAGTATTTTGACTGACTATGGGCCTCAGACGGACCAATACAGCAATATGCAATGTATTGTGACCCCACACAGAAATATATAAGTATGCATCACTAAATAACGCGTGCAATCATTTGCAACCGCTTAAATTTTTTGTGAGTCCATTTTGGGTCGGAACATAATCAAGATTACGTTCAATTTCAATTCCCAAAGTCAAGTAATACAAATCCAAATTTCGATTCTTACTCTTCGGCATTATCAAGTCGACTAGAATTTTCAGGATAATCCGAGTCATGAGCCATCAACTTAATGATAAGGCTAAGAGTTTGGAAAGTGCTGTATTTATGTGGACAACAGTAAAATGTGACCATATTTTCGATGCATCAACCATAACCATTTATATTTATAGTCCTTTTCGTGATCTTTACACATACTAGTCTTTCAAAGTGAGCATTAGTGGCATGAATTTTGGATTAATCACCAAATATATCCTCTAAGAGAATCCAAATGCGATGGATTATAAATCAAGCATCGTCTTTTGACCCGGGAATATCTCATCCGGTCAATGCCACAATATCAAAATGTTATATCAATCGACGACATGCGAATGATAGTATAGACAATCATGTCTTAGCATCTAAATCATTTTTCATTTCGACGACAGGCGAAATGATAAGGTAACTTTAAATGTTTTAAAGAATGTGGTAGCAACCACAAGAAAGACATTTCAACTCCTCTAAAATACGCTTTTGGTCGTATATAATGGAGGATATGGAAAGAAATTTTAGTTCTTTCATGAGCTATTACCAGATAACACTGATTTTCTCGAATATTTTATAACTCAACAAGGTACGGCAGGACCTACATGAGTATGAGGTCTCATATTTGACAAATCAATTTGGTTTTACCAAAGATTTCAATTTTGAACGACAGGTCCAGAATCGTTGTCACTGAATACTCTTTTAGGCAAGTAGTTGGTGAAATTATGTGGTACACTATCACCCACTATTTCCAGAAAACCAACTACACCACAAGTATTGCCTAAAATTTCATAATTTAAAGTTTGGTCACATTTGTCAAAGAAATTTGCTCAAAACACTTTAAATTATTTCGAGAAATTTCGTAAATAGGCAAACCATAATCCAAAAGTATGATCCAAATGGAAAAATAATATTCCAAATGGAAGACATAGTACAGATGAGCAAAAAAATGGCTCAATGATTTATCAAAATCAATAAAGAAATGTACCAAACTCATTTGAGCCACAAAACCGGAGGTCTGAAGAGTTTTCTTTCAGTTAGCTTTAACCACATTAGCATCGTATTTTCCACCTTTATAATAGTTTTGAACTATTTAAGGGGTAACCGTGCTTGATCTTTGTCTTTATAGCATAGAGTTTGCTCTTTGAACATTATCTCTTGCTTTGGGACAACATACCATATTGTTCCTTTCAAGAACTGTCTTGGAGCCACGTGTCTTAGATTTTGACAATTGTCTAAAACCTCGCTTGGTTAGGCGATTCGTCAGGAACGCGACAGTTCGAGAAAAATAACAATTGTCTCGGTTCTCGATTCGTGAAAAAAAAAATGTACACGAAGATCATTAATATCATGCAAACAATTCTCCATTGACCCAAGAGGATTTAAAACTGCACATCGGAGCATTTTCTCATCCACAAACAGATGGACGATGAGGGAACATGGTGAATATAAATTCACGATACTGCTTACGAAATACAATTTCCAAGCTAGTATGTTGGTGAAGGTCGATATAGCAAAATATTAAAAACCAGGATAAACCTCAAGGTTTATAAATACCCAATATATGTGCGTTCACCAAAAATCTCCAATATCCGTGAGTGTATATCTTAGTCTCCGCGAGCAAAGTGTCGATAACGTGGTGTGTGACATATTAGCTTGGTATATATATATATGAGATATGTATAGATATAGAGAGAGAGATATGAGAGACAACATACGAAGTGTTTATTCATTAATATGAGTATAAGAGAGATATATCAAGAGACCTCTGACCCTATTTATATAATAGGGGCTAAAGTTACATATGCTAGGAAATGTCAAAATATGCCCAATAGACTAAGAGCCAAGATGGTTAATAATATCCTACACCACATCTATGAATTTAATGTAATAAAGTAATTTACACAACAAGAACACTAAGGAAAAATAAATTGTATCGATAACATATATATGTACGTATGTAGTATGCACTGTTTATTTTGATGTAAATACATAATGGATTATACTTTAGCAATAAAGAAAAATGTAATGCTAAAAATAAGAGTTGAGAAGCATCAATATCATCATTTAATTAATTTGGTTGTTACAGTTAAAAATAAAAAACTAAAGTACGACAATTATATTTTGTGAACTCATCATCTTAACAAGGAAAAAAAATACTTTTAATGTATTGTAGTGCCGATGGTTAACAATTTAGGTAATTGAGTATCAATTTTAACAATTTATGTCCTAATTTATGAATTTTGTCACAATTAATGACCTGACGTTAATCTATGAATTGCACTCATGTTGTCTCACATATCACATAATGAGTGTAATTATGTCAACGTCCGTAAAAAATAGATCTCGAGATGTGAGATATAATGATTGCAATTTCATATTATGGTGTTAGATTCTTAATAGTACCTAAATTGTTAATTACTGATAATACAGTACAATAAACGTATTTGTTCCACGTGGATAATATGATGATTGACCAGATTAAAACATATACGGAAAGTTTTATGTGCAAAATACATGAGATTCATGTGCAATCGCTAGAGTGTTGTTAACCAATAAATTGGAGCAGAGCAAGAACTTTTGCGATGATATGAAATGCATTTCCTGAATAAATTGGGGACATTAAACCTTATAAAATGTATTTCCTGAATAAATTGGGGACATTAAACCGTATAACAATAAGTAAATGTACCAAACGACACTGCTTTCCCACACCAAGACATACCAAATTGTGTTCTAACACATATATCCAAAATACAATAGTAATGCATACGAAAACTCATTCTCTCTGGTGCTTGGAGCCGACCCTTGCTGAAAACCCCATCTTCCACATATTTTCTACAGTACTTCATCTCTTGTAGAATAAGATGGTCGATCAGACTAATTGGAAAGTTGTGAATGAAAAATATGGGAGTTGATAGGCGACTACTAACGTTTTTAGCCAATAGACTGGAACAGGGGCAAGAGCCTATTAGATATGATATGCATTTCCTGAATATTTCAGGGCAATAAACCATATAACTATATGAATATGTACCAGGATGATGCTTCCCTTCACCAAGACGTGTTGTATCTAGATAAATAACTCGTTGTGAGTGCGATTTGCAAATTTGCTACCCAAACTATGCATGTGAACGTGAATGTAGCGATAACTGCCAGGTCAGCAGTTTGGCCACTCTCTCTAAAGGCTTGGTTGTTAAATATGTCAATGTTTGGAAATGAGAGGCGTAAAGCCCATTCGCCGTCCATCCAACTATTCTTTGACGTTTGAAGAATACGTTTTTAGGACCTTGTCGGTATGGTGTCGGAAACTGCCAAACCAAATACAAGTTAGCATCCACATTGCACTTGATAAATTTGGCTAGCTAACTATTGCCAAATAAGCAAAAAAACACCCACTAACTTACATTCATACAAGTTAACTTTAACTTGCATTTTTTGTTTACATTACATTGGACTAACTAGTTTTTGCTAGTAAGAGTATATTTTATTAATATATTGGTACTAGTTAATGTTATAAGTGAGACATATGATTATTAAAGAATTTAAAATAAAATAAAATAAAATGATAAAATGATTATCACCTCACTCATTAGTGTGATTGCTAAATTTAGCACAAAACTTAACAAATGATTTGTTTGTTTTAAAGGAAAATAGAGGCTGGAAAATATAGTTTTCTTTGTGTTTGTTTCAATGGAAAATTTGTATTCCAGGAAAATATTTTCCAGAATTGGAGGAAAATCAAGGAAAATATTTTCTTTTAAAATTATCAAGAAAATATTTTCCGGAACCATAGTGTGACCATAACAAAAGGTAATTTAGGGTGAAAAATGATAAACAAAGTTAAATTTAACTAATAATAATGTAAAATGATTTACAAATTAAATTTTAAAAGTACTCCATAAGTTAAGAAAAAAGTAAAAAAGTAACTTAAAAGTAAAAAGGTAACTTAAAAGTAAAAAATTAAATTACACTTAAACGCTCATAACTTATAAATAAAAACATAGTAAAAATAAGTAAAAAAAAAAACTTTTCTGTTATTAAAAAGTTAGCTTATTTTAAGTAAATTTCAAATCACAAACAATAATTTACATAAAATATTAACTTATATATTTTATTTCAGAAACAAAGTAGATTAAATATCTAGTGGTGTTTTATATTTGGTATCGTTAATAGTAATGACAGTTAAATACCTTGTTGATCATTAAAAAATGTCTACATAACACTTCACTACAAGAAAATAACTGTATAGCAACAATTGGTCTGCTACTATACGGCTTGTTGCAGAAAATTCAGTAACAATATAGTAACAGTTATCAGCAGTTAGCAACAGAAATTATTGCTATATTGTTGCTAAATTTTAGCAACAAGCCATATATTATCAGACAAACTGTAACTAAACTGTTTCTATATGAATATTTTTTTTTTGTAGTGCTTGTACCTAAAAAAAAATACATGTAAGTTAAATTTTTATAAAACATTAGCTCATAATAAATAAAAGTAACTTACTTCTAATAAGTTGAAAAGTAATTTGTATGTTTAAAGTTTTTATATGTTGATTTTGTTACTATTATGAGATTTTATGCTTGTGTTTGTTATAGAAATTATAAATTATAATTAACATTTTTCATGAATTTTTTCCCTACAAGCAAACACCAAAAAATTCATGGAAAATAGCTGGTTTTTCAAGAAAATCTTTTCCTCGGAAATCTGTTTGTTTCTTCGAAAAATAATTTCCGGGGAAAAGATTTTCCAAGGAAACGATTTTCATGGAAAAAAATAATTTTCCATAATTTTTT
Organism: Primula vulgaris; assembly: GCA_963920805.1. NCBI lineage: Eukaryota > Viridiplantae > Streptophyta > Magnoliopsida > Ericales > Primulaceae > Primula > Primula vulgaris. The sequence goes on from OY987220.1 coordinate 23,279,871, forward strand.
TGGTGTTTGGTTGCGTGAAATTTTTTCATGGAAAATCTAAAATATACTTTATAATTTATTTAACAAACATAATAATAGAATTACGTAATATTAGTAACAAAATTAGCATATAAAATTTTTTAAAAAAAAATTAGAAGTATGAAATCTGAAAGATATTTCAAACATAAAAAATCACATTTTACCGAGCAAAGTCCAGTGACATGCTAATTAATAAAACTCTAAAATTAGCGTGTAGTCTTGACCAATATTTATTTTGACGGCTATGGAGACTTCATCAATCTCATGAGAATTTTTTCGCAAATATTCAGAAAAATCTTCCGAAAAGTTATACTAAGATTAGTTGAAGAAGATAAATTTTTTTGATAGTTTGACAATAAAAATTAAGACCAAGTTGCAATTTAAAAATTGATCAAACAATCAACAATGAGTTGTTAATATATTATACAATATAAAGAAAATGTCTTATGAGAACCGGGAGGAGAAGAATTTTTTAATTACTATATAATGTTTAATAGTAGATTTTTGTTGTTGTGCTATAATGTATAATGGTATAATAGTATATTTTTATAATAGATTTTTTATAACTATAATGTTTAATAGTAGATTTTTATAATAATTGTTTTTTATAGTATAATAGTACACGCATGATGCATGATGCATGATGCATGATCTAGATTAGTAATATGTGTGAATATAGAAGCTTGTTATCTCCTTGTTTGAAAAATATTTTATCACCAAAATTAAGGGAAAATATTTTCCTATATTTTCCTGTTTTAAGGAAAATCTTTTGCAATATTCTAACTTATCAAATCAAACAAACATTAGAAAATATTTTAAGTGGAAACAAACAGAGTGTGTTATCAAGTTCAAGGGTAGATTTTAGATTGGTATATTATCTACAACTTAATTAATGGTTGGTTCCAAAAACTGAAACTAATTGAGGATCGGTCCGTTTTTACGAAAATCAACCAGAGCACGACATGTGGCGGAACGAAGTCTGTACGCGGAGCACCACATCGGGTCCTCTGTTTCCTGGAATTACAACACTGCCCATGTAGTTTCAAGTATTATTATTTCAGTCCCTTTAGTTGAAATCTAACAGGAAAGGCTATATGATTTGCAAATTTTATACATTAAATCCCATAATTTAACAAACGGCTATAATTTTAACCCCCTATTAAATTTTAACCCCCTATTAAATTTTAACATCAAAAAAATTCACCTATCCAAAAAACACTATAAAATGATTCTAAACAGTGGGGAAAGTCAAAAAATTAGAGAAAAAACAACTTTAAAAAAAAAAAAAAACTCTAAGAAAACATTTAGACCATTTCTAAAATAGTATACAAAAAATATACTAGACAAATGAAGTTAAAATAAACAGTCGGAGTCATTTTAATATTAGTACGAGTCGTTTTAAAAAAATTCTGACTCATTTAAAAACGTTTGAGTGATTTTTAAAACAGTTCGAGTCGTTTAATATACAATTTCGATCATTTTAAAAATAGTTTAAGTCATTTTATAAACAGTTCGAGACATTGTAAAAACAAATTAAGTCATTTTAAAAATAGTATGAGTAATTTAAGTCATTTCAAAAACAGATTGAGTTAATTTAAGTCATTTTAAAAACGGTCTGAGTTAATTTAAGTTATTTTAAACACAATATGAGTTAATTTAGGTAATTTTAAAAATAGTCTGAGTTATTTTAAAAATAGTCTGAGTTAATTTAAGTCATTTAAAAAATAGTCTGATTCATTTTTAAATAGTTTGAGTTAATTTAAGTCATTTAAAAATAGTCTGAATCATTTTAAAAACAGTATGAGTTAATTTAAATCATTTAAAAAATAGGATGAGTTAGTTTAATTCATTTAGAAAACAGTCTGAGTCACTTTAAAAATAGTCTGAGTTAATTTAAGTCATTTAAAAAACAGTATGATTCATTTTAAAAACATTTTGAGTTAATTTAAGTCATTTAAAAATAGTCCGAATCATTTTAAAAACAGTATGAGTTAATTTAAGTCATTTAAAAAGCAGTATGAGTTAATTTAAGTCATTTAGAAAACAGTCTGAGGGATTTTGAAAACAATATGAGTTAATTTAAATCATTTAAAAAACAGTATGAGCAATTTTAAAAATAAACTAATTCGTTTTAAGTTATTTAAAAAATAGTATGAGTAATTTTAAAAACAGTCTAAATCATTTTAAGTCGTTTAAAAAATAGCCTGAGTCATTAGAAAAATAGTCTGAGTAGTTTTAAAACAGTATGAGTTAATTTAAGTCATTCTAAAAATAGTTTGAGTTAATTTAAATAATTTGAGTTAATATAAATAATTTAGAAAACAATTTGAGTTAACATAAGTAATTTTAAAAACAATCCGAGTTAGTTTAAGTAATTTCAAAAACAGCCTGAGTTAATTGAAATCATTTTAAAAGCCGTTTCAGTTAATTTGAGTCATTTTAAAAAATAGTCTCAGTTAGTTTAAGTCATTTTAAAAGCAGTTTCAGTTAATTTAAGGAATTTTAAAAATAGCTTCAGTTTGTATAAAAACAGTGTAAGTCATTTTGAGTAATTTAAAAACAGTTTGGTTTGTTTTAAAAATGTTCGGGTCATTTTAAAAATATATATTGCCTTTGTAAGAAGTCTATTAGCACTTGAATAGTTTTATGGTCATTTGAAAATAATGCATGATCATTCAAAGATTATTTACGGTCATTTGAATAGACTTTTTTTAGAACGGGCTTAACGAAAATAGTTTTAACATCTCATTTGTATCACTTTGATGTGAAATTACTCATTAAAAATGACCAAATATTAAACTAAACGATTTATGTATATTAATTTGTTAACTTTATGACTGAAAATATTTATATCTAAACTATTGTACCATTTTCGTAATTTATCCAAACTAATGCAAAATTATAATTCAGTGCAGTTTATCTTTTTCTAGATCTAAAATTAGAGAGAGAGGTGGAGGAGAGAGATGACCCGTCGTCCACCACTGTCGGCCCTACCACCACCGGCCCCACTGTCGGCTCCACCACCGCCACCCTTCAATATTATATAGATATAGATATATACATATACACATATATAAATAAATATATATATATATATATATATATATATTTATATATTTATATATGTATATATATAGATAGATAGGCAGCGATGGAGACCACGTAGGGCGATGGTCCAAGACGATAGTCGGGTCCATGGCGGCGGAAGTGACCCTAGGCAGAGATTTTTTTAGAGAGAGAAAGAAAAAATTGAAATAGAATTGATAGACTATTTATATGTACCTAAAATTGGACCAATACTTCAATAATTTTGTAAAAAAGAGATCAATCCTTAAATAAATTTGGAAACAAGACCAATGGTTAAATAGTTTCGTTTTGATAGACCAATTCTTAGTTTCCTAACAACGAACAAATCTTATCTACAAAATGAACTAACAAATAACAACTAAATTCTTTATTTAATTCTACATGTCAAAAGGTTGTATAAGCACATTAGCAGCCGATTTGGCTTTGAGATTTTGTCAAGTGATTCTTACCTTTAAGATTTTGTATTAATCCTAAAAAACACAACATGACAAGACCTTATCTGTGAGGTAACACCGTTTAAATAGTGAACTTGAAATTTTATTTATAGACCTAATTTTTTGTAATTAAACCACAACTTTACAAAAAATTAAGATTAACTATTGGCTTTCTCATCAATGTGAATAGTATATAATTACACAACTCACACACTCTATGTGACTAATTTTCCAATGATAAATATGTATTTTTTTAAAACGTGTATAAGTATAATGATATTCATACAACTCGTGCACTGTATGTGATATAAATTTATATATATTTTTTTAAAATACCGATATACACTCATTCGAATTAGTTACACGTGAATTATTCCTCGTCAACTATGGTATTTGCTCGATTTTAGATGTAACTTAAATGTCTTAAATATTCTTGAATTCCTTGATTATTATATGTAACGTCAATTATACAATTTTTTTTTTAACAAAAGCTCTACGAAATTGAGTATCATACAGTTACAAAAACAAAAAAACCATACAACTCATTAATAAATAATTTTTTTATCTTCTTACCGTTAGTATTCAATTAACTTGTACTTAGCCATTACAGCATTACTTCCGTCTTTGGTTCTATGACCTTTCAATGTATGCTTTTTTTACACCAAGAAAATGAAGCATCACGGGTGTTCTAAACTAAGAAAATAGTATACAAATAAAAGGATATCGTTTCATAATAATAAAAAATTAGTGTTATCGAAAACTTTCTTTGAGTACAAAATACTGGTTTGTGTTATTTTACAAAATTCGAAACCAAATTCTCTAGTTGCTACTAAGAAAGCGCCTTCATCGGGCTATTCGGACTCGTGTATAAAATCACCACTCTCCTCATCGGCTTCTGGAATAGTGGTACGTAAAAAATATAAAACTGCACCCTCGTTAGCCTCTGTCAACCAATCCCCACTCAAGAGGCGATTATCCTCAAAACTGAATCCTTTTATGACCGGTTTTATGCCTTTTTCGTCGTTAGCAGTAACAACGGACTCTAGTTCGATTTCAGAAACATTTGTACCGTTACTAGCGGTACTACGATTTGGATGAGAACCTTGACCATTGAAATCAACTGGCTCTAGTTCGATTTCAGAAACATTTGTACCGTTATTAACATGTGCGTTTGCGTATTGTATGCAAATTGTGTGTTTAACATTACTCATATTGTTGTGTTTACAATATCTCTTATATTTTTAAAATCAACAAAAAAGTTTTAATTTTTATTTATTTATTTTTTGTGCGTTTGAATAAGATTCAATACCATTCGGAACAAACTCGAAAGAACTAAATAAAACATAAAATACATAGAAACATTAGTTCGCAACTCTAAAGAACCACCTAAATCAACCCACCTAAAACAAACTAAATACAAGAAAACCAAATAAAGCGTAAGTAAAATAGAACCAATCTCAACGATTTTTCAGTGTTGATAATAAATATTGATAAAATAATCTTTATAATTAAAAACCAAATAAAAAGCCTAAAAAATTGAAGTATGTAAAATGACCAAACTACCCATGCATATGAATTAATTTTTAAAAACAAGTTAATGGGTATATCTAGGGGCGGGCACGGGGCGGATTGGTCGCAATCCTAACCCGCCCCGTAAAATAAATAGCGGAACGGATTGGAGCGGATTAGTGAAATTCAAATCCCAACCCAACCCAACCCATTATAATTAAAACCCCAACCCAACCCAACCCAACCCATTATCAAGCGGGGCGGATTGGGTGCGGGTTGTTTCTTGAATTTTCATTTTAGTCATTAATTTTTCATTATTTCGCATAATTTACCTAAATATTTTTAAAAAAATAAATCTTTCAAATAGAAATATAAACTAAAAGTCAACAAAAATACGTTTAGAATGTTCGGAACAAGTAACAAAGCTAAAACAAAACAAAACAAAACAAATTATTCTTCATCAACATAATCAAAATAAAGTTCAATAGCTAATTGAATCCACAAGTTCAATAGATACAGATTTCGTAATAACTTTATATAACTTCGTATTTGGCTATACTTCAATTACAAATAAAGTTTTTAAAAATAAATTAACCACTCATACTAGCTAGACCCAGATTAAAAATTCATTCTTTTTATAAATACGAGATAATACATTGAATTTATAAGACAATATATCAATCGAATCATTAACCTTAAGTTTGGACAATGCAAAGATTTTTTGTCTATATATATAATTTTTCTTAAATCAATACTACTATAATATAGAAGCTCTTGTTAAAAAAGATCTTGAGAAAATTTATATTTATATATATATATATATATATATATATATATATGCGGATTGAAACGGGTTGGGGTGGATTAACCCGCGGTTTGGAAACCCCAACCCTAACCCAACCCACGAATTTTTTTACGGATTGGGGCGGGGCGGATTTAACTTTTTTTGACACCCAACCCGCCCCAATCCGCACGGATTGGGTTACGGGGCGGGTTTGCGGATTTTTTGCCCACCCCTAGGTATATCATTAGTAGCAAAAACAAAATAACAATGCATCTCGTTTTTTATTGAAGATTTTTATCTTCTTACCATTAATAATCAATTAACTTGTACTTAGCCATTACTTCCATCTTTAGTTCCATGACCTTTCAGTGTATATATACAATAGTATAGTATCACGGATGTTCTAAAATAAGAAAATAGTATAAAAAACAAAAGGATATTTTCAAACTCAAAATTTAGCGTTACGAAAGGTTTTTTATTTTATTTTTGTACTTGGTAAATCCAAAGCTAGGGTTTCCTCTCAATCATTGATTTCTAAACCTATTCAGTAATTCTTAGCTATATCATCTGGTTCTGTTTTTTAATTTCTTGGGTAATTTACTGCTAAAATTTTATCTGAACCATTGGTTTTAGCTTCTGTTTTTCATCTGAATTGTTTTTGTTTTTTTTTGGTAATTGATAGCTAGGGTTTCATTAAAGTCTTTGATTTTAGCCTCTTTTTCATTTATAATGGAGCCTCTTGTTGGAAAAAAGTTTCGGATAGGTAAAAAGATCGGTAAAGGCTCGTTCGGAGAGGTATGCCAAGGTTAGTACAGTATACCTTGACCTTTGTTACGGCTTTGTTTATGATATTGTCAAGTATGTCTAATTGAGTTCTACATTTTGCAGGTACTGATATTCAAACAAATAAAGAAGTTGCTATCAAATTTGTGAGTGCTTACGTATTGAATTCATTGTTTGGTTGTTTTCTTAAAATTCCTATTGATTTAGCGTTGTAACAAAGTAGCTGTTTGTTAAATTGTTTATTACCTCTTATTTCGATAAATTAGTGTTTATGCCCACACTGAATGGAAGTTTGACACTGCCCTCTATTTATTTTCTCTATGCAAAGATGATCATCACTACAAAAAAATGTCAACTTATCATCAGAGCGTCTGCGGCTAAACTGATGGTAAAGTGAGTATCGCTAAATTTAGCAACCGTTTATATTGCTAAACCGTTGCTAAAATTCAGCGACACTCACTTTACCAACAGTTTTCAAAAAGTAAACTGTTGATATCTGAACTTTTTATTGTAGTGCATGGAAAAGAAGCTTATATGCATCGTTCTTGTTTTTCATCTTTTAGTTGCAATGCTGCAAATCTGCAATGCATTTGGTTGAGCAGCTTAATACCGAGCTTTTTTGCATTTCCGATCCTAGAAAACTCTAAGCCAAATAATCCCTATGTCACTATGTATATTATCATGAGTTATCACTTTCAACAATGCTCATTGAGAGGGATTTTCATAATTTGTAATTTATATCAACTAGGGTTATGGATGACTTGTATTTTTTGCTTTTGGCTTATTATTTTGAAACATGTGATTATGGAATAAACTCTGGGATACCCCTCTTGTGTCCCTTCATCTCCCATAGAAAAAAAGAGTCTGAAAAATGAGAATTCATACAGGTTTGGTCGCTAGATTCATTTTTTCTGTTGATGAGACATCGGTGGTTTTGGTGTACAAGTTTTCAAGGCCATTCTTTAATTACTTATGCCCTCATGCTTAGTTAAACGATTCGAAATATGTTGATTTTGTTCCTATGACTTAATTCTTCTACCACATGTTTGTTACTGCGTTTTCATATGTCTTATTCTAACGCCTATGATTTTCGAACTTGTATTGAATTGTAGGAGAATATCAAGGCAAGGCATCCTCAAGTGCTCTATGAATCACAAGTGTATAAGATTCTACAGGGAGGAAGTAATAATCCCCATACTTGTTTCCCTCCCTTTTTAATAAAACTTTTTCAAAAATTAATTACTGATATTCTTGTACGCTTTATGTTTCTCTTTTTTCGTGTATTGGCAGCTGGAATACCGAAATTGAGATGGTCAGGTGTCGAAGGAGAGCACAACGTTCTCGTAATGGATTTATTGGGAAAGAGTTTAGAAGACTTGTTTAGCCTTTGCAGTAGAAAGTTTTCCTTAAAGACGGTTCTTATGCTTGCAGATCAAATGGTGAGTGAGATCATATGCATCCAAGTTTCTAAAGGGAAAATAAAATTGTTATCTTGTTTTTTCTTGGACACTAACAAGTAATAACATTGTTTTCTTGCTGTATTGAAAACCTTTTTTCTGTTCTTTTTTAGATCAGTCGGATTGAGTTTATTCATTCAAAGTCATATTTGCACCGAGACATTAAGCCCGACAATTTTCTTATGGGGTTAGGCAGGCGCGAAAATCAGGTCTGGTTTATATTCTTTTCTTTTTCTTTCCTTCTACTTGTATAGCTTAATAGTTGCACCACCGATACTTATTTATCAATCTTCCACTCGATTTAAAACAGGTCTACGCAATTGATTTTGGCCTGGCTAAGAAGTATAGAGAATCTTCAACACGTAGGCATATTCCTTATCGGTAAGCATAGATAGCACTCCTATGGCGCTTTTTATCTGTTACCACTTTTTATAATAGAATTTTTTCTCTTGCAGAGAGAACAAGGATTTGATGGGTACTGTAAGATATGCAAGCATTAATACTCACCTAGGCGTTGGTAAGCCATACCATCGTGACTGTTTTAGTTTTTATTAGAGTTAATTAGGTGAAAATTTATTTTCTTCTTTATGGTTTGATTAGCTCTAATCTTGAATATGGTAATTTTGTAGAACAAAGTCGAAGGGATGATTTAGAATCACTTGGATACATTCTTATGTATTTCTTACGAGGAAGGTAAACTCTGAAGTTCACTCTTGTCTCCGTGTCAATCACTAAAATGTATTGTGTTATTTACGACTCTATTTTTCGTAGTCTTCCTTGGCAGAGGATCAAAATGGGAAATCGGAAATTGACGTACGATAAAATCAGTGAAAAGAAAGTCTCAACCACAATTGAGGTTATCCATTTTCCCTTGGTGTGACTTAATTTTTAGCCCTTTCTAAACATTTTAGATCTCTCATAAAGCTGCATTTGATTGCTAGGTCCTGTGCCAGGGTTATCCTACAGAATTTGCATATTTTTTTCATTATTGCCGATCCCTAAGGTTTGATGACCAACCAAAATATGCTTACTTGAGGAAAATTTTCAGTGATCTTTTTATTCGTGAAGGTAAGAAGAGTTTGTTTCATGTTACAGATGGAACTTTACGTATTTTAATTGAAACTTGTACATCTTCTAACCAATTATTCTATTCTGTTTTCTTTTGATTCAGGTTTTCAGTTTGATTACGTCTTCGATTGGACTATTTTGAAAGAAAAACAATCACAGCTTACGAATTCACAAGTTACATTGTCTCCGATCTAACTATCTCCCTGATTTTGGCCCTTGGTATAATTTATTGTATTATGTTATTTAGGTCCTGGCCTCATTTTCCCGAAATTGTCATGATAGATCTTACTGATACTGGGTTTGATGAAGTCCAAAATGAATTTATGAGAGCTCCTTCGATTCTGTTTCTTGTACAATATGATTACGATTTAATCCCCTTTCTGTTTTCGGGCTATTAAGGGCAAGTCTTGTAATCTGCCTTTTTTCAACTATAATCACAATAGGTTTAAAATGAAGGGTCGGCTGGACATTATAGCTGATGATTGAACTAAAGCGTTCATAGCGCCGGCTTTTTTGTGTGATTATAACCGGGATGTTTTTCACGAGATACGTATACTAGCATTGGAGACAATTAGTGTGATGGAGAAGATTAAATACAATGATATACAATAGTAATGACAATTAGTTGCTCCATATGATTTGCAATATAGCCTTCACTTATTTGATTATGGAGAAGATTCTTCACATGTAGAATTGCTATAATTTGTGTCCATAACTTTATCATTTCCATTAATTGACAACCCTTAATTATTGTTAATAAAAGGTGACTGGTGGTGGCGTTTATAAAGACGCACCCTGGAAGTTAGATGAAAGAAAAAAAGTAACTTTTTTCGGCGGAACTAAGCATTGTTTATGCAAATGACATAAGTAACTGCAACTTAGATTTCTTTTGTCGTTTTCGTAATTTACATCGGTATGTTTTTGCAGGGTTACATCGTTTTTGCTAATGATGCATACTAAACAAAAATCAACTACATAACCATTAAAATTTCAATTTTAGAATCCATCAATTTACATAAAGTTCAACAGTTTACCCAGAAACCACCTTGAGAAAATAGTAGGCTCAGAAACAAAACAAAACAAAACAAAACAAAAACGAGTTAATAACATTGGATGGTAGATTGGTAGTTAAAAACTGTAAAAACAAAATACATTCCAAGAACAATATAATTTTTTTTTTAAATCAGCTTAAAACTAGAAGAACAAAAACCTGGTGAAATAAGAGATTATATATATAGTGACACAACCTTTCAATTCAAGAGTAATAATTGTTAAAATTCTGAACCTTGGGTTAAAATTAAATGAACCGAAACATTAGATAATCATTCGGCAATAACTGCCGCACCAACTTAACAATGAAAAGCCCGACACCTTTCAATTGCCACGTTGGTTTCTAGTTTATACCTAATTTCATACAACTCACATGTTCTGTTTAATAAAATACATATTTATTATTCTGAAGTTCCATACTTTGGGACTTTATGTTCATAATGATGTCATGCTTGCTTTTGGTATTCCCGAAAAACAAATCCCGATTGAACCTGTATTTGCTCTGGATTCAATCTGCTCAAGGTAAAACTTCATATGGATTTGATGTACTTTTATCTTCAACAAGTGGTCCTAGGTCAAGTTATCGTCCAATGTAATAGAAGTATTTTTTGCTCTTTGAAACCTACTACATTAAACGGGACAGTCCGCGAGAAATCATACTTCTGAATATATATAAAATATAATATATAATTTGAAAAAACAAAATAAAAATATAGTAGAACCCTAGTTGAGAATCCTAATGGAGTCTGCGATAAATTTAAATATTAATTAAAAATAAAAATTAAAATTAAATCTAAGTATTACTAATATATATATATATAACTCACACATTCTCTACATGTATATTTGGAGGGATAAAAATGTATTTTTTAACAAAAATATATTATTGTACATGTAAGTGAGTGTGTAACGAAGTGACAAAGTTTTGTTTTTACTTTATATATATACATTTACCAACCCATATAATGAATTTTCCTAATATTACTAGGACCAATTTTAATTTATCCTTTAATTTATAAATACATTTTTTTCCAACAAACAATACCTTTTGTAATTGCCAAAGTAAGAACCTGTGTACTTGAAAAATCACATGATACAAACCTATTTCTATCATAAATATCAACTGTTAGATGCTTGTGCATGTTTGAAGATACTCTTATGAGTCATAAAATTTTAAATGAACAAATGTATTGATATTAGATTCTCCGTATTAATATTACAAAATAATAAATCATATTTATTGAGAGTCAAAAGCTGTCACAATCATGTCACTAATTTAAAAGACTGTCACAAATCTATCACAAATTGACTAAACTGTTATAAATCTATCGTAAAAATCGTCGCTAATAAGCTCGTAACATAAATAAAAGGTACAAATTTGCACAACTAGGGAAATTAGTCGTATGATTAATAAGCAAATGCAGGTACAATAATATATGTCAGCTCTAACATTGCTTGAGGCTCCTACTGTAAAGGACTAGTTGCAGACTCATCGTAAATCTACTTGAATAATGAGCGAAAATATTATTTCTATATTTTGTGTGATTTTATAGTCTTAACAAAGTATACTCTCTATAAATACTTAATTGTTGTTAGTATTATTTTTTAATAATAAATTCTTTTTTACAGGTAAAAGAAACACAAGTGGTAAGCTGTAGTTCAAACAATATTGTTTTTTAATGTTTGATGAGAACAATTTTATCTCTATTTATGAAGAGAGATAGTAATACTTTTCAAAAATAAATAGTTAATTATGAGATCGATGTGGTATGGTTTTTCAAGTTAAACTAATAAAATATAGAGAAACTGAATTTTGGTAGTGTACTGAGGTGGACATTTCTCTGTTATAATATTTGGTGCTACTAAAATAAATGTAGTCGAGAGGTAATGTTTTTTTGGCTCGAAGAAGTTGGAAGAATGTAGGCAATTAAGTTATGAAAATTAATAGGGAAGAACAGCTTATGATTATATAGGGAGTTATTTACATTTTTGTCCACTTGTACCCCAATTGTTTGGACTTAGATTTCATTTGGGCCAACTTGGCTTTGATTGATATAGTATTAAATAATTTAAATGTACGAATTTGAAGAAAAAATAACATGACAAAAATGATCGCAAGTTTTTGTTTACAATAATATTATATTACATTGATTGAGAAACAGCTGTATAAACTTGTTCTACGTTATTTAAATTTAAGTGTGTAACAACCAATAGAATAATTTAGTTTGAATTTTAAATTAAATTTAGTTTAGTTATTTTTGGGTTCTTACATATGTGTTGGGTTTTTATTGGTTGTCATGTATACATTTTTAATAGACTCGGTCTAGTGTTACTCCCATTGATTGCTCTCTAAACCTTATATAGATTAATTTGATATAATTAAAATTGAAAGTTATGATATGATTTCTTGCGACAGGTTTTTCGTAAAGACTGGTTTAGTTTTTTCTCCAAACTTTTGGATAGTTACTGTTTGTATTGATAGTATAGGGATCAATAACAATTTCACCAAATAATCAATATAAAATAATATTTAATTTAGTGAGAGTCAAAAACTGTCAAAAGTCTGTCGCTAATTTAAAAAGTTGTCATAAATTTGTCGCAAATTGACTAAACTGTCACAAAACCGTCACAAAAAAAGTCGCTAATAAGCTCGTAACAAAAAATACCGTCACTAATCCCGTCGGTATTTGAGTATTTTTTTTATAGTGAATGCCAACAATTTCATATCAAAACTATAACTAAAACCGGTGATGTCTTAGGAGTTACAAACCGACTTAGTTGTACCATTAGAGTTAATTAAGTATTGTTCTCTATAAACAAAACTATTTATTTAACGATCATTATCTTATAAAAATTAATTAAAATTGGTCAATTACTATTAAAACGAATTAATAATTGATTTATTACTCATTAGATATAAAAAAATCTGTCAATTCTATTTATCTCATTTATCACACTCTCTCTCTCTCAAAAAACCCACCTAAATATATATAATCTACTACTATCACCGCTCCGCCGTCGTATGCCGCTGCTGCATTCGCTCTACCGCCGTCTGTCTTCTCTCTCTCCCACTCTACTTACCCCTTTCTCCCTCTCTCTATATATAATTGTATCTATATAACTATATATATATTTATTAAACCAAGACCACATCTGATCTCATCCCCTGAACCACCGGTAGATGCCACGACAAAGATATCCATGACGTCGCTATCACGACAGACTGAATGAGGCGGAGCCGTTCTCTCTCTCTATAAGTTAGGTTTTCAGATTGTGTGATGGCTGAGGAAGATGGGGACTGAACTGTAATTTTGCATAGTTTGATTAAATTCCAGAACCGGTCCATTAGTTTTAGAAATTTAAACTTTAAGTACTTTAATTAAAACTAGCTACTAAAATAATAAAATGCTTCAAAATGACTTAACACTCTTTTCAAAACGACTTACACTGTTATAAAAAATTACTCAGACTGTTTTTTTAAAAACTCAAAATGACTTGTACTCTTTTTAAAATTACTCGAACTGTTTTAAAAATTACTCAAACTGTTTTTAAAAATTATTCAGACTATTTTTAAAATGAATTAAAACAAATCAGATCATTTTTAAATAATTTAAAACGACTCGAACTATTTTTAAAATTTGGTCTCCATTTGGTTTTATTTAATATTCCCTCTGACCTGGCTGATATTTATTATCAAACCAGGAGAAATATGGCATAGATGTTTATATCTTGTATCAACTAAGACTTGCATTACATTTATCTTTCAACAATGATATAAAGAAAGAATTTTTGACATTAAACTTTTGCATAAATTCAATTTGAACCATTATTTTGACATAAACTCTTGCACAGATTCAATTTGAACCATTAGATCATGTATATAAGGGTAAATCAATTATCCACGTTAAGTCTATGCGATAGTTTATGTCAAAAAGTCTCTACTTATATCATCACTCTTTACCTTTATTAATTTCGCAAAATTATTGGTTAAAAAAACAAATATTATTTTATTCTCTTTATTTTATTGAATGCATGTTTAGCATAGCAGCATCAGCTTCAACTTGCCAAATGCATTAAAAACATAGTACTAATGGGGACTGCTCCAATAAATACGTTTTCATAATTATTTTTCTAGAACATCAAAATAAAATAAATGTCGAACATAAATAAATGTATGGGGATGTAATTCATACGGTAGAGCGCTCGCTTAGCATGCGAGAGGTACGGGATTGGTACCCCGCATCTCCATTTTTTTGCTAGTTAACAAACTCAAATTTTCACACTTTTTAAGTTTTATTCCCCTAAGGCTAAATACTAATACTTCACCTGTTACTAGCTATTATTTTCTCTATCCTCCAATTATAATCCACAATCAATATCAATTTTAAAAGTGTACAGTTATATAAAAGCTCACGATGATAAACTTTGATTTTGACCAATTTATCCTGATACACGCTTGATTTAAAGAGGTGGAGACCCAAAATTGATTTTATGGCTTGTAACACTTCGGGTGAAGTCGGTCATACGCTAACTTAATTCAAGCTCATTAATTTATGCATGTTTTTATTTTAATTTATGAAGACGCATGTCTATTGCAACAAGTAAAATACATTTCATTATTTTCTCTCAAAAAGCATTGGATTTCCATTCACATACAAATTGGCAATATATATATATATATATATATATATATATATATATATATATATATATATATATATATTTGGCTAAGCTTAAATGTTGGAATTTTCTTGGTTCACTTGTTTAAGGGTGTGATTGAAACACGAAAAATATCATGAAAAAGAAAAGAAAAGGGAAAGAAAGTAAAACCAAGAAAAATTAATTTGAAATCATTTTCCGGTCACGTGTTTGTAAGGTTGGTAAATCAAGAGGAAAAAAAAAGAGAAAGAGAAGGAGTTAGTCACACTTTTTCCATTTGTTTTCATTTTACTCCCATTTTTTACATGAAAATGGTTTCTTTCATTTTACACACAAATTTTTCTCACTTTATTTTGTTTTCTTTTTGATTGCTTTTCTTATACAAATAAACACAAAAAAATATTTTCTCGACAAATCAGTTTTATTTTTTCATGAGTTTTTCAGGTTAGAAACACATCTTACGAGGTTTAAAAGTCTTTTATTTTTTCTAGATAGATCAAACCCAAGTTTAATATCAGCGTGACTCATTCTCCAATTAAACTTCAAATATTAAGTAAAACTTGAAGTATTGAAAAGTTTAGGGTGTGATTTGAAAGCATATATATCAACCAATAGAAACCATCGTTATCCAAGTTGCAATTTCCAAATTATCATTTAATCCAATGCTTAACATCTCCCTATATTTCTGAGTCGTTTGTATAAGGGATGACATACAACCAAAAATATGCCATCACTGATGGTTTCCAAATACATTTCACTAAGAAACCGAAGTGTTGAAAATAAAATAATTACCCCATATCATGGACTTAACTTCGTATGTCATCCGAATGACGAAAAATATGTGGTAAAGTTCAAAATAAATATTTAAATTTGAAAAATTACGAAATAATCACGAGAGAAACTAGGTGACAACGAAACCGGTCTACAAAACAACACCATTTAAGAAAACTTTATTGTCTTTCATGAATTATATGGAAAATATATGCGAGACGTCATTGCCTTTTAATTTTGTCCACACTCATAATAATAGAAGAATTGTCCACGTTAAGTTCAACTACAGTACTCATATGCATGTACTCGCCACCCTAAAAGGCGACCCGCTTTTCCATTTATTTGCTAACTATTGGGGTCTTATTCATCAAATTTTCAAAAGCACGGCTAGCATGGCGCCTTTTTATATACTTAAGTCGAAAAATATTTTGGACGTATTTTAAATTTCTTTGAAAAATCCACACCATACAGAAAAAATGAATTTCATAATAAAATTATAAAATCTCAATCATGTCATAATAAAACAAAACAAAAAATCCTTTACATAACATAAAATATATCATCAAAGAAAGTGAGTTATTCTTGTAATATTTCAGGGGGAAAAAACAATTTTTGGTCTGAAAGAAAAACAACGGACCTGACATCTAAGCTGAGTCGCTTGTTTACAGGGCTTGTAGTATTTTACCTGAAACAAGGAAACCGTTATGGTACTTAATTTGACCGTAAACGAAAAGGAGTATTTTTTGCTTATCGAAACAGAAAAGTACTATCTAAACTAAATAAAATAAAATAAATACAGTAAAAGAATATCAAAAATGTAATATCAGACACCCAATAGAGAGTCACACGGCCGAGTAACACGTGTGACGGCGCGTGCTAAACAAATTCTTCCTTAAATAAGACACATTTTAAAATAAACTTCTCAACTACACAAGCTTAAAATTTAATAAACCATTTGGAAATAATAATTTTCACTATTCTTATACAACTCAATCGACACCTTTACAACTTACTAGATAAAAACAAATAGAAAAGCAGCGGAATCTAAATAATTAATCATATGAGATATGTGTGGTCTCAACTAACTTAATCACAACTCTAAATAACTGAATAGGTGAAAACATTTTTAAAATAAAAGGTAAGCTAAACGAGTTTAGTGAGTAATAAAGTCTTACGGTAATAATAAGGGACAAAAATAAATTTTTCTCTTTTTTCTTTTCCTTCAAAAATATAGTTTAGTTAAACTTAATAAAAATTCTCAATACTTGATAATATAACTTTTCTTGAAAATTTACTTTAATAACCATTAAATTAATATAAATCTCAATTTTCGATTGGACTTCCCAATTTCAACGTTGAATTCAGACCTCCTGAATCTCTTTTATTATTTCTTGTCGGACTTCCCGAAATAAACTCACTTCTTATCGGACTCCCCGAAATAAACTCCTTTATTTTCGTATTCCCCAAAATAAACTCCTTTCTTTTCGAACTCTCCAAAATAAACTACTACTTTCGGACTTGCCGAAATAAACTACTATTTTCGAACTCACCAAAATAAACTACTCTTTTCGAACTCACCGAAATAAACTACTATTTTCGGACTCCCCGAAATAACCTAATATTTTCGGACTCCTCGAAATAACTTTCTCTTTCCCAACTTATACATCAATCATATAATCTCTTTTATTTATTCGTTTTATTTTTAAAAAAAATGATGTGAAGATTAATAAGTAAATATATAGATAGTATTTTGAAAATAATAAACTTGAGTCTGCAAATACTTATAAAAAAAATGCAACGGGATACTTTATATTAGGAAGGCAAAACCACTCAGCTCAATACGAACCGAAGAACCAGAAGATATTACTACGGATAATGTATTACTCCCTCCGTTCACAATTAATTGTTTTTTACGAAATTACATGCAATTTTGACCGGCTTATAACATATATCAAAATTGTCCAAATTAAATTTTTTAAAAACTAAATCATATAATTTAATGTTTGAACTGTATAATTAACTTTTAAAAAATTTCATTCCGACAATTTTGATATAAGCTATTAGCCGGTTAAAATTGCACATAATTTCATAATAAACAATTAATTGAAAATAAAGAAAGTACGTTATTTTCTTATTAAACCATTCCTATTTGTTGAACATGTGACTTGGATTGTCTCCTATCTTTGTGTCTAGAGAAAATTAAGGATTGGTCCACGAAAACAAAAGTATTTAAGGATTGATCCGGTTATAAAATTCATTTAAGGATTGGTCCATTATTTATGAAACTAATTAAGGATTGGTCCAATATAAAAGCTCTCCCAATTCTATTTATCTAATTAATCATTCTCTCTCACAAAAAAAAAAACCAGATTCCAGAAAAAACATTTTCTCCCCAAATCTCTCTCTCTCTACATACATACCCACATAATATATATATATATATATATATATATATTTTGCTACCGCTCCTCAAAACTACAAGTTTAACACAACATAAAAATCGAACAGGTTTCCGTTCCATGAATCATAATGTACTGTGTTGGAAAAAAACTATTTTCATAGATTCTCATTTGGGGATGTTCATGATTGGCTGATTGCTATGAAGGCTACTTTGGACACATCATAGTGGTGAACTGGTGATGTTGCGCTTGTTCAAACTGTACTGGATATTCAGTACAAATTAAAAGAATCTAAATTAAAAAAGGAGTAATCCATATACTAGCTGGAAAAATCTTCAAAAGATATATACTTGCTGGAAACTATTTCTGCTTTCTATGACTGCAGACTGTTTTTTTTTATTTTTTCAGACTGTTTTTTTGAATTTTTCAGACTGTTTTTTAATTAATTTATTTTTCAGACTGTTTATTTTTCAGACTGTTTTTCAGACTTTTTATTTTTCAGACTGTTTATTTTTCAGACTGTTTTTCAGACTGTTTTTTATTTAATTTATTTTTTAATTGTTTTTGATGATGTCACCAATTTTTTTTTAATGATGTCAGCAAATGGACCAATCCTTAATTAGTTTCAGTTTCATGGATCAATTCTTAAATACTTGTGTTTTCATGGACCAATCCAAAATTTACCCTTGTCTATTCTCCTTATCTTTTTATTATAATAAGCTAAAGAAAAAAAAAGTTATTTTTGACGCTACAAAACTAGTTCACTTTTTTAAAAAGAACACTCCAAAACTTTCGGCCGGTCAAACTTTTATTACACTAAAATATATCACCCTCTCTTTCTTATTCCTCACACAGAGAAAATAACCCCCTTTCTCTCCTCCATCATATAAAAAATAAACAAATTTCTCCATAATAAGATCTACACACATGTACTCAATTTTCAGTCTATTGGTTCTTTTTTTAACATTTTTATTCGCTAATCATAGATGTTATTTTAGTGATTTTCTTCACGCACTCAATGCGTGTGAGTCACGGTTACTAGTATAAATATATATTCAGCATAGTATTAAGCATGAATTAATAGAGTTTTTCTTTCGTCTCGTTGCTACATTGAACGGGACAAAATCCCGTTAAATAGAGAACCGTTGAATCATTTACTTTATATTTGAACCATAAAATTAAAATATAGAATAATAATTTTAGGTTTCTTTTTTTTAATAGGTTTTTATATCTTACGGTTCAGATATAATGTAAACTGATCTAACGATTTACGAATTAACGGGATTTTGTCCCGTTCACTGTATCAACGGCACAAAAAGAGAATTAACAAGCATAGTATTAGTATAATATAAAGTGACCTCTTTCGGCCATAGAATTAACAAGCATTGTAAAAAAAAATTTATCAAACAAAAAATATACAATCAAAAGGAGGAAAGACTAAAGGGTGACATATGTAGTGGTGAATTTGATAAATGTTATTCAAAAGACTAAGCAATTTAACTCTTTTAAATGACCTATCCTATTTTGGAAATATGGGGGAAATTAATGATTGGTCCATCAAAGCAAAATTATTTAATAATTTGTCACCCTATAAAATTTAATTAATGATTGGTCACCACCTAATTACATAATAAAAATAAAAATAAAAATAAAAAACTAAATGGAAAAAAAAAACTAAAAAAATACAAAAATACAAAAAAAAACTGAAAAAACTTTTAAAAAAACTCGGGAACCTGAAAAAAATGCTAAAAAACCAAGAAAATTCCAAAAAACAAAAACACAAAAAAATGGAAAAAAACCGGGAACTCAAAAAATCCCGAAATTGGTAAAAAGTTAAAAAAAAGAAGCTAAAAAGAACTTAAAACGACTCAGACTGTTTTTTAAAATGACTCAGACTATTTTTAAAATGACTCACACTATTTTTAAAAGAACTTAAAAGAACTCAAATTGTTTTTAAAATAAATTAAAACGACTCATACTATTTTTAAAATGACTTAAAACGACTCAGACTGCTTTTAAAATGAGTTAAAACGACCCAGACTATTTTTAAAATGATTTAAAATGACTCGGGCTGTTTTTAAAATGACTTAAAACAACTCGGATTGTTTTTAAAATGACTTAAAATGACTCAAACTATTTTTTAAATTATTTAAAATTACTCAAACTGTTTTTAAAATAATTCAAAAAGACTCAGACTGTTTTTAAAATGACTTAAAACGACTTGGACTGTTTTTAAAATTAATTAAAACAACTCGGAATGTTTTTAAAATGAATTAAAACGACTCGGACTGCTTTTAAAATGACTTAAAACAACTCAGACTGCTTTTAAAATGACTTAAAACGGCCTAAACTATTTTTAAAATGACTTAAAATGATTAAGACTATTTTTAAAATGACTCAAACTATTTTTAAAATGACACAAACTGTTTTTAAAATGATTTAAAATGATCCACATTGTTTTTAAAAAAAATTAAGATGACTCACACTATTTTTTTTTTGCGTTTTTGGATTTTTGTTGATTTTAGATTTTTTTGGGATTTTTTTTTATTTTATTCTTGTTTTTTCAGGATTTTGCCTCTTTAAAGTTTTTTTTTTCGGATTTTTTTTTTTTTTTTCCAATTTTATTTTCTGGATTTTTTCCATTTTTTCTTATTTTTTCCATTTTTATTGATTAGTTAGAGGAAATGGACAAATACTTAATCAGTTTTACTTTCTGGACCAACACTTAATTAAGTTGTACATAAGTTATCAATCCAAAATTACCCTATTTTTTATGTATATTTGGAGTGATAAATATGCATTTGGTTTGCGTGTGGAGTGTGTGAGCTGTATGCAAGTTGTGTGTGTTATCATTACTCTGTTAGTAATGTTAGAGAAACAAATAATAACAAATATTTTTAAAAGATTGATTTACTTGAAATGTTATTAAACAAAGAAAATTGAACGAATAAGGAAATAATTTGATCACTAATTAAATATTGTTGTAATAATCATGCGTTTTCCTCTTTTATTATTTTAATTTAGGAGAAATTAACATAAATATACACTAACCCTATTATATTAAAAATTCATACACTGAAAAGTTAAATTATCAAAAACATAAATTCAATTAATAATTAATAAAAAATAAAAAAACTAATTCATCCATTTCAATCTATTTGCTCTCTTTATTCATACATTCCAATTAATAATTCACCTTCTCTCCAATCTCTATGTCCTCATTCTCTCTCCCTCCGATCTCACTCATCCCCCTTTTCACTCTCTCCGATCTCTCATCATTTATCTTTCTTTCCGATCTCTCTCATCATCTTCCTTCTATTTTTTCGTTTTTTTTTCTTTCTATTCTCTCTCTCCGATCTCTCTATTCCGTGAAGATTGAAACTGACACATCTATGAGATCGAAAACTCGAGGTTGATGTCGACAGAGATGCGGTCGTCGAATGAGAGGCCCACGACGAAGACGTGTTAGTTCGAGATCGGAGGACGGGTAAGAGTTGAATTTGTTAATTAGTATATAATGTTGAAAAATAAGTGTATGAATTGCGTAAATTAAATGTATGAAATTGAAAATTATGTATATGAATTAGGAAAAATTATTGTTTACTACACCAATAAGGGTTAAGAATTTGCATACTTATCTTCTAACATTAACAATTTACGTACTCACCTATAAAAGATCTATCAATCAACACACTTTATTTGATTTATGTTAACTTTTTAAGAGAAGTTTGGTCACGTGTGATCACGTTAGCGCTTCCAATTACGATTTAAAGGTAAAACTAACATCGCATATGACCAAAAATCAACTAAAAATTTAACATAAATCAACTAAATTGTGTTGTTTGATAGATTTCTTAGAGTTGAGTATGTAAATTGTTAATATTGTAATCTGGATATGGAAATTCTTAACCACCAATAGATTTGTGAAGTAAACTATAATTATCCTTATGAATTATGTAAATTGGGGTATGAAATTTGAAATTAAGGGTGAACTCTACGAATCAGGATATAAACTTTTGAAATAAAGATATGAATTAACTTTTGGAATAAGGGTATAAAAAATACAAATTAGGATATGAACTTTTGAAATAAGTGTATGAATTTTTGGAACAATGGTATGAAAAATACAAATTATGGTATGGACTTTTGAAATAAGGTTATGAATTTTTGGAATAAGTGTATGAAATATACAAATTAGGGTATGAACTTTTGGGTGTGTTTTTGTTAATTACAAATTTTTTGATATGTTTTTGTTAATTTAGTTTCAAAAGTAATATGTTTTGTTAATTTATCTTTTAATTTACTTTAATTAATGAAATATTACTATCAATTAGGATGACTTGACAAATACAGCTCAACGGATTGATATTTTGGGTTAATCAGCCTTATTTGATTTTATATTATAGAGAAAGTTTATCTGCTTTTACGGTTGACTGGTAGAAAATAGATGTTATAAAAAGATACTATTTTAAATTATCTGCCAACTAATCTCTTTGTTCGTTTTGGTAAATTAACATTAATCTCATGGAAACATTGGAAAGGTTTAGATCAACACATTGAACATTGGACAAGTGGTTGGTGGGCATGTGGTTATTATCCGACCGTCAGGGTTCGAACTCTGTCGCCTGCGAAGTTTCGTAAGTTTTACCTCGAAACAAGCGATAAAAATAAAAAATAAAAAAAACACTGAACATTGAATTTTGTGAAATAAATTTATCCAGCTTAAATCTATATTTCCGGAAAAAAAAAAGGATTTAGCTTTTAAAAGTAATTTCTTTTTGAAGATTAAAGTTGATCGAAATATATTAAACTGAATATTGAATACCGTCCGATGTTAAGCAAGCACTTGTGTATTTTATAAGGGATAACCCCCAGAAACTATGGGTAATTCTCAAAAATCCCAGTAAGCTTATAACCTTTACAATTGACCCACAAACTTTCTACCTTTTACAAATATTCCCCATATTTATCTTTAAATTTGCATAACTTAGTATTCATTAGTTCATACTCGGTATATGTTAAAGAAAAGTAATTGGGAAAGGTTTATAAAAAAGAAAAGTAATTGGGAAAGGTTTATAAAAAAAAAAGTATCTTGATAAGCAAAACATTTTCTTTTATAAAAATTCGGATCAAAACTTATTGAGCTGATTTAAGTGCATAAATAACATGAAACTTGAAAGAATATTATAAATTAAGATAGACTATAGATTATAAAGTTGTCTATTACCATATCAAAAATGGTAAAATTACGTGTAGTACGCGCAACTATCATACGTTAACAAACAACATACCAAACCATCACAATTCACAATTAGAGTTTCAATCTTCGTTTGTCCACAAATCTGACTTTTTCGACTAAATCGATCCAAAACCGTGTCATACGACATCATGCGACCAAATTAAAAGGTATTTTACTACATTGCCCTCATATTTTTTTTTCCAAATTAAAAGCTATGATTTGTTGTATGTTTTTACGTTTTCTGTTTTGAAGGGAAAATATGAGAGCAAAAAGTAAAATGCCCTTTTTATTTAGTCACGTGATGGCATGCGACAGAGTTATTAGATCGATTTGATATAAAAGTTTGATAAGTGAAAAGAAATGAAGCTTGGTACGTAGACTATTAATGGTCATAGTTCGGTACCCGTCTTTGTTAACATCTGTTAGTTTTGTATACTAACACAATTTTTTCCCTATATCAAAATTAATAAATGGGTTATTTGCAATAGTTAGAAATTTAATGGGGTTCAATTGAGAATTATGAAATTTCATGGGACTTGCAAATAACTATATTATCCATTTATTTTAATAACAAGAAGTGCAAAATTGATACACTGTATCTTTTATATTTGACAAAAAATCCCCAAAATAATAAAAAAAGTAAAATGGAAACGAGGAGTGCAAATTATATGTAACAAGTAGGTGCGAATTCTTATCCCAAATTTGCTCCTTCTTTTAATTTCAATTTCTGTAAGAAAAATCCTCATTTTTTATTTAATCATTTCTTCTTTTTACCATTTGATCCACAAATCCCCATTATTATACTCATTTTTGGGTTGATTTTTTGAATAAGTGAATTTTTGTTATTGCGTAATTCCTAACTTGGGTTTTCTTCAACTGGATAATTCATAGATTTATTCATTATATTTATAATTATGGTGTTATTGTCTTAAATTAGTACTATTACATCATTCTTGGGTAATTCCTAGTTAGGGTTTTTTTCAACAAGGCAATTCTTAGATTCATCTAAAATAATATCATTTTTACAATTATTCTGGTTTTTTTTTTTTTTTTTATAAAAAAAAATCTGTTCTTGGGTAATTTCTAATTAGGGTTTTTTTAACTGGGTAATTCATAGATTCATCATTAATAATATTATTGTTACAATTATGTTGTTTATTGATTTGAATTTTAAAAAAAAAGTTCTTGGGTAATTCCTTTTTTTTTCTTTTTCAAGTGGGTAATTTTTAGATTTATCCATTATTGTTACAGTGTTGTGGATTTTTCTCTTGAATTAGTAAAAAACTGTTCTTGGGTAATTTATATCTAGGGTTTTTCTCAACTGGGTCATTGTTCTTTTGGTATTTACAGCTTAGTTTTCATTTGAGTTGTTGATTTTAATTAATTATTAGTCTTAAGTAATTTATAGTTTTGTATTTCATCTGGGTCATTGTTATTTTACAGTTTTATTTTGAATGATCTAGGCTTTCATTTGGGTCATTGTTTTTTTAGCCTTTAGCTAATTGATAGCTAAGTTTTTATCTAACCTGTGGGTTTTTATTATTTTTAGTAAATTATAATTAAGTTCTCATCTGGATCATTTTTACTTTTTTGCATATTTTATAGCTAGCTTTCATTTGGATCATTGTTCTTTAGCTTTAGCTAATTGATAGCTAGGTTTTTGTCTGAGCTGTGGATTTTTATTCTTAGGAAATCATATCTAAGTTTTCATCTGGATCATTTTTTCTTTTTAAGATTTTTCATAGCTAGCTTTCATTTGGGTCATTGTTTTTATCTTAAACTGATTCAGAGCTAGGTTTTCATCAGAGTCGTTGATTTTTATTGTTCTTCAGTAACTTATAGATGGGTTCTCGTCATCGTGGTTGCTGAGTTATTTTTTTTTCTTTTGGTCATTGTTTTTAGCTTTTTTATAATGGAAGTTCGAGTTGGCAATAACTTTCGGATAGGTAGGAAGATTGGAAGTGGCTCGTTTGGGGAGATCTACCTTGGTTAGTACATACTACCTTGACTTTTTCTAGTTTTGTTCTTGAAAAAGTTTTAATTTGGCTAATTGGTTCCATATTGTTGCAGGTACTAATGTTCAGACAAATGAAGAAGTTGCTATTAAACTTGTAAGTGCTTCTATTTTGAACTTTATGTTGGTTTAGTTTTTACTTATCTGATTGATTTGATTTTGGAACCGTAAGCCTTTTGTTTTAGGACTTGTGGATTGCGTCTTATATTTTTATTTGTTAAATTAAATATGTTATGCATATCTGGACTGTTATTCAGAGTTTGTCAGTGGCATGGTTTTCGTGCTTAAATACTTTTCTCCGTGTAGATTTTAAGTTCCACCTATTTGTCTTTTTGTGTAAAACTGCGTTGCATTTCGGGGAAACCTTACATTGAGTTTTTTTTCTGCATTATTTTCTGGCATAAATGCTAGAAGTTTTAAGCTTAGATAGACCAGTATAGCACGCAAACTTGCTTATTTTGCTGACAACAGTGTTCTAAAAGTCGGCAATTAGTCGGTAGTCGGTCTCAGTCCGACCCGACTTGTTCAAGTCGGAGCTATATTAATCGGTGGGTCGAAAAAGTCACATTCGGGCTTAATCGTTGCAATTGAAAGCACAGATGATAACTAATAAGGTCGAATTGGATTATTGGCAAGGAATTGATCATTAGATTGAAAGAAAGTAAACCCCCAATTGGTTAGGGTTTGGAAAAAAAAACCAGCGAAAAAATACAGGAGAGAGAGAAAGTGAGAAACAGACGGGAAGTTTTTTGTAGAATTTGAAATGTTTCAAACTGGTCCCTATACTTTGAGAGCATAGAAAATTCTCCACTCTTTTTGAAAAAATCAAAAAGACCCCTAAATTTTGAAAAAGTAACACTTTAAAAAAAAAAGTCGGTTCCGACTAATCGGAAAAAAAATCCAGTCAGACCTCACCGAGTAGTCAGCGACTTGCGACTTTTACAACCTTGGCTGATAAGTAAACCCCGCATATGCTATTTAGCTTTTACCGTCCTTGTTGATAGGCACTTTCATAATTTGTACTCAACTAGATTATGACTGACTTATAGTTTTTTGCTTATCATCTTTAGATATCTGATTACTTAATATACTTCGGAATTCCCCTTATCTCTCATATGCTGAATAAAAATGAATTTGAAAATGAGTAAATTCCATGTTAATTGGAGTGTTTGAGTTTGTAAGCTTGATTGCTAGATTATTATTCTGTTTTCTCTTTCCAGGTATTTTTTGTTGCTTCCTTTTTATAATTTTTCAAGGCCACGCTGTCATTTTACAATTCCCAGAAATAAATGTCATGGAAGAGCTGTTTTCAAATTGGATGGGCTAATTGAAGAAAACCGAATAGAAATTAAGTATAGTACATTTTATTCTAAAATGCCATGTCATTATTGCCCCTGAGCCTAATGTAAACGTGACTGAGGTGTATAATTTGTCATTTTCTTCATGAGTTTCACTAGTCAAAATGCACCTATCCTTGAATCCTTGTATTAAGTCAACTAATCTGTTGCTACGTTTGATGTGCAAGCCTATTGGTTTTGTTATTACCTGACTTGCATCCTTCTTAACCACATGTTTATGACTGGTATGAAAGTCGTTTATGGACTTTCATTGGTCATGTTCTGATGCCTATGATTTACAATATTGTTTTATTCTTTTTAGGAAAATAGCTCGACAAGACATCCTCAGTTGCTATATGAATCAAAGTTGTACAAGATTCTACAAGGAGGAAGTAATGTTTTCTTGCTTTTGGCCCTCTCTTTTCTTATATAACTGTTTTTTTTATTCAAAAAACATTCATTGGTTTACTTATATTCCTATTGGGTTGTCTTTTTTTTTGGCAGCTGGGATCCCGAATTTGAGATGGTTTGGTGTCGAAGGAGAGTACAATGTCCTTGTAATGGATTTGTTGGGGAAAAGTTTAGAAGACTTGTTTAGCTTTTGTAGTAGAAAACTGTCCTTAAAGACGGTTCTTATGCTTGCAGATCAAATGGTGAGTTCATATGTAATAAACTCTGTAAATGAAAAACAACAAGTTTTATTGTTATATTGAAAGACTGTTTTGTTTTTTCAGATCAACCGCGTTGAATTTATTCATTCCAAGTCATTCTTGCATCGAGATATTAAACCAGACAATTTTCTCATGGGTTTAGGTAGACGTCAAAATCAGGTGTGTTTTTGTTGTTCTTTTTTCTTTCCTTCTATTTGTATAGCTGCAAATAGCTGCACCACCTGCATTATTTATCAATTATGCGACTCGATTTGTAATAGGTTTACGCAATTGACTTTGGCCTGGCTAAGAAGTATAGGGACACCACAACACATCAGCACATTCCTTATAGGTAATTTTGCTGAATTGTCATTATCTGATATTCGTGGTCACCCTGATTTTTCATCTAGTTGCTATCTCTGTCCATATAATATTTGTTGTATATTTGTGAACAAATCATGTAAAGCTGTCTTTCTGCTGTGTTATATATCTCGTTCTCCCTCTGAAGGAAAACTTTATTTTTCTACTGTAGAGAGAATAAAAATTTGACTGGCACTGCAAGATATGCAAGCATGAATACTCACCTCGGCATTGGTAAGCTTTATCTTGTGATTGTTTTAGTTTATAATTCATCTTTAAGTAGATGAACGTTATGTGTTTTTTCCTAGTATTAATAGCTGTAATTTTTAATTTGGTGGTTTTTTGTAGAACAAAGTCGGAGGGATGATTTAGAATCACTCGGTTATGTTCTTATGTATTTCTTACGAGGAAGGTACTGTTTTTCTCTATATTTGAATATTTATCAATCAGATTTTTTTAATCTCCTTATTTACGACCCTATTGTTTGTAGCCTTCCCTGGCAGGGGCTGAAAGCGGGAAATAAGAAACAAAAATATGATAGAATTAGTGAAAAGAAAGTTTCAACCACAATTGAGGTTATTTACCGTCTCCTACTCCCTTAAGCTGACTTATTTCACAGCCATTTCCAGTATTTTACAGCTCTCTTAAAGTCTCACTATATTTTTATTAGGTACTCTGTCGAGGTTATCCAACAGAGTTTGCATCTTACTTTCACTATTGCCGATCCCTAAGGTTTGACGACAAACCAGATTATGCTTATTTGAAGAGAATCTTCCGTGATCTCTTTATCCGTGAAGGTAATGACTTATTGTTTTTTATTTAACATAAAACTTCACATCAATAGCTTATTGTTCCAGGAAAAATATCACTGTGATACACCAACTTATCATCTTTTGACAATTACAGTAATGACAATACTATTAAGTTTCACGATTTAGTCATCAATCTACACAAAATTGAACAATTAAACACACTTAAGAAATTCAACTTGAACGCACTAGTAATATGGCAATTGTTTGATTATACTGGTGCCTAAGCGACAATATATACAATATCAAATGATTAATCATCGACATGCAAACTTAATTTGTTAAGCACTTCTGATTTTTGATATCTTGATGTGGTATATGTTTACTTTTGTGTCAATCGGTAGGTTGGTGTGTTAATATTCCAAATTTGTGTAAATTGAAGACTAAATTGTGAAATCTAGTAGTATGGTATATTTATTGTTATGAATTGATATTTGATGTACAAGTGGGAAATTTCCTCCTATTATCAATTGGAACTTGTATCTCTTAACCAACTAATATGTTGCCTTTCTCTTTCTACAGGCTTTCAGTTTGATTACATATTTGATTGGACTATTTTGAAATATCAACAAGCACAGCTTACAAATCAACCTTCCCGTACTCTTGTAAGGAAATTGTAGTATTTATATTTTGTTTCCTTTTCAGCTTTGACTCTATCCAAAATTTAGGATATTTTTACTAATTTCTTGCCATTAAAATTTTATCATTGACATCATCCGACCATTTTATAGGCTTCTGGAACAAGCTCTGGAATGCCTCATGCTGCTGGGAACATTGATAGACATACTGGTAATGCTCTCTTTTGGAAAAAAAAAACTAATAATTTTGGTTTTCTAATTGTCTTCGATGTAATATACAAATTTTATGAACATGTGTTAGGGGGTGAGGATGGCCGAGTTGGTGGTTGGGGTTCAGCAAATATCCCTCGCAGTCGAGATAATGGGCCGCCTTTGATGGTTGTTGGAGGATTGACCAAGCATAAAAGTACAATTTCAAATGACTTGTCAATAACAAAAGCCCCAATGGTGAGCTTAAGTCATCTTTTCCATGTTTGTTTTAAGGTTTTTCTTGTGGATTCTCCTCTTAGATGGTAATTTTGTCCAAACGCATGGATTGTGTAGATTGTGTATCTTTTTGAATTAATCAATCCTTGATAATTAGTCCTGGTATTGTGTGGTGACCATTTCATTTCAGTATTATGGGCCCAAAGGGCTGGATTAGTGATTACAGGGCAGTTACTAGACAATGGAAAAATGGAACTTTGAACATAAAAACATACTGTATTATTTTAACATAACCCACAATTCTGTAATCAGAACGAGGTTAGCACCATTTGTATTGCATTGGACCATTGGTGCACTTTTAATACTATCATTCTCCTATCTTCATCTATTTATAATCTTAAAACTATGGTCAACCGATTGAAGTGTATATATATTACTTGTAACATTAATTAGGCCATTAAACTGTTATTTCTTTACAAAACTCTCTGATTCACATCATCTGGTCTAGAACTCTGTTATTCTTAAGAATTTTACATCAAGAGTCTTTCCCAGTTTTATTTTCTCTTTTCTAGCATATTTATTGTTTTAATCAGCACTACTTATTGTCCAAGAATTTTACGTAATGAAGTATTTTGTTTTCCCGATGTTAGTTTCTCCTTTCTAGCATGTTTGTAAATTACTGCATCTACTTCATTTTCACAGTTACCTAGCAGTAGTTTTGTGCGGTCAAGTGGGTCGTCAAAGCGACCTATCGTATCCAGTAGCCGGGACCCAGCGAGCGCTCTCGGTGAATCCGACCTTTCCCGTAATCAAACCACAGAGGCTGGTGTTGGATCTATTAGAAGAATTCCCAGCACGGCACAAAGAACGCAGATTTTTGCATCATCAGATACTAATAAACATGCTGTTTCCAGTAGTAGGAGAAACACCTCCGATATAAAGAATCTGGAAGCTGCTCTTAAGGGAATCGAAGGCTTGCATTTTAGTGGCGATGAGAAGCTGCATTCTTGATTTATGTCTCGAAAAGTACATTTTCTACTGTCTTTCGAGTATGGTTTATGATCTTTTACTCAAGTGAATTCTAATTTGGGCATATTTAAAAACCTTAGAAAGTAATAGATTGGTCAATAGATCTCTTCCCTTACTGAGCCTTTGGTTTTAGAGTTTACTGATTTGGTGGCTATTTATCTCATCTTTTGTGTGATTTCTGAGATTCTTCGTACTATTACTAACATCTGAAGATATGTAAATATATGTAGTCTTGTTAATATGGTGTTTTTTGGGTTAACATCTATTTTTTCACATTCTGGTGTGGAATAGTTACTTCTGTTATAGGTGGTTTTAACGTTGGAGTTATTTTGGTACCCCATGAACTATAGTTTTGCTCGTCAGCATTTTTTATTTTTTTTGTCTACCATATTAGGTGCTACCGATTGTTGATATTTTTTTCGACACTCGTTTGTAAATACTCAAAACTACTGTTTTTAGGTTGAAGAATGTGCCCCTTTTTAAGGTTCATAGAGTCGCGGGATGAGAAATTGGGAACACTTTGGATATATGTTTAAACATTAAGATTTCCAGCAGAAGCTGGGGCGGCAGCAATTGTCTTGTCTCGCCCAATTGGGTTTAAGATCGGGTGATTAGATAGGCAACTTAAGAACCAGATCTGGCAACAATCAGGGTTTGAGCTCGGACGATTTGATATACAACTTAAGAACTAGATCTAGCAACATTTACCGTCTCCAAAACAAAATTTAGTAAACTGCTTAAGTTTTCCGTTACCTTTATTTCCTTTTGTCGTCTAACGAGTAGTGCTCTAACTCCTTAACTATGTCATGCTTTTCGTACCAGAGTCGGGCTTATTTTGCATCATTACATGAGTTAGATCTGAACTCTTTCACCCACCTTCGCACTTGTCACTTATTTGTACTATTGTTTAAAGAATGTGCTGCTACTTAATCTGGATTCCTGAATGCGTAAGAATATAGACCTTAATCGTGCAGGTTAATTTGTAGGGACATTCGTTGGGTTTCATGCTTGTCCCTAGTCATATGATCCAACACAAAATGAGCAGGATCTTACAATTCACTACCAAGACAAGGCGACAAAATCCCCAGGAACTTACACAAGTATATAACTGTGGTGGCTAATTTGTACTGCGAAAAATATCACATCAAACGTTCCAAAATGAAGTTCACATGCATTTCCGTCAACTCTTGTAGCTATCTTTTACTTTTTGTTCTCAAAGGCCAACATTTTCACTCTGTACCAAACACCACTACAATAAAATAACAGGATAACAACAACCGGTATGTTATTATACGGGTTGTTGTAGAAAATTCAGCAACAGTATATCAACAGTTATCAACACTTAAAACTCTATTTGTTTCAGTGTAAAATGACGATAAACAAACTTTTACGGGTAAAATAAATATTACTAATGATTGGTTGTAAGTAAAACAAATTATTAAGTAAAATATTTCCCCTGAATGAAGGGAAAATGGGGTAAACAAATCCTCTGAGATAAAACTGGAAACGTTTTCCGCTGAAGGGGTGTAGAACCAAATTTGGAAACATGTGTTTACTTTTTATTCTCTTACCATCTAAAAACTTTCAATATCTCACAAAAAGATACCACATTTCATCTAAGGGGGAGGATCTATACACACATAAAAAAACACATTATGATTACATTTTAATCCTAACCATTCATTTAGGTTTTTTCAATGGCCAAGATATACCTAAAACAAAGAAACAATCACAACCCTTAAAAACATATGTAATGAATGGTTATGATTAAAATGTAATCATAGTGTGTTTTTTTATGTGTCGATATATCCTTGCATAAGGATTTTAATTTGTCCTTTCCTAGTTTTCTAATGAACTTTAACACATATCGAGTCTACGTAGACATAGACATATATACGTAGACTCAATATGCGTTAAAATTCATTAAAAAGATTCAACTGCTACCTTTATATTTACTGTATTATTGAATCAATCACGAAAAAAACAAGTGAAATTATAGAAAATTTGTTTTTTTCTATGGATATGATATTTGTCTACGTTTATTAAAATTCTTAATATGTACGAGCTTGTTGTGTGACATATTAGCTCGTTATAGATATATATAGAGATATGTATAGATATAGAGAGATGTATGAGAGAGACAATCACAGAGTCTTTATTAATCAGAATGTCCGAATACAAGTGGACCCTAACCTTCTTTATATACTAGAGGTTAGGGTTATACAAGATAGAAAATCCAATTTAGGCCCACTATGAGTAAGGCCCAATAGTCCAATAATATCTTACAACACTCCCCCTTTGGACGTCTTGAATTCTTCGTCTTCATGCAGTCGATCTGAGTCGAGTTCATTCGCAGTGCTAAACACATAAAAACCTTAGGGCCGGAAAACCCAGTGTGGGACAAAATCGGTACCTAGGAGAAACTGTGTAGCCGAATGATATAGGCCGAAATATCATGTAAGTAACTAACCACAAAACAGTGTGTCTCATCAAAACCTTGCCAGAGCAAACCCAATGGGAAAATCTCTGATCGAAGGAAAAAGAGTGCAACAGTGGTAGTAGTAGGGGATCAACCACAAAACATGTGTCTCATCAAAACCTTGCTAGAGTAAACCCAGTGGGAAAAACTTTTAGTCGAAGGACAAAAGAGTACACAGTGGTAAGAAGTATACAACAGGATACTCCCCCTAATTCGGCAATCTTAAGTGAGATAAGATGGGAACGTGTCTCGCTAAAAACCTTGCCAAGGAAAACCCAGTGGGAAAAAACCTTGGTCTAAGGACAAAAGGAGTACACGAGCATGCGACTGGATGCTCCCCCTCACTTGCACACGACAGGGTGCGAGGATTTCGACTAAGTAATAATTAGTGCAATAAGCATTCACATGGATGCTTCCCCTCACTTGCACACGACTGAGTGTAAAGATTTCATATTCTAAGAAAGAGTACGAGCATTCGACTGGATGCCTCATTTACTTGCACACGACTGTATGCAAGAAAATATAACGTGGAATAAAACGAGCATTCGACATGATGCTCTTAAACTTCATATGTGAAGATTTATTTCGACGATAAATGCTAAATAGCATAATCTAGTCATATCTCTCTTGATCGATAACAACAAGTTGTCTTCTATGACAAGTGTTTTATCTGGATCGTGAGACAGAGCATATGTAATTCAAATATGGCTAATAATAGCTCGAAGCCATATACACTCTCTAGTCGTCTCATAGAGCACGAGATCAGAGTGATGCGTTTGGAGTCATTCCAAGACCTCCAAGATATCGCCTTATTCCTAATGGTAAAGACATACCATGTTAGGAATATCCCTTATGCGGGTCTGATAAGTAACCGGTATCGGTATAACCGAAAAAGGGTTACGTTAATTCGAGTACCGAAGGGGGTAGGTACACTCGATGACGCAAAATGGGATAAGACAAGCCCTCATCCACAGTTACCTTAAGGTAATGGGAAAATGTCTTTTATGCCATTTCGATGGCAGCGTGTTAGCGCAATGTTGTGTCGAGCTATACCATTCACAACATACAAGATGTTCATCCTAGTACATTAGACCAAGTACAATGATGCGCTTATTGTACTTAGATATGAACATGATGGTTCAATATCTCTTCATCGTCTCATCAGGGACGGACCGGGTCTATATCAATGTCTAGTGATCGAACGATCATGGGAGAATCTGACGACTTAGCGTCATGATGACTAAAACGTCATAACACCTTCTTGGTGTAGTCTGAATCATGAACTTAGATTCAATCTTTACGGGACTCGATCATCAGGCCGAGTCACTACCGTTTCTTCCCAAGATCCTTCATCTCGAAGGCAAATCCAAAAGTGGATCGCATAATAAAACACGCAAGGGCATAATACTTGTTCAAGTATCCCAAGCTGATCAAGTACTCACTTAGGCGGTATACCACATCCGCTCGGATTATATTAATCCATATAGTGAACGTCTCAGTCAATTGAGATCGTGTTCCATGGTCAGAAACTACTTGATTCAAGCACATGAAGTCACACAGGGACCTTCATCTATATCTCTTTGTCTAAATCCCCAAAGAGATAAAACCGTGACCACAATCGCATGCTGCATAATCAGTTTTTCGGAAACTACTAAACTGATAAAGTAGGGGACCATTATAACGTCCATTACGAGGAAATCAACCATCTCGTAATCAATTCCAATGTGTGAGAGAAGCCTTGCGCTACTAGGCGAGCATTCTACAATCTCATTATTCTCATCACTTTTACTTACGAATAACCAAATAAACGAACTCGTTTAACATTGGTGGTGTTGGAGCTACAGGTCCGAACACACTTTCGTTAAGGAGTCTACTTGGATTGCAAGTTTCCATTAGTCCAGTCTATTCTCCGTTAAGTTCAGGCAACGGTACATGGTTCTCTGTCATAATTTGCTCATATTATCAGTCGTCACCGAATATATGAACAAGTAATCAATGACAGTCTCGTTTCGTTTCAATATCGTCTAAGATATCATGATCGACAGATATTTCGAGATTCTTAGGATGAGGAGGAAATCGCACATCTCTTTGATCCTTTATAATCTCGTGCGACAAACGAGTTTCAGTTCACCACCTCAGGGGCTGAACGAATTAAGAACCGGTCAACTTCCTCGTATCTTGGGAAGGATGACAGACTGACGGCCGACGGCAGCATCCTTTGCTTGGCGGGTTCGGCCAAAGCAACGTGTTACGACAGGAACACGGCGTCCGACAGGGACGTCTATCCTTGCAAGTATTTTGCAGCAGGTATAAATGATCTCGTGACATCACATAAAGTCATTAAATGCGTCTGGCATTTAGTTAGACTTGAGGGAGTCCATGCACTTACTTTTCACTAAGTGCAGTTTTGGGGATCAAGCTAAGACTGAGTGGGTTATGCCACGTTACTTCACGTCATTTTTTATCAACAATAACGTGCAAATCTCCCCCTAACGACGGGGAGAACAGTCTTAGCGATGTCACTTTCGCATATCATGCGGTAAAGAGATCGCTTGCCAAGGTTACTCTATCAAATGATAGGCAGGAGATTCATAATTGACCTATGTCCCCTTCAGAGGTCCATATTTTGAACGCTATAACGGCTCAATCAAAATATTAAGCACTCAAACACGCGTTCATATGAGGCGTCTGGCTCATAACCAGTAACCAACTGGTACGCATTTAGTGTTTTGAGTGACTATGGGCCTCAGATGGACCAATGCAGCAAAATTACATGACCCCACACGGAAATATAAATCTTGGTGCGCAAGACCAAGAAATGCGTGCAATCATTTGCAGTCGCATCATCAAACTTTCCGTGAGTCCATTTGGGTCTGAACATAATCGACAGGATGTTCAATTTCAATTTCCAAACTCAAGTAATTCAAATCGAAATTTCGATTTTTACTCTTCGGAATTATCAAGTCGACTAGACTTTTCAGGATAATCCGGATCATGAGCCATCAACTTAATGATAGGGCTTAAAGTTTGGGAAATGCTGCATTTCTGTGGACAACAATAATCATGTGACCTTATTGTCGATGAATCAACCATAACCATTTATATTTATCGTCCATTTTATGGTTGGATTAGTCCACAATAACTCCTTCAATTCTCTACAAGAATTCTACGAGTTCATTTCGTGATCTTTACACATACTAGTCTTTCAAAGTGAGCATTAGTGGCATGAATTTCGGATTAATCACAAAATATATCCTCAAAGAGAATCCAAATACGATGCGATTATAAATCAACCATCCTCTTTTGACCCGGGAATATTTCATCCGGTCAATGCCACAATATCAAAATGCTCTTATCAATCGACGACAGGCGAATGATAGTACAGACAATCATGTCTTAGCATCTAAATCATTTATCATTCGACGACAGGCGAAATGATAAGGTAACTTTAAATGCTTTAAAGAATGTGGTAGCAACCACTTGAAAGACATTTCAACTCCTCTAAAATACGCTTTTGGTCGTATTGAATGGAGGCTATGTAAAGAAATTTCAATTCTTTCATGAGCTATTACCAGATAACACTGGTTTTCTCGAATATTTTATAACTCAACAAGGTACGGAAGGACCTACATGAGTATAAGAGCTCATATTTGACAAATCAATTTGGTTTTACCAAAGATTTCGATTTGGAACGACAGGTCCAGAATCGTTGTCACTGAGTACTATTTTAGGCAAGTAGTTGGTGTAATTATGTGGTACACTGTTACCCACTATTTCCAAAAAAAATCAACTACCCCACAAGTATTGCCTAAAATTTCATAATTTAAAGTTTGATCACATTTGTCAAAGGAATTTGCTCAAATCACTTTAAATTATTTCGAGAAATTTCGTAAATAGGCAAACCATAATTCAAAAGTATGTCCAAATGGAAAAATCATAATCCAAATGGAAAAACATAATCCAGATGAGCGAAAAAATGGCTCAATGATTTATCAAAATCAATAAAGAAAGGTATCAAACTCATTTGAGCTACAAAATCGGGGGTCTCAAGAGTTTCCTGTCAATTAACTTTAACCACATTAGCATCGGTTTTTCCACCTTTATAATAGTTGTGAACTATTTAAGGAGTAACCGTGCATGACCTTTGTCTTTATAGCATAGAGTTGGCTCCTTGAGCATTATCTCTTGCTTTGTGACAACGGGCCATATTGTTCCTTTCGATTATTGTCTTTTTATTTTTTTTATTTTGACGATTGTCTAAAATCTCGCTTGGCTAGGCGATTCATCGGGATCGCGACAGTTCGAGACAAATAACATTTGTCTCGGTTCTCGATTCGTGGAAAAAAAATGTACACGAAGAGCATTAATATCAGGCAAACAATTCGCCATTGACCCAATAGGATTAAAACTACTCACCGGGGTAATTTTCTTATCCAATAAGAGATGGGCGATAAAGGAACATGGTGAATATAAATTCACGATACTGCTTATGAAATACAATTTCCAAGCTAGTATTTTGGTGAAGTATAGCTCCAATATGTCAATTTCAGACATTTGTTCACCATAGACGTCATCACGTCTCAAATGTGGAGGCGGAATAAAATCAGCGCCTTAGCATTCATCATGAGGGTAACAACAAACTCGTGTTTTACTCATCAAAGATGGCATCCAAAAAAAAATTGGGCATCACATTTTCACACATCAGGGTGAGTAACATGTGGTGACGGATTAAAATCAACGTTTAAACAGTCATTTTGCAAGTATGTTTTACGATTTTTCTCATCATAGATGGTATCCAACATGTGTTGGGAGTTTTAGAAAGTCCAATTTAGGCCCACTATGAGTAAACCCTAATAGTCCAATAATATCTTACAACATAACTAATATTATTTACTTGTATTCTTTATTTGTTTTTCCTATTTTTTGTTCTTAAAAATGTTCTTAGACTATATAATGAACCTATTTTTATATATATGTTTTGATCATCATTTTTCATCTTTTACATTCCTTATTTAAATTTTTTAAAATAAAACTAAAAGTTACCAACTAAAGAATGTTCCTAAAAGATTTGAAATTTTATTTACTCATTTAACTATGTCCAAGATTAAACAATGGGAAAAAATACATTTACCACACCAAACTATATTGCGGTTAACGATTTTGGTACACACCTTTCAAAATTTTCAATTTAGCTACCAAACTATAATAAATTTTCAATTTAGGTACTACCGTCTTAATAAATCATGAAATCATGTCACGTGACATTTGACAAACATTAATTTAAAAGGCTAATTTGATAATTTTGTACTAAAATATGTCATCCTAGAAAAACTTTTCCCCCAATTTTACACATAAAAAAATTTAGCATATAATCCAAATTTTTGTTATGTGTGAAATTGGGAAAAACATTTTTATAGGAGGACATATTTTTGTATAAAATTATCAAATTACCCTATCAAATTAATGTTTGTCAAATGTCACGTGACATGATTCCGTGATTTATTTAGACGGTGGTACCTAAATTGGAAAGTTATTATAGTATGGTACATAAATTGAAAAATTTAAAAGATGGGGTACCCAAACCGTTAAAAGCAGATAGTTTGGTGTATTAAACCTATAAAACCCCGTTAAAGAATTCACATAAATAAAAAAGATTCTCAAGATTTTACATGGAAAATTTCGAATGCATCAAACACTTGAAAATGAATGTAAAACAATAAATTCTCTGTAAAACTTTTACGGAGAAAGTTTTTCCCTTTGGAAAATATTTTACATGGAAACAAACTAGCAACAATTTATGTTGCTAAATTTCAGTAACAAGCTGTATAGTATCAGACAAATTGTAACTGAATTGTTGTTGTATAGATTTTTTCTTGTAATGCATCATTGAGCCCCATGTAGTATTGACGTTTTGCCGGTAACCTCCGTGTAGTTACTTACAAATAATGTACCCGTACCATTTATTTCTTGCAATTGACCCGATGTTCAACTTTTAAATGGTATAACTATACGACCCGTTGTTATCGTGTTTGTTTGTAGTACTCAAGACAAATTTGTGAGTAATAGAACATGGACTAAATAATATTATCTATTTTGAGATAATTCTACTTATTATTTTGCCCCCAGGACTCTGTACACTAGTTTCTTTTTCAGTCACGTTGCATGACCCATGGGCCTCCTTCATGTTAAAAAAAATACTAGTAGCAGTATGGTGTAATGTGTACTACATAAGTCAATATATGATAATACTAGCTATTTATAAAAAAAGATGATCTCACTACGTGGTGTTGGTTTGTTGATATATTATTCATTATCTCATTTAATTGTTTATTACCAAATTACGAAACTAAATCCAATTTTGATCGTTTTATAATTTATATCAAAATTATTGAAATGGTTTTTTTTTAAAATCTAATCATAAAATTTAACATTTGAACTATATGATCAACTTTTGAAAATTTCTATTCCGACAATTTTGATACAAGTTCTTAACCTGTTAAAATTGCATATTGTATCGTAATGAATAATTAAATCGGAACGAGGGAGACAAACGCATTTGTCTCCCGATTTAAGTGTTCATCTACAACATTTTACAAGTCATACTGTACTATAATATAATATATATTATGGAACGACCCAAACATATTCTATAAGTATTACTTTAAACTGCAGACTGCACCGTAGTGTTTTAAAAGGTGAATGTATGTGGAAATTACGATGATTCGATCGTTATTAAACAAAATTAGACGGAATTAAACGGGATTTAAACGTTACATGACCTATTTCCTCCTAAAACCCGAATTTTTATTTTTATTTGAAAGTGAATTTCACTTTAACCGATAAATACAAATTCGTGTTGAGATTATTTTTATACGTAAATAGATCCGCTCAGCTTCACTGTACTCCGCTAGAACGCATAATAAAACCGTTGGCCATTACTTTTGTGTAGTGAAAACAAGTCGATGCCTAACAGAAGTTAAAGACTCAACTAACGTCAATCCTTATCGACACCAACAGAGGTGTCAATATGTCCAAAATCTACTTTGTGCGCTTACCAAAGCATACGTTCGACTTCAAAACAAAATGATATAAAATAATATACCACAAAAAATTAACTTTGTTTTTTTTTCATGTTATTGTTAACAGAAAAAATACTATTTAGTATTATGTATTATTGACTTTTACCAAGATATTCAATCTTTAAGTTTTACCGGTTTGGATTCCAACCCTATCAATTTTCGTCTAATTAAGGTGTTAAATTTACACGTGGAGTCCCAAATTAGTAAAAGTCCAACGTTGTGTATTACATTAGTAAATGAAAATGGTATTAAACATCTTTATTTTGCCATTATTAACTACAGAAATGATTGTTGCACTTAATTTTTACACTCTTTATTTGTACTCCATGGCATCACAGTTTTCTATTTGTTATAAATGGTTATTTATGAAATTGATTGAAAATATATGTAATATTTAATTTTCATTTTTGTACATGGATGCAAATAAGAAAGTGTAAATTGTAGTCTCTGGTTGCTAGCTTGAAACTTGGAAGTTAGAAAAGGAAGAATTACACTAATAATATTTGGTTACTTCCTCCGGATACCACGTGGTGAAAACCCGAAAAAATCGAACCGACTCAAAAAAGACCGAAACTGAGTTTTTCGGTTTGGTTTACAATAAAAACGGATAGAAAAAAACCGAAAAACCGAAAATAAAATCGAAAAATAACCGAAAAGACCGAAAAAGCCCGAAAGA
The DNA here is from genome assembly GCA_963920805.1 of Primula vulgaris. NCBI lineage: Eukaryota > Viridiplantae > Streptophyta > Magnoliopsida > Ericales > Primulaceae > Primula > Primula vulgaris. The sequence continues at coordinate 23,320,566 of OY987220.1, forward strand.
TCGAAACCGGACCGGAACAAACCGGTTCGGTTTGATACAGAAAATAAAAAGATAGAAAACCGAACCGAAAAATCTGCTTGATTTCGGGTTCCGTTTTGCCAAAAACCAAACCGGATCGAATCCAGCCCTACATCGGTATCAAAATATTACGGTACGTGACTACGTGATAGTCAATATATTACATTTAAATTTTTAAATTTTGATAAGTTATTAGTGTAACTATTTGATTAACTTTTTTTAAAAATTTAATTTGAACGAGTTAGATAGAATGAGAGGTGTGAGTGCTCCCGCCATCACCACATGTTATTTATCATCATCGTCGGCGGTGGTTTCTCTCTCCACCGTGATCCGCCCACTTTCCTCCTCTTCTCCGGAGAATCCTCACTCTCAAAGGTTTCATTCTAACAAGCATTGGGACAATTTCTACACGCGCCATCAAAACAAGGTCCATACAACCCCATTTCACAATATTTTATCACAAACTAAATACTATTTTCTATCTAAATTCGATCATATATATATATATATATATATAGAAAATATGTCCCTCTCATTTTATATTCCTCGTTCCGCACCACTGTGTGTATGTATATGTATACTAACTATATATATTGGCAATTTCTTCTTTACTAGTACTGATATCTCTAAAGTGGGTAATTCTTTAGCTGAATGTTTTGCTTTTTACTAATTTCTTATTTATTACTCTTATTTGTAAATTGGGTATTCACTAATTATTATGTTGCTTAATTTGCCTTCTTTTTTTTATTACTCTTATTTGTAAAGTGGGTATTGACTAATTATTGTGTTGATTAATTTGCCAATTTTATTGATTTGTTTTTGTTTTTAACCAATTCCTTCTTCACCACTCATATTTTTTTGCGGGCATTGATAAATTTTTGACTTGATTAATGTGATAATTTGTGTTTTTATTTTATTTTTTTAAGTAATTTATTCTTTACTACTCATATCTGGAAAAAGTGCAGTTGCGGAACTAGAAATGTATGTTTCGTAATTATGGGAGGTGATGAAACTTGAAAAAAACAAGATACATGGTAAAAGATAGTTTTGTTCTCAATATGGGGGTGCTGGAGTCCCTTATAGACTGAGTTTTTGAGTTGATTATTTTGTTTTTGTTTTATATGGAGTAAGTAATTTCTTCTTTATTACTCATATTTGTAAAGTGGGTATAGCCTAAATTTTCGAGATAATCAATTTGCCAATTTATTGGCTTTATAGGAATTTTTTCTTTGTTAGAACTTATATCTGTTAAGTGGGAATTGACTAAAATTCTTGACTAAATTAATTTTCTAACTTCTGGCAGTTCTTTAAGGACCGGCATTACTTGGAAAAGGATTGGGGAAAATATTTCGAGAATAACAATAATAGCGGTTGCTCAGCTTCACCCGCAAAAGTTATTCTTGAGGTGACGAGGTCTCAGCTTGTGCTAAAGTAGTTTTGTTTGCGGATTTTAAGCTCGTTTGTTGCTTTTCATTATAAGCTTTAGTGCTTTTAGTCGACAATTGGTTAAAATCGAGCTGAACATTTACTGGTGGTTTTAAGCTTAATGAGCCCATATTTTCGTTTCAGGATCAAATTACCTACTTCTTTTCTTAAAAGATGAATCGAAAGCAGTAGGGTGTTTCAAAGCTTTTTATGTGCAACAACTAACTTTGGACTAACTATTAGTTTTAAAAATTTGTATATGATGAACTGAGAATTGTGGATAGAGTATTGTTTCTACAGTCCTCTGCTAGCGCTGGATATGTGCCACTGCCATGTCATCACTCAATCCATTTATACACTTGACACTTGTTCTAGCAACAAGATTTTTTGAATTTTTTGTGTCAATTCTGCAAATTTAAGTCATGTCAGGGATAATTGCTTCAAATAAGTAGATAAAACATGTGTAAAACTGGATTATGTATGTATAAAATTATGTGTTCGTAGCACCATAGCACTAAAAATGATGGCAAGACATTCTATTGGAATATGTTCATCGCTAACTATTTTCTTTCTAGAGTAATCATGGATCATTTCACTATTGCTGATTTTCGGTAATATCAATATTGCAATTGCTTATGTCAGGTTGGTTGTGGAGCCGGCAACACTATTTTCCCGCTGGTGGCTTCTTATCCTAAGCTTTTTGTGCATGCCTGTGATTATTCCCCTCAAGCAATCGAACTTGTTAAGGTCTTACTTATTTTACATATTATTTTATCATAGTGATTTCCTATCTTCTCCTGGTAAGACAGTACTGACAGAATATAATTTTACTTAACCTGGAATCTTGATTGCAGTCACGAGTGGATTACAATAGCAACCAAGTACATGCATTTGTTTGTGATGTTACGAATGAAGATTTGTGTGACACAGTAAAGCCTAATTCCGTCGATGTTGTAACTATGGTAAGTGCGGAATATGAGTAACGACTGTTAACAAAGGTTAAAAAAAGTGGGGCAACATTACTAGTTTTTTTATCAATTTCTTTTTAGGTAGACTTATGTTAAAACTGTAAAAGATTTTGCAGACAATAAAACCTAACAAGTTAAATAGGTTTTTATGCTATCTGCAATGATATATATATATAACTGCGACACTGCGTATGGAACACCTAACAAGTTAAATAGGTTTTTATGCTATCTGCAGTTTGTCCCGAGCAGATGCCAATAATATTGCAGAACATCAAGAAAGTATTAAAGGTTACGTTGGTATCATATTGTTTGAAATTGGAGTTATCTTCACAAATCATAGGTTATATCTGATTCTGCAATAACTTTTTTTTTGTATTTTCTCATGCAGCCAAAAGGTTACATTCTTCTACGAGATTATGCAGTAGGAGATTATGCTCAAGTAAGTCATCTAGCCTAGTCCTACGTTCATTGTTTTGCCATTTGATAATATTTGAGAGGTGGAATCACGCAGGATTATCATCTAGATATTTTACTGAATTTTATTTATTGAACACTATTCTTTTTGCTTGTGTGAAACTTTTTAAGTCGCACTTTACATTGATTTTGTACCTCTTAGTGGTTAAATCAAGTGAACACAGAAAATCCGATCTGCTTATCTTGATGATGTGGTTTCCATTGAAATAAACAATCTTGTTGAACTGTTCATATAAATCTGAAGTATTCCCCTGTCCCAAAACTATTGCCCCCTACGACATTACGCGCAATTTTGACCCTAAAAATAACCTATCTAGATTGCCTGAATCATTTTTATATATGGTTTAACTATATTATTAACTTTTGAAAATATTATTTCGGCAATTTAGATAGGTTAAATTTTCAGCTTAAAGGTGTACATAGTTTTGTAATGGACAATAGTTTTGGGACGGAGGGAGTACAGAAGATGATATCACTCTCTACCCTAATAAATTGTTTGAAAGATACCTCTTTGCTTGTTATCTAGATTTTGGACAGAAAAACCTTGAGAATGCCTATATAATCTCGATTCAGCTGTTTTCATTTGGTCATAGATGACATGGGTTACTCTAAATTTATGTATCTTTTGATATGTGAAGGGAGAGTTGCACAAGAGAAATAAGATGATTAGTGACAATTTCTATGTTCGTGGAGATGGTACTGTGAGTACTCTATACCTGGCATGTTAGTATTATTGTGAAACACAAATTTACTCACTCAAATCTGAGCAGGTATCTTTTTCTCTTCCAGTATGCATTTTATTTTTCAGAAGACTATTTATCATCCCTGTTCAGAGGAGCTGGCTTCGACAAAGTACATTCGGAATTGTATAGCAGAGAAATCCACAATCGCTCTCACAACATCACTATGTATCGGTAGGTTCAGCTGTAGGTTTTGTTCACCATTCAGTTATATAAGAAAAAGGCAAATATGTGCGACATCCACTTGAACTCTTACATCTCAAGCTTCTTATTGTTTTGTTTATTTCTGAAATGACCATAACTGCTCATGTTTACTCTGATCATTATTTTTCACCTTCCGTATTGTTTTGTCATTTTAGGCGCTGGTTGAGGGCCACTTTCAGTCAGCCCGTCGACAGATTTCAATGATTATAAGTGCTCAAATAATTAAGCTCTGCAATCCATGTTTAGAATGATTTCATCACCTCTGAGGCTCCTAAGGAGCACAATGGACTCTAGTTTCTTCTAAAACTGATAAAGGTAACCTGATAGACATTTCATTATACTGATAATTTTGGGGAGTAACGTAGGATGTAATTCTTGTTGGGTACGTTGTAAATAAACACAATAATTTCTACGAAAAGGAAATGGACAAATAAACAGAAAATGGTTTCCTCAAATATATAATTAACAATTACAACCTTCAAAATTAAAAGTATGTAAATGATACCGAAATGGACTAAAATCCGAGACGAGGTAACTGCGAGCAGTTTTCCTTAAACGATATTTGTCCCGCCACCTCTGCTTCTGGCTAAATGGGGCATTTCGTTCCCAAGGTACAACGTCTATCACATGTGACTCGGCGGAAACGGCACCGAGCCACGGTCGGGCCGTTGGTGGTGCGATACTCTCTCTCTATATGTATGCATGTGTATGTGTGTGAATGAGTGTATATGACATGTATAAAATTTGTCTTGGAAAAGATTCTCAAAAAAAAGGACCAAGACCATCTTTTTTTTTAAACATTTTCTATGTAACTCATTTTACAATTAAAGACCCATAAATGGGGAGAATGAATGGTTTTTTGTAACCACTAAATTAAAAGAGCATTCACTCAAATAAAAACCTCTTGTTTTTTTTCCAACAATCCCCCACATGAATGCTATCTAAAACATGCAACGTGCAACTAAATGCAATCGAGAGAACCACGAGAATTCACTGCATCAGGACAGGTAGCGCGCGCCTTGAACCTGCCATAGTGATGTAAAATCTGATATGCTACTATTGGGTAGCCTTAAAGCCTTGAACCCTTTAGCGTTTGTGCATACCAGGGTAATACTCACACAATGTCCTCTCTACACCACTTACTAAGCCCTTTGGTTGTTGTCCATATTTGGCCCTGGACTGTCTTGGCAAATTCAACCGAGTGCTCTAGTGATTTAGCCCTAGATCATCACATAGTATCGGCCATACACACTCGTTATAGGTGATTTTCAAGTCAAGGGTGTCCTGACTCACCCCACTCGACCTTCGAGATACTTGATTCATTAAGAGCCTCGTGCTCACCCTTAAAATGGTACAGGTCTATCACTCTTTCATCATAGAAATGGGCTGAGAACTTATGTTCTCGAGTGCTTTGTTCGGTTACCCGCACAATTCAGTTTCCCATTGAACCCGAGACTGAAGTTTCCAGTTCAGGTTGGGTTACCTATGCGAAGGTTTCCAATTTATTGGGCTTCAAACCCCATTTCCCTCGATGATGCTTCAACTCCTCTACGAGTCAAGCATTTTGTATATGGATCCGCATTATTATCCTTAGACCTTGCAAAGTCTATGGATACCACAATTTTTGCTAGCAATTCCTCTTACGGATTTGTGTCTCCGACGAATATGTCATGACTTTGTCGGGACTTTCCATTATACAAATTATTCTGATCCCGTTTAATAACTGACTGACTGCAGCAGTGCACGTTTATTGCGGGAACAAATTTTGGCCACTTGGAATACCTCCCAAGACTTCTCGGCCAATCTGCCTCTTCTGTGGCTTGATTCAACGTTATGAATTCTAACTCTACAGTTTCTCCAACTATGCAGGTCTATTTTACAGACCTCCATAAGACTGCAACCTCTTTAAGTACAAACATATCCACTAATGGACCTTGTACTGTTAAAGTTTGAGATACACTTGGTATCTAAATACCCTTCAAACATTTTGGACATCTCGTATAATGCAGTTCATGATTGGCAGTATACCTCATGTATCTAAGAAGCCTCATTGGCAAACCTACTCGGTATGCTCACTGAGTTGGCTATATCTGGTCTAGTGCAGTTCTTGACGCACAAGAGACTACATATGATAAGTTAGGTGTTTGTTTTAGTCTATATAGTGACTTAACAAGTTTTTGCACCTTGGCTTACTTTACATGGAACCACGACCCAATGGGTTGTTCCTAATTCTCTAGATCTCCATTTATAAAACACATGTTCTCATTAATTAATGATGCGTCTTTTCATAGAGATTAGAATATAGACATTAAAATTATCAAAACCGTCAGTTTACTTAAAAGTAATTGACTTTATTTCTCATGTGTCTATCAACCTCATTGTTGATGGCATCTTTCCATATACACATTATATGGATAACATTGATTATTTCAATATCGTCGATTCACCTTCACTCATGAAGGTCAAGGGACAAAAGAAGTTTCATTACTTACCTTTTTACCATGCCGAGGCACTTCATCTTCCTTACAAGATTCACTTTCCCACTTTTCCAGCACCGTTTGAGTGTTCACTTGTCTTTGATAGCGTAATGGTTTGAACCCTCAACGTATTGATCACACTTGCCAGGTGTTAGAGTTTTTGCGGAAAAATTTCTCTTTAAGAAAATATGCTTCTCGGACATAGAACAATGTTCTATATGCACTTTAAAGCCATGTGCCTTATGCACTAGAAACCGATCAGCACTATATTTTGTGCTTATCCGATGAACACACAATCTACCGTTTTCGATCCTATCCAAATCCTTCAAAGAACAAGATTGAGACCTTTCTTAGGTAGCACCAAACTTTCACGAACTTATAGTCAGGCACCATGCCTTCTATAATTCTGACTGTTTGGTCAAACTTCCTAAGCGATAGTTTGTTCAACACATAGCTTCCGGAAAGCTCACTTCCCGTACAAATTCAGAGTTTAATCCTGAACTTATCAACATGATATTCATCGTTTAAGAACTACATTTTTGCTCGAGAGCATAATAAGTCGTTCTTTAATGATTGGTGTCATTCTATCAACACAATTATGTGAACGGTGTCTCATATTCACCGTTTCAATCACACTTATCATGTATTCATATCCATGTGAATATACCATTTCGGAACTAGCTAGATAATATATAACACTTCCAAAAATAGTCTATCATTTAATGATTAACACTTAATCATTGGATTAAAGTTGGCAGATTAACACAACAGAACACGCATGATTAAACATGTTTTCTGACAAGCCTTAATCCTCAACAATAGAATTCACGTATTCATTCTTACTTGAATGAATATCTCGACTGATTTATCTTTACTTCTCATCAAGTAGACATATCAGTGTTTAATACATCCATCAATAAATTGAGGAAATATCTTTTAAACCCTTCTTGGTTTTGCACTTATCTCAAATGCATCGAACCATTTGGTTATGTACTCCGTTCGAACTGAAGACTTAGCAATACATTGCTTCAATGTTTCAATTTAAATAATAGATTTAGAAAAATAAAACATTTAAGTTTTTATATTTTCATCACTTACTATATCATGTCAAATCAGTGACTTGGTTGAATAATTCAACATGTCATTATTGACCACAAGAGTATCGACTAAAATGCTCATTTTGAACAAATAGTCACTCATGTATTGCCACAAACAAGCAAACTTATCACAATTTGATCCTAGTGTTTTGGCTACCGAAAGGCTACCGTCCTTTAGGTTTCAAAAACCACTAGTCATGATTCAGATTTGTATGCTTACACTTGTTAGTGGATTTCCAAACGTTTAAAACGTTTTCACACATTAACGCCCCCACAGTTCGTGCATTCCCTTTGTCCTCACTCAGAACATGCACACTGTTATTGAGAAACTTAATCGGTTTTAAGATGGTAAATGAACAATATCATTTATTTTAGACGTTTTAAATCCATACCAATAAACCGTTAGATATTCTCCCACTCGCCCGCAGACGTTATGGGGTACGTTTAGATTCTCGATCTACAGGATCAACGGGTACCTCCACATTTGTGGGACCCTTAGGGTTCTCCCCCAATAATAGTAATATAATATTACTACATTACTATTCTCAATAATAGCAAGTTCAACATATTCACAATATGTTTTACTAACAAATTAATAATATGTTATTTCAACAAATTATTAAATGTTTTTCCAACAAATAAATAAAATGTTAATTTCAACAAATTATTAAATGTTCTTTCAGCAAATTAATAAGATATTATTTCAACAAATAATAAATTAGCCGATATTTGTTTATTATTAAAATAAAACTCAACGGCCATTTATAATTTGTTTAATCATCAAATTATTTGCTCATGGATGAACAAAATTGGTTATTAAATAACTTTTCATCCAAATAAGTAACCGACTCGTCATTGCAATTCGTAGATAGCTAATAAAGCTCTCCATAAATGTCAACAATAACTGTCGTTACAATAATTTATAACTCTCCCAATTAAATTGCGATTAATCACAATTAATAAGAAGTTATAAATACTCGTCATTAATCTCATTAACGATTACCGTTACAAATTTTGTAACCCTCCAAATTAAATTGCAATAAATCACAATTAATAAGGACATCAGCCATTATATCACCACATTAGTGTCTTTAATAATGGTGATTTCGTATTTGTAACCCCCGTCATTAATATGCACTCATGCAAAATTAATAGGAGTTACACCGGCACCCACAATGTTCTGGTCAGTTCCAGCACCCACTGTGTTCCGGACATTTCCCGCAGGAAACTGTTTGTTATCTCAAATAACAAACACGTACAATCTAATTTCGAAAAATGAAACTAAAACTCCTCCTTCGCAAACACCAAATTTCTATAACCACGCATGGTTTCAAGAAACTGATTTTGCAAGAGTATTCTAGTTCATTCCCGGAAAAGATTATCAAATTCTGAAAGATTTATTCAGCCGTAAACACCAGATAAATCTGATTTTACACCGAACAATCTCAGAATTTAACCAGTTCTGTCGTAAGCCCCAAATTCTGAAAATCAGAAAATGGTTTTACAAGAACTATTTCGAAACCAGTTCTGTCGTAATCCCCAATTTAATGGCTTTTACTAGAGCTGTTTCGAATAATCACCAATTCTCCGATTCTATGTAAAGATCCATGTCTACATAAAAAACTCATTGGAAATTGTTAGTAATTTTATTAACATGAAACCAAAAAACATGTAAAATAAACTAACAATACAATCTAGTCTCTAACCAGATTACTCATGTAAATGTAAATAAAAAGCTTCACTATAAAATAAACATCATTATTTATTATAGTAACAACACCACCAAAACTATTTCATAAATCAAATAAATGGGGCCACCATTTCCAGAATGTAACCCATAAAGCATTTAATTAGCCGTTTACTACTAAATAACCCATTAAAAGGTTGTACTCAAACTAAACATGTATTTACAGATTATACATGTAACACATATAGCTCAATTACAAATGTAATAGCAAGCTTGCTGTAACTATCATTCGTTCAAGTATACATGAACATTTCTCACAATAGAAAAACTCAATTTAATCAGCCACGAAGCAAATGCTATTCTGACATGAACGTGCTAATATCAAAATATCATGATTAATCATTTAATCACCGAAATCATCACCAAACAAATTACAGTTTTCTCAAAACCAATTTGATAATTAAACAAATTCTCAAATTGAACAAAAAGTCACAAGATAAAAGCATTACGAGAGCTACTGTACACGGTATCAATTAACAAATCTAATTAGTGCAGCCAGCCAAAGGCAATGGCACCAAGTCATACTGCATAAACCAAACAAGTTAATGATCATACTGCATAAATGTTTCTGGAAATAGCAAATCAATATGTAGTAACAATTTATGCAAGGAACATTCCTGGCCCTCATATCCAATCATCGAAAAACATGTAAATCTCAAGACATATATTTAACATAAAATATATCTAAGCATGCTTGTACATAAATATACACTAAACTCAAACGAGACGGTTTAAAACCGAAAATAAGGATTTTCACAAAACCCAAAAAAGGTAAAACCAAACGAAAAACGCTTTCAACAATTCAATCGGAAACACCAATTTCTTAAAGCCAAAGTTTGTTAGAAAATGATTTTCCAAATAATTGTCTTAGCCACGGAAATAATTTTCTGTTTATCCAAACACCAAAATTATTGTATTAACGTACGAAACATAAAGAATATCGTTTAAGATTGTTGGGTACGTTGTAAATAAACACAATAATTTCTACGAAAAAGAAATGGACAAATAAACAGAAAATGGTTTCCTCAAATATATAATTAACAATTACAACCTTCAAAATTAAAAGTATGTAAATGATACCGAAATGGACTGAAGTCCAAAACGAGGTAACTGCGAGCAGTTTTCCTTAAACGATATTTGCCCCGCCACCTCTGCTTCTGGCTAAATGGGGCACTTCGTTCCCAAGGTACAACATCTATCACATGTGACTCGGCGGAAACGGTACCGAGCCACGGTCGGGCCGTTGGTGGTGTGGTACTCTCTCTCTATATGTATGCATGTGTATGTGTGTGAATGAGTGTATATGCTATGTATAAAATTTGTCTTGGAAAAGATTCTCAAAAAAAAGGACCAAGACAATCTTTTTTTTTAAACATTTTCTATGTAACTCATTTTACAATTAAAGACCCATAAATGGGGAGAATGAATGGTTTTTTGTAACCACTAAATTAAAAGAGCATTCACTCAAATAAAAACCTCTTGTTTTTTTTCCAACAATTCTTCCATTGTTCCTTTTGAAAACTGTTTATCTTGAGAAATAATGTTGTTATAAAGAAATTGATTGTGGATACTGGAAAGAGTACTTCAAAGTGCCAAATTGATGATTTATTCGATGAATTTGAGTTATGACATACAGAGGTAACATCGCAGCAGCCACATCAATCAGAAGTTAATCGTATGATTTAAAATTAATGCTTTGGCATACTCAGAGCAGCCCCTAGTATTAGCCATAAGAGCCATTTTGCTGAGGTGCCAAAGAACCGATCGGCGCTGGAGGAAAATGTAAAAAAGAAAGTTCTTTGATAACTATTAGGTCATTTTGACAAGGTAAATAGATCCCATTTTCGTTGAGTTTGGTTTTATATTTGTTTGAAGACAAGATTATACCATGATCATATATTACATTTTTTTTTCTGCTTTGTTGTGCAATTTCTTTCTGTAGAGATTGTATATTTTTAACCAAAGTTAACTAGATGTCGATTTTTTTTTGCAGCAAAGGTGTAAATTCGCTGGGACTGGCCCTGGGCATACTTATATTTCGTCTATCTTTGATGCGAATGTCGTTCAGTGTAGTAGCGGAACCATAATTCACATGAGAGGAAAACTGAAATACGTAGAAAGTTTCTTGTTATCAGGTGCAACGGACGGCATAAGTAGAAGTTTTTGATTTAAATACATGATTAGAAAGAGACCTTTATTTAAAAGACATATGGAGAAGGTTATGGACCTATGGTCCTCCTTATGTCATCAATTTATTCTTCCCATACTTTTATGTCTTATCAGGTGTCGGTATTTAGGAAGTGATGAATGAGGAAACATATGAAATCTAATTTTTTAAGGCATCTTAACAGAAAAAGCTTGTATAAATTGCGCTTATATTGTTACGTATATCTACTTGCTTTTTGCTTTTCTTATGGATCTCCCGTACCTCTTTCCACATGGAAGCTTTTTTCCACTTTCACCCCAACCTTTTCACATGGTTCCATGTGACTTCTCTTTAGCTTCCCAAACAAGGTCGACTATGCATCGTTGACTCGCTAATCTGTTGTGGCCAAAGGTGCAACTTGTGGTGCTATACGTAATACGTCGTCTTTGATTCTTGATTTTTATTGCAAATTGAAGTTGTAAGTAGTGGCCATAACAATGGTTGTCGTGCTAGCTAATATAATTACTCATGATGTGAGTAAACTGCAAGTTATATTAGGCGTTCCGTTCACGAAGGAGGAAAACTATGTAAATAAGGATTAAAAACCAAAAAAAAAGTTACTTATTTCTTGTCTTGGAGAAAATGGATTTATATCCTCCAACTAAAAATTGACATTCTTGAACTTAAACTTGATGGGTTTTTTCTAGGATCCCACAGTGACTGTGCATGAGTGGAGCAAGTAAAATAATTTGTATAGCAAGAAAAAGAATTTACCAATTATATGTGGATCCAAATTTGTGCAAAGATATGACAGTTATGGTCAACTGTAATTATTGTGGATAACGATCATGGAATTACAATAGTAGTAGTAAAATAAACTGAGATTATTTATCAATAACCCTTTTTTATAATAGTGATTCTCTACAGTAATACTGTAAAACATAAAAAAAAAAAAAAAAAAAAACAAACAGATCAGAAGCATTTTTAAATAAACTACTCACACTTGTCAGTCACCTTAACGTGCTAATATGAAAATCATCATACAGATCCCTAGATCCCCTCTACCAAGCTTTTATCTCATACTCGTGACTCACATATTTAACAAACCTTGAATACCAATCATCAATCATTATCCATTTGAAAATATGTAGCTCTTTATTATCTCCTGATGTGTCAATGATCTATTGGCACAACCCTGTTTTGTATACATGGTTTGTTTAAATATCTACTTATGTGGCAATGATCTATTCGCAAAACCTGTATCGACGGTGACAACAATAAGGATAATGAGTCCAACTAATTTGACCAGACTAATTGTTTGACTTTTTTTTACAACTAATGTAAGTTACGTAATTTCTGTCAAAATACATTAATTTGTTTTGAGTTTTACTCTATTTTAGTTAATCTATAACAGTTTTGCATATGTAAATAAAACTTTTTGGTTGCCATGATTCTTAATTTTTTATTTATCGTTTCTTTTTGTTCATTTAATTGTAAAAAAACATTTTGCCACCCGATCAACACATGTGATGTAATAATGAGAGCTAAATGAATGAGACATAAAATATTCACTTTTTAATGCTAGTTCATTTGGTAAAAAGTCTGATAATTTATCTGACTGGCGACAGTGCCATGCAATAATGTTGATTTTCAGTATTTACTTAAGTGGGTAATTTCTAAATATCACGTTATCCAAAATAGTACAATATACACATTGTTCTGTGATCAATTCAAGCATGTGTTCAACTCATAATTCGATTCATGTTTGTTTATCTGGAAAAACAATAAAAAATGGACAAAATATGAACAAGGTTTATCCCCAAAAAAACTCAACATTAACATACAATTTGCATGGTTTATTCGATTAGTTTACAACCCAACTTACAATTAGAATGAAATTAGCCCTCAATATCCAACGATGTGGCATTTTTTTATTGGTAGATCTATGTTTATAAATGTGGTGAGAACCGCAGGGAATAAAAGCTTGTGGATAAACACCAACTATAACTTTAGCTAAGGGCACAAAGAGTAATAAAGGATCATCTTTCCCCTATCAAATAACCAACATATGTCCTTTTACCGTTTGCTCTTTTACTTAGTGAATTTCACAACGATAGGTTCTATATTTTAGACCTAGATCCTCTTTGGTAGTACTTGTTAGTTAGTAACTCTAATTTTTGGTAGATAATTAATTAAATATGGAGGGGAAATATGGAAATATTCACTTTGAGAAGAACAAATTTATTTAATGTGAATATGATGGTGTTTTTAAAAATTTATCAGATATAGTTACAAACCTTTATTTATTGAAAGACAAAAGGAATTTGGTAAAATTCCTTTATAAAAAAACATCAAATTTATTTCGAGTATTACTTCGACTTTCTTGTGAACATAGTTTGTCCGTTTTTCAAGAACAGTGAGGAAAACCGAAACAAATACGGTGTGATACGAAATGAGATAGTTTCCATCTGTCTGGCCTAACCGAATGAGGAAGACATGAACTGGTTAAAAAAATCATGAAAAATACACTAAATTTAAAATAAAATCCAAAAAACAAATTACCAAACGAAACCGAACATGATGAGAAATAACTAAGCTAGCACTTACGGTTTCATTCCAAAATTTGAACAATCAACACCCCCATACTAATTTTCCTATCAAATTATTAAGACCAAAACACACACTCACTCATTGTACCTTACCTTAATTATTTTTTTTTATCAAAACACCATTAACTAACAATGTCCGTCTCTAATCAGAAACACGGGTATCTAACAACATTTTTCTCAAACAACACTAGTATATAATGAAACCCTCTTTTTCCTGTTGTTTAATACTAGAGTAATGCTATATGTGTAAGGTTATTTACACAACATATACGCATAGTGATGACATGGCATACAACTCACCCAAAAATCATTTTTTCTTAGCTATTCCCAAAAAAAAAAACAATTACATTTGAAATATGATTTTTGCGTGAGTTGTGTGTCATGTCATCACTATGTGTATATATTGTGCAAATAACCTTGTGAATATAGCATTACTCTTTATACAATTCTCGGTCTCCTAGACCCCAAAACACACACCCACTCACTGTAACTTAACTTAGTTATCTTTTATCAAAACACCATAAACTAACACTGTCTGTCCCTAATCAGAAACACGGATAGATAACAACATTTTTTTCAAACAATACTAGTATAATGAAACACATTTTTTCCGTTGTTCAATATCTAGCCTCAGCCACCTTAGAGCCCAAAACAAACACTCAATTGGAATAATAGTGTAGCAATTGGAATAATGGGGATGTATTAGCAATTTTATAAAACAACAGGTAGCACAATAAAAACACTCCTAATTTTATCCACAGCCGCCTTAAAAACAGACACAGACCTCACTCACTCACTCTCTCTCTCTTCGCCCCGTGTCTCTCTCTCTCTATATCTATATCTATATATCTATATCTATTATATATAATAATATTATATATCGGATTAATCTGGACCGTTGGATTACGATGAAATTATGATTGATCCTTTTGCCTTGATTCACGTCCGTTGCAAAATCTGGCTCCGTAAAAGACACAAATTTCATTATTACTAATTTTATTTAATTAGGTTTCTTTTATTTTTAGTCTGGGCTTGATTTAAAATCGTTGGTTTAGTGGGTTTTGATCCCGTTTTTGTATAGTTTTCGATTTTGTGGTTTTAGGGTTTCGATTTTGTATATATAGAGACAAAAAACACAGAGATACAGAGAGAGAGAGAGAGAGATTGTAAGAGAAAGAGACAGACACAGAGAGATTGTAAGAGAGAGAGAGATATTTGCTTGTATACATACAGATTATATCTATCTATCTATCTATATATATATATATACATGGTGGAGAATTTGGGGAAAATATAAGAAACTAGGGTTTCAGATCGATTTTGGTTATTAGAAAAAAGTGGCGAAAATGAGAGGTTAATAATTTGGGTTAGTGTTTCTTTCACCAAGTAACAGAGAAAGATATATGTATATGGTGGAGAGAATTGGGGAAAATATATTTAAAACTAGGGTTTCGAATCGATTTTGGTAAAAAAATTTAAAAAGTGGCGAAAATGAGTTTAACAGCGGCGGAGGAGGAATCGGGTCAGGAGATAACCATTCCCGCCGACATCGAATGGAAAATGCTTGACAAGTCAAAGTTTTTTGTCCTGGGCGCTGCGCTGTTTTCTGGTGTTTCGGCCGCCCTGTACCCCATCGTCGTCCTCAAGACCCAACAACAAGTCGCGAAAACCAAAACCCAGTTCTCGTCTTTGCACAACGCACGCAACATTGTCCATTACGAGGGGTTTCTAGGGCTGTATAGGGGTTTCGGGACCTCTTTGATGGGCACCATCCCTGCTAGAGCGCTCTACATGACGACCTTAGAGGTCACGAAGAGCAGTGTGGGGTCCGCGGCGCTCAGGATGGGGATGGCGGATCCCGCGGCGGCTGCACTGGCAAGCGCGGCCGCCGGTTTGGCTGCCGCAACAGCCGCCCAGGTCGTGTGGACACCCATCGACGTCATCAGCCAGCGGCTTATGGTGCAGGGTGGGGGCCGCCAGGGTGCCCCTCTCCCCTACGCTGGGGGTGTCGATGCGTTTAAGAGGATTTTAGCTTCGGACGGGCCCCGGGGGCTCTACCGGGGCTTCGGTATTTCTGTTCTGACCTATGCGCCCTCCAATGCGGTGTGGTGGGCTTCATATTCGGTGGTTCAAAGGCTCGTTTGGGGCGGTGTTGGGTGCTTTTTATGTAAAAAAGAGAATCACAACAATGGTAATAATAGTAATGGTAACAGTGGGTGTGTGGAGAGCTATAGGCCGGATTCGAAGGCGGTGATGGCGGTGCAGGGGGTGAGCGCCGCGATGGCAGGAGGGGTGAGTGCTTTGATCACAATGCCGTTAGATACGATCAAGACTAGGCTACAGGTTCTCGAGGGGGATGAGAACGGGCGTAGGGGGCCTACTTTGGGACAGACGTTGAGGAATCTAGTGAGGGAAGGAGGGTGGGTGGCTTGTTACCGGGGTTTGGGGCCAAGGTGTGCTTCGATGTCCATGTCTGCGACCACCATGATCACTACGTACGAGTTTTTGAAACGACTATCGGCTAAGAATCAAGAGGGTGTATCGCCGTAAGATTTGAACACATTCAAAATGGATTTTTGGAAATGCCTTTTGGTACAAGAGGGTATTAGAAAATTGAGGATAGAGAACAGGTTTGGAAGGGGGATTAAATTAAACAGGTTTATGAAATGCCGCTCGGGACGGGGATTGAAGAGGGTATACCACAATGAGCATACTGATGAAACTAGAAAGGGTTTAAAGAAGGTTTGATCTTGAATCATTGTTAATATTTTTTTTCCTAATTTTTGTTGTTTTTGCCTTCTTCTGCCTTTGCAAGTAAGAAATGTAAGATGGGTTCCTATCCTGTTGATATAGAATAAAATTGCATATTCTGTTGTGTTTCTTGATTTTACATCTTTATTTCCTATCATTCTCTTGGTCAAAATAGTGTGCTATCTTCAACATTTAACTTGTTAATTGAAGCATGCTGTTTGGTTTTATTGCTTAAAGTTTTTTAACTTTTAATAAGCTGAATGAAGTGGATATGGTTGGTGGACTTCAAAGTTTGGTCCTTTTTGGTTTTCTGCCTGAAAAGGTTATCAACTAATTAAATAAGGGGGTACAGCCACACAAGACCTTAATTTATTTCTTTTGGTTAATCTAAACCAACTTGGCTATTATACTACTGGCTTAATTGATTAAAAAGAAATGTTATTTTGCTTTTGCTGATGTTGATATGCACATCATGGTGAGTGGAACTTAAGTTACTTAACAACACAGTTATATTTTGCAAGATTCTTATAGGTTGTTGATGAGACTTTTATTGAGGTTTTGTCTGGAACTAGTGGAGAATTGAGATAAGTTTTCATGAAGTGGGACAAAGCATAGAAAATGTAGCCATTTCTTGCCAAATATTCCTATTATGCTACTGTAGTAAGAATTTTCATCAGTACGTTCGAGTTTATACGTTACTCGTGATACTCATCGAATTCGAGTACATATGAAGTCTCATATTTTGTATGATTTCCATCGAGGTTTGGTTTGAAACTAGACCAGCCAGTCTTTTTTTGAAATGGACCAGTTAGTCGAGACGTTCAGTAAAAGAGCCACACACACAAGTCCAATGGGTAAAAGTGATACATTATGCTATTCTAGTACTGTATTACTACCAGAATACGCTTTTATGCAATTATTATTCACGTATCATGGTCTCATAATTTTGTAAAATGTGGCATTACCTTTGAGATTTGACTGAGAAGTGCTTATGACTTTCTTCAGGCAAAGATAGTCAAAGAAAAATTAAACTACGAGCATTGGGTAAACTGTAAACATAAGAAAGGCTTGGACCAATATCAGGGGGAAGAAAGCAAAATATCAACTCATTACAATTTTAACAATTTGAGCTTCTAAACTTTAAACAAATACCCGAATCAAACACTACAGAAAATCCAAGGTACCAAGCATTCTAGAAAGAGGCAAACTACAAACTAAACTTGTCCAAATTTTCATTCCCAATATAATTCAGGAAAACACAACCTACTTGCAACATAGCTAGCAGCTGAGAAACTACAAAACATATTGCCGGTGAAAGAAAAGAAGAAAAAACAGAGAAACCACATTCAAGGAAATAACTAGAGCCAAGGATGACTTGCCTTAAATCAGTATACATAATCTCAACCACGAAATTACGACCCTCTGATTCATTTGTTACTGTTTTACTGCGTGATAACGTTGGTTTTCACCATAGAAGCTGCCTGTAGAAGACGGGTAGAGAGAGAACCTAAGATCTTGATGGTAGTATATATCATTGTTATCTGAGACGTTTGTGATGTCGGAACTAGATATTGCTGGAAAACTCTTATCGGAAACTTTCCAATGAAAATTCACGGATTTTGGATAATTGTTTTTGGTGGCCACGGCAGTATTTGAATTTTGAAGGCTCTTGGTGTTGATAAACCTTCCACCAGTTCCTCTTGCCCTCTTGAGGGCATGCAAATGCCGCGACTCATGAAGATAAGGCTGAAATTTTCAGAAACAGATGTATTTATTAAGTGAGTAAATTTGTGTTTTTTCCTAAGATTGCCACATGGTTTTTTTTCTTCTTATGTTCGGATTTATTAGTTGGTCCGTCATAGTCGACTATAGATCAGGATTCTTTCTCTGAACAGAAATGCTAGATTTTGAAATTTCACAAGTAGAAAGTATACCCTATTGCTTAAGATGTAAAGATTCGACACAAGTAGACCTGTCCATAAACTAGGTGTGGCTTTTGGTAGTAAAATTCTTGTGTTCATCTTTATCAGCCAAGCAACAATTTGGTTAACAGCAAATTTCTGTCCTTAAGTTTCCTGGCAGATGTGAAGTATAAAGTTCAAGAAGAGATGAACTTTTTCCTGAGCCAAACAGCAATTGTGATAATCCTGATTGATTAAAAACAAACTTTGTACTCAGATTCCATGACAGTTATGAAGTAAAAAACTCAAATTTTTCTCAGTGGCGGACCTGTTTTTTGTTTAAATTTCAAGCCTGCTTTTCACTGCGATTGTGATGTACGCTAAAGGAAAAGGCCAATATTTTCTTACTTCTAAATCTTTAACCAGCAGTGATGGTTAGTCTTGTTTGGTATTAAGCAAACTTTTGTGAAGTAAGCAAATCTCAAGAAAAGCCAGGCCTTCCGTATATTTTAGTTTCGTTTTGCTCTACATCTTAAATCAGCCTAAATTGATCTGTGCACAGGGTACGAGAACTGGGGAGATGGACGAAATAATACCTTTCGACCTTTTGAGAGCTTGTTTTGCGCCTCGAGCTTAGCACGATATTGTCTTCTTCTAAGAATTGCGTGGTACTGTTTTGCGTTAACATAAATGGGCTCATTTTGTAGAAGATCAAGAGGTAATGGTACTCGAGCCGGTCCAGTCCCCATCATCTGTGGATGTTGAATATGCTGATATATATCAAAGGTACATAGTAGAAGTATCTCGTTTTGTCAACTGTCATCCATGTTGTGGCTTAAATATAAGGATAGAAAGCAGATTCTGTTTACTAAGAAAATTTAAATCTACACTAGCACTGGAATGTAGAATCTACAGTCGAAAGAACCACTTGCATATCTGTCTAATCAATTCCCTTTTGAAACTTAAATCTATTCAATAAAAGTTTTAGTGAATAATGCCATATATCATAAAACCATTGACTACACTAAACCTAGGAACACTTTTCCTTTGTAATCAGTAGGGGAAAAAACAGAGAATATCAACGAGAAAGTAGATGCAGTGTAAGAAAAAATTTGATATCAAAAGAAAGAATTTATTGAAATAGGAAGATGCTACTCAATGAAAAGGGTGCTAGAGCATAGGGTCTAGACAAAGACGCATATTATCTTTGGATTGCTGTCTCACACTCCATCTTTTATTTAAAAGTATAACATACTTTTGTGAATTTAACAATTCATAAATAATGCAATAAAATTAACTGGAAGTAATGGTAAATATGCAGGAAAAAAGAACCCTATAAGGCTATAACCCTTCCTTTTACTAAAAAAAACACGAGAATTTTACTAATTAGAAATATTTTACTCAATTCCTTCATACAACTGGTCTTGATGATTGCATGTTTTTTTCCCTCAAATTTCCAATTCATATTTTTTTTGAAAGCAGGATTGCATTTGGTTTAGTTTTTTTAGTGTTTTTGAGTGGAAAAGCAAGAATATTCAAGCTGAATGAACCCAATTTCTTTGTCAACCCAAAAGGTTTCCAGTAATTTTCTTAAAAATCTGCAAGCAGACAACCCGTAATTAGACTTTCAAAATTTTGAAAACACTGATTGCTAAAAACCACCTTCCCATGTTTGTGCTTTTCAATAAGATTATCCATGACCTTTTAATTACCAGAAATCAGTTTAGATAGCGAATTCATACTCTGAAAAAGCTCATCCAGTTACCATTATAACGTTTACATATCATCCAAATTTTTTGTTTGAAATTACATCTCCATTAGAAAATCTTTAAATTCACATAAGACTTAAATCAGGTAGGAGGATAGCATGTTATATGTACTGACCATATTCTGAGAAAGTAACCCGCCATAGTACGGATCTGTTTTCAGGAGAGGGACACAAGCCTGAAATATACAACTGTTACATTTGGATGATAAAATAAGCATCCAGTTAATCTACTTGGGATAATTAGCAATGCTCCACTTACATGTGACTGTCCAAAGTTGACTTGTGAAGGAATAAAACATTCTTGATTTCCAACAGACGGAATCGCCTTGAGTTGACTGATCACTTCTTGGTTTAAAGTTTGGTAGAATCCTATGAGGTAATAATTAAATAAATAAAATTGATAGTACTCAGACAGACACAACAACAGGCGTCACTGGAACAAGAAGGGAATTTAAAACAACTTGTATAACTGAGAAGTTTAAACTCAACAAAGCACTGAAGGATATTTATTCGCACTGGCAAGTAAAAGATCGTTGAGGAAATAGAAAAGAAATGGAGGAAACATGGTGCGTTATTAATTTTTACCACTCGTCCATCTGCCTAAATAATATATGCTTTTTCTTAACTAGAATGGTTAATTGATACATACTGTAAGACCCTTTTCTGAAGCAAATTGGTTTTGTGCTCGATAGAAGACATCCATAGATTAGTATGAAAACAGGAATAAGACATGATCAACACATAATGGTTTACCTGGTCTTGCAGAAATGAAATTTTGTCTGCACGAAGTTCCCTCTCTAATGCTACCCACTTCATTATAAGATTCACAGGTCGATTGAGTAGAGGACGAGTCCTTATCTTGAAATATAAAGTCCATTTGCTTCACATTATGGGCACTTGGGCTTGGATTTCCCATCTTCAAGCTCAAATTTCCGGATACAGTAGTAGATGACTCTTGAAATTGCGATTCTGTAGAGACCCACAAAGGCATACAGTCCCTACTTGCATCCATCGGATAACAAGAGAATATATCATACTCGTCCTTGCAAAATTCCAGCATTTTTCTGCATAAAAAAATGGCAACAAGAAGTGTTGCTTGAGAACGAACTTAAAGTACTAGTAACAAAAGAGAACAGCTTAGGGTTACTTAGATTTACAATTTTAAGCAAGTTCACTATCGGGTTTGCTAAGATCTTTTAGAAAATTATAAACAACACTCTTAATGAATGTTGTTAGTTGCAAATGCTCATAGCAAAAGAAAACACCCAATGGTCTTTTAATATGTTTACTAGCTTAAGAAAGTCTGATATTGAGTCTGTGAGGACCCATTTGAAGCTACGCTCTCAAAATGAATCTTGTTAAACGAAAATACCAGATGGTCTCATAAGTTTGTTTACCAGATTAATCAAATCGATATCAAGTCTGCTGTGGTTGATTAGAATTTAGAAGTTACGTTCTTAAAAAGAATCCAAGTAAATTAGCCAAGCACTTTGATGACAACCTTCTACATTGATTTTTAGAAGTTTTGCGAAACATCGAGACTAAGAACTAAAAACAATAAGCTACTTAAACCCCAAAGTGAAGATCATTTCCTTGCATGCTACATGACCTAAAATTTTGCAGACAGACTGAAACATATTAAATATGAATTAGCATTTCGGAAACAATTTCCGAACGACCCCCTTATATAGTTAGGCGTGTATCAATAAACAGAATAAGCTGACAGCACTGCCATTCCTTATAGAATCAACCAAATGAAGTAATGCTTATGAACTAAGAAACATAGAAGAAAGTTGTGCTTAAAAACTGAAACTAAACAAAAGAATCAGAGTGGCGCAGCGGAAGCGTGGTGGGCCCATAACCCACAGGTCCCAGTAACGAAACCTGGCTCTGATATTATTATTTCGTTTAAGAGGATTAATTTTGCCATTGCTCGCTTGCCTAATCATTTCATTATTTAAGTATCTAATCTAAGCTTGAAATATTCGTTCTTATAAATAAGTTAAATAACCTTTAGCTTGCTTAATTACTGCAACTAAACAACCCCCCATCTCATAATTAGATGTTAACATAAACAAATTGAGAAAACAAAACACATGAAGAAAAAACAAAAATCAAGAAGCAATTGGGTTCTACCCTCTGGTTTATAAGTTACAGTAACTATCTCCAAACAACAGAGTAAATTTTCACAAAACTTCAAATTATAAAACGTAACAAACAAAAAAGGGTAGACTATGAAAGGAACTAGGCCCTCCCCTGCCCCGTAGAAAAAAAATAGACAAAAAAGTAACTTTTTTCTATGTAATTTATTTAAAATCTTCAAAATTAAGCGTTTCAACACCTCCCATATTCTGAAAAAATTCAAATCAAGTATGAAAAATATATATAGAATATAAGCCCCTCCCATTTGAACTTCCGGTTCCGTCCCTCAAGGCAAACATAATAACACATGCAACACGGTAACATCAATGATTTACCCTTAAACTATCTCCATTAACAAAACTAAAAGCAAAATCAGTAAACAGTTAAAGTTCCGCGACTCCACCATCACCATATTGACAAAAAATCGATCTTTTACCATATACATATCTTGATATTTATTTGTTTTATTGATTTTAGCTTTTCAGCACCCAAAATTACGAAAAAAACAATTCTAGCTCCGCCACTGTCCATTAACATAACTAAAAGCAAACCCAAGATAGATACACCAAACAAATACAGTCATATAAGTACTCAGCACCCCCATATCAAGAAAAAATCGATATTTTACCATGTATCTTGAATTCATTTATTTATTTATTTTTATTTCAACCTTTCAACACCCTGATAAATGATAGTAATTATGTAAAAAACAGTTCTAGTTCCGCCACAGTCCATATACATATCTCCATTAACAAAACTAAAAGCAAAAACTTACAGTTCCTCGACTCCACCAGCACCATATTGATAAAAAGCAAAAAACCAATCTTTTACCATGTACATATCTTCATTTTTATATATATATTTTTTATCGATTTTATCTTTTTAAAACCCCCGTAATAACGGAAAAAACAATTCTAGTTCCGCCACCGTCCATTAACAAAACTAAAAAGCAAACCCCAGATAGAAACAATAAACAAATTCAGTCATATAAGTAGTATAAAGTAGTTACTAAAGTTAAAAAAAAATAAAAAAAATGATACCTTTACAAAGAAAAACTGAGAAAGAAGATAGAGAGAGATAATGTTGGGAATAAGCAAAACATGTCTCCTTTTTTCAAACCCATAAACCCTTTCTTTCTCTATATCTATATATCAATACATATATTACATATACATTAACTTATTATCTAGATTTTATTATTTTTCTACTATTCAGCTTCTTTTACCATTAAATTCTGTGTGTTTTTAGCATCACAACAAACACCAATATGCTGTTTTTTAAAGTCATATATATTTGGAGGGTATTAACTATTACTCCTCCTAACTGTTTTTGTTTTTATTTTTATTTTTATTTAAATAATAGTATTAAGTTTGTTTTGTCGTGTAGTGTGTGTGAGGTATCATTGCTATTGAATTTTCTCGTTTACAGAATCATAGGCCGCCCTATATATTTAGCTTTGCAGTACAATAAATCATGCACCAGTATTTTACTATTTTCACATTGTTTTAAAAAAATGATTTCAGTTTGGATTTTAGTGATTTTTGCACTTTTGTATACTATGTTAGTTATTGACTTTTTGTGATTTTTATACATTATACTATAAAATTATTTAATTAGTACATCATATTAACACTTATCGATGATTTTATACGATTCGGTACAATAAATAAAAATTTCCAACCTATAAAAACGTGTGATAAGAAAAAAATTCATTATTTGTCCAAATAAGTTAAACTTGAAATTTAAACGAATTTATACATAATTCATCAATGGTATGAAATAGGTATTATAAGTGAGGTTGGATTTTTATACTACAAAAAATCTGTAAAAACGCACAAACCGTAGAAAAAATCTACGGTTTACAGTGCTTTTGTGCAAACCGTAGATTTAATCTACGGTTTACAGTGATTCACTCTCCAAAGATATACAATCAATCCTTCAACCTCTCGTCATCTAAAAACCCCAAATTCTCCATTGTTGAGAAAAAGCTCGAAAAAGAGGGAAATTGAAGAGAAAGCGATACAAGCTCAAACCAAGATCGAACATCATCAAATATCACAAATTAGCTTATTTAGAAGCAATCAAATTGTGAGAGTTGTTTTAAATTCGATAATTTTGTAAAAAGCAATTTATAAGCTCATTTGTGAGTGAGTGTTTGGGTAGAAGCTTTTAAGCCAAAGTGTTGGTTAAAAGTTCTAGGTTAAACACTTGAGTACTCAAATATTGAGGGGGAGTCGTTGACTCGTAAACGTGTTCGCTTGCACTTGTATCAAGAGTAGGAACCTCGGGTAGAGGGTGAGCAAATCGTTTTGATTAGCTCGCATAGGAATTGTAAAATTGGAAAGAAGATTTTAGTGAAACACTTGGTAGCATGAATACCGAGGAGAGGACGTAGGCGGGTTTGCCGAACCTCTATAAATGTTGGTGTCAATCTCTTCCCTTACTATTTACTTTCCGCATTCCTTATTATTACTTATTATCTTGCTTGCGTATAGTAATCCTAGCATTTCATTAACTTCTGTTAAACGCTTAAGTTTAGAATTGCGATAGTTGGATTGATAGTCGCACTAATTTTTAATTCCGCGAAAAACGTGTAAAACCTTATTCACCCCCCCTCTAAGGTTTAGCCACACGGGCCAACAATTGGTATCAGAGCCGAGGCTCTTGCATATAGGAATCTAGCGATTTTAGAGTTAAGATCCGTATGGCTAATTTATACAATTTTACTTCCGGTATTGGTTCATCGCCCAATACTCCACCATTTTTTGATGGGGTAAATTATTCATATTGGAAAGATAGGATGAGTATGTTTTTACAAAGTTATAATGTTAAAATTTGGATGAGCATAAAAGTAGGATATTCCGCTCCTAAATCCGAAAATAGCGAGAATCCAATCCCCGTAGAGGACTTAGATGACGCTTAACTAGAAGCCTACTCTACTAACGCCAAAGCGATGTACGCTATTGTTTGTGCCATTTCTCCTAACGAGTACAACAAAATTTCTTCTTGTAAAACGGCTAAGGGTACGTGGGATAAGTTAGTAGTTATGCATGAAGGGACTAACCAAGTTAAGGAGTGCAAACTCCAAATTCTAGTGCACGATTACGAACTTTTTAGGATGAGCGAGGGAGAAACTATTTCTGATATGCTTGCTAGATTTACCACTATTACTAACGGATTAACATCTCTTGGTAAGTATTTATCTTGTAAGGAAATGGTTTCAAAGGTGATTCGGAGCTTACCGAAAGAATGGGAACCAAAGGTCACCGCAATTCAAGAGGCGCAAGACATGAACACATACACTCTTGATGCATTGACGGGTTCACTCATTACTCACGAGATCACCCTCAATAGTCACAAGCCAATCTCAAAAAAGAAGGAGATTGCTTTCAAAGGAACAACTTGTGACGAAAGCGATGAGCTATCCGATGACGAGAAAAATTCAATGCAAATCATTCGAATCGTCAAGGAAATACTAAAGTTTAATGGCAAACACAAACATAAAGGTAAATCGTCAAATACTTCAATTATTTCTAACGATTTTATTTGCTATGCTTGTGGCAAGGAATGACAAATAGCGAGAGATTGCATAAACAATCGCAAGAGCAAAGGCAAGAAGAAGATATTCTATTCAAGCTCTAGCGATAGTTCCGACCAAGACGAAGTCGCTCATGTTGCTTGCTATGTGGCCATGGAAGACAACAATGAACTTAACCAATCGTCTTCAAGTGAAAGTAAAAGTGAAACCGGTGAGATAAACGATCTATCCTACGATGATTTACTTCATATGTGTGATGTTTACTCTAAAAGGTTTCCTAAACTTTCGGAAAAAGTTGAATCTCTTAAAAGGATAAATTCTTTTCTCAATGAAGAAATAAGATCCTTGAAAAGAGATAAAATTGAAAATGAGTCTATTCCGAAATCGTCATTTTCTTTACATGATGTAGATGACGAAAAGGAAGACTTGAAAGATAAAAACAATGATCTTGTTGTTCAAAAAGAGTCTTTACAAACCGAGATCAATTTTCTTAAAAATGAAGTCTTTAGACTTGCTAAAACTCTTTCAAAACCCCCTTCTATAGATTGCAACTTAGTAGAAAATTTTGAAGAGTTAAAGGATCCTTTCGATAAAGTTAAAAGCAAAAACAAGGTTTTGAGTTCTCATACTTTTAACTTAAATGACAAGGTCAAGCTTTTAGAAACCGAGAATGAAACTTTGAAAAATAAAAACAACGAGCTTGTCATTTCCATTGAAAAACTTGATTTAACAATTTCAAAGTTTTCCAAAGGTAAAACCGTTTTAGATGACATTTTGAGTTGTCAAAAAGATTTCAATGACAAAAGTGGTTTAGGTTATGATTGCATTAGTTCTAATTCAAACAAAACCCGCTTCGTCAAAGCCTCTAACATTTCTAAAACTGCTACTCCGCCTAAACAAGAGGTTGTTTTTACTAAAGGGAGTGCTTCCAAGACTTTTCAAAAATCTTTTAATGATAGAAAAGGTTTAGGTTTTCAAACCAAATTGGATACTCCGAAAAACTTTTCCAAAACTTCGTATAATTCTTGTTATGCGAAAAAGTCTATGCATTGTGTACATTGTAGTAGAAATGAGCATATTTCTTCGAGATGTCCTTATCGCTTGCGTGTTAGTAGAAGCGATTTAAAATGGGTAGTAAAGACCCATGTCACTAACAATGTCGGACCCAAAAGAAATTGGGGACCAAAGGACAAAACTTGTGTTGTAGGTATCTCCGTTCAACAGGAGAAAATCAAGAATTGGTTGACAACACCGGTAAAATTCATGGAAGTCAATAAAATTGACTCCACCATCAAAAATGAAGTATCATTGATCGACAAAGGTGAAAGACATACCAACAAATGGTACCACTTATTTGGACTTGGAAACGCTCAATGCAAATGCCATTAGAGAGCGGACTCAACATCACATATTCGGTATACTTTACTCTATAATATTTACATATATGTGATTAGTTGGGGCATATGCATCATAATAACATTTTTCATGTTTTGGTTTTTCTTTGAAAACCCTCCACATTACCCCGTATTTTTTATTGCATTTTGATAATGCCAAAGGGGGAGAAAAATGATATTTAGAGTAATGCAATTTGTTAAAATGGAGGAGATATTTTTCTTGTAAAATCATCATTATTTTGTCACAATCAAAATGGGGGAGATTGTTGAACCATGAGTTCAATAATTAATTTTGATTATAAGTTTGATTATGTTTTAATGATTTTGCGATTTCTCTATTTCGATGATATAATGCTTTGTCTTTTCCAAAAAGAGAAAATGTATATTTCAGAACTTTAAAATGATAGAGCATTTGATAACGAAGCCAAATGTTCAAGCGGAACCAAAATCGGAGCTAAAACGAAGAAATTACAAGCATTCGAAATAAAGCGGGAATACGGAAGATTGCCAGAAAACGACCGATCGTTTGAACAAAAACAACCGATCGTTTTGGTCCAAATTCTTCCAGAGAGATCGTTATAAAAACGACCGATCGACTGTAGAAAACGACCGATCGACTGCAGAAAACGACCGATCGTTTTTCCGCAGATTTCAGAAACAACTTTTTAACTTTTCTTGAATAAGCAGCTTTAACCATTGGATAAAACCCTCAACCCATATCCAACGGTCAGAATTCTTAAAACAGACTTTTCTGGTCTTATAAAAAGACCCCAATCACTCTCCAAAGATACACAATCAATCCTTCAACCTCTATTCATCTAAAAACCCCCAAATTCTCCATTGTTGAGAAAATGCTCGAAAAAGAGGGAAATTGAAGAGAAAGCGATACAAGCTCAAACCAAGATCGAACATCATCAAATATCACAAATTAGCTTATTTAGATGCAATCAAATTGTGAGAGTTGTTTTAAATTTGATAATTTTGTAAAGAGCAATTTATAAGCTCGTTTGTGAGTGAGTGTTTGGGCAGAAGCTTTTAAGCCAAAGTGTTGGTTAAAAGTTCTAGGTTAAACACTTGAGTACTCATATATTGAGGGGGAGTCGTTGACTCGTAAACGTGTTCGCTTGCACTTGTATCAAGAGTAGGAATCTCAGGTAGAGGGTGAGCAAATCGTTTTGATTAGCTCGCATAGGAATTGTAAAATTGGAAAGAGGATTTTAGTGAAACACTCGGTAGCACGAATACCGAGGAGATGACGTAGGCGGGTTTGCCGAACCTCTATAAATGTTGGTGTCAATCTCTTCCCTTACTATTTACTTTCCGCATTCCTTATTATTTCTTATTATCTTGCTTGCGTATAGTAATCCTAGCATTTCATTAACTTTTGTTAAACGCTTAAGTTTAGAATTGCGATAGTTGGGTTGATAGTCGCACTAATTTTTAATTCCGCGAAAAACGCCTAAAACCTTATTCACCCCCTCTAAGGTTTAGCCACACGGGCCAACAAAACTTATCAGCATAATCATTTAACAGCTTGTCTACATACTTAATCACCGCATGGTACGATTTGTAAGAGGAATTGAAAGAAGCTCGGTTATGATTGTACTCCTCTATCGACTCAGAATCAACTAATAAACCCCAATCATCTAGAAACGTTTGCCACTCCTCGTCTGGATTTTTTTTTTGCAATTTTTCAAAACAGTTTTGGCAATATGAAAGTGCACAATATATGATGAGAATCGGGAAAAACAACGGATAAAGCATTTATCAAGGCCATTTCTCTGTCAGTTACAAACACCTTAGGTAGTATACAACCCTCCAATGTATCTTTAAATTTTTCCAAAGCCCATATATAACTTTCCTTTGTCTCATCACTCATGAAAACAAAACCTAAACAATATGTTTTGTTCGTTGATGTCATTCCTACGACTTCTAGAAATGACATATTAAAACGGTTTGTCCTATATGTACAGTCCATTAACAATACATCAGGAAAAGCTTTGAACATCCTTATAGAATCGGGGTGTGCAAAAAACAAGTTCTCAAGGCAATGAGTTGTTGGGTTCATACTATGGTAGCAGGTATAGCGATGTCTATCCAACAAATTAAACAGTTCCTGTATCGGGTTTCTACCATCTCGTTCTTTAACTTTCAGTCCAGCCAAATAATTATGTATCGTTTTAGTGTTTGATACATTGTCATGATTTCGATTTTTTATGGCCTCTAATATTGCACTAACTTTAAAAATACTTTGTCTTAAACTTTTAACCATTTCTTTTTCCTCTTGTGTTAAACGAGCACGTCGTGCTTGCACTTGGATGTAAGTTGGAGGTGGGTGGTTATGTTGTCCATTTTGTACTTGACACATCCATTCACCATTAACTACATAACCCTTAATGAAAAATGGACAATCTTTTTTCTTTGTACCTGAATTTACGGAAGATGGTTTCTTTTTTTTGTAAACCCCCGATTTATCACACACAATATCAACATACGGTGTTCTTCTCCCATCACCCCTCCAGACCTACGAATCGTAAGAATGAAACCCCAATTTCCAGCCACATCAGCAAGATCAGCAAGCATTTCATCCCTTGTATCCCAAGTCAATTCATCAACTTCAAAATGCTATGTATAATCAGTTAGCTCATCGTTTGAGCCACTGGATGAATTCGCATTGTTGTTATTCCATTGGTTGTTGTCATAACCATAGTCGTAATTCATTTTTGAAAAGTGTTTGTTTATATTTTTTTGGGGAGAAAGGAGTATTTTTGAAGAGATTTTTGAAAAGTGTTTGTGTTTGATTTTAGAGGTTGTTAGAATTGGCAAAAATGAGTCATATTTATACACATAATTTCATAAACCCCACAAGGTGTACTCATTTTCAAACTTTAATAATGCATTGAGTAGTCATTTTCGGATAGGGTTGTCAACTCATAATAATTCAAAAGTGATAAGGTGTTGTCGGATTTATTTTGATAGATATGGTATCCAATGTCATTTACACTACAAACCGTATATTAATTTTACGGTTTGCAGTGTTTTTTTGAATGGTAAGGTTATTAACCAAGAGTTTTACTGATTCTACTACTTTTTTCTAAAATAACACACAAACCGTACATTTAATGTACGGTTTGTGTGTAATTCTGTGCAATAAATTCAGAAATTGCAGAACAGTCCCTGTATTTCGTAAAACCTCAATATTGGTCCAATCAATTAAAATACTGAATATTGGTAACTTAAAAAAAAAGCATTTATCAAATTTATACAAAAGCATGTATCAAACTAAAAAAAATCAAACATAATAATCAAACATACAAATCAAACATACAAATCAAATATTGGTCTTCAACATCAAACATATAAATATACACATTACATTTTTTTTTTGCACGAGTAAATCCTTTAAAGTTGGACATAGGGAGCATCTTTCCCGCCGATGTTAATCTGTCCGATGCCGACTCAGTGGACTCTTCGATTTCGTGGGTTTCCGGACGACGTCTATCTCGATGCTGTAATTCTGGATGCGGAGCACGCTCGTGTGATGTAATTCTCAATCCTCAAGCCCAACTGTCGGTTGACTGCTAACTAGGATGATGCTCATACAACCCAAATGATTGTCTATGATACTCGAACGGAACATCGTCGTGTACGTAGTCCGGCCCAGCAAAAGAAGCACGACGAGCATGACCACTTGAACTCCCACCCTGATCTGTAATCGGACGTCGACCTCCACTATCCCTTCTATCCCCGCTACGCCTGCCGCTACTAGATTCGCCTTTCGCTCTGCCTCTTTGGATACGCCGATAACTTGAAGCCCTAGCGTAAGTTCTTGGGTCGTAACCTTGATCGTCGTCATCATCGTCGTCATCGTCATCCTCCTCATCCGACTGTTCATCACCTGACCCATACGGATTCATTCCCATTTCAGCGAACTCCGCACGTAGTTAGTCCACGTCCGTTTTAGATTTTAGCCGTTTGAACGATTTGAAATTGCGGCGCAACATCGCTTTCTGAAAAAAAAAACAATAAAAAACGATTTATTAGTATTGAAATATACAAACAAAAAAATAACAAATAAATATTAATGAACTTTAACTAGTTGTTATCATTTTATTGAACAACCCCGTATGCTCGCGGAAACCGTGAGATGGCCGTCCAAGTTCAGGTGAGTTTATAAAGATGCGGGTCCTCTCTCTATACCATCTCATGTAATCCGGTTACGTCCCCATGCCAAATTCGCCGTTAATAAGCCGGTTGTGGCGGTCATTCCACACGGTTATAAACTCTGCAAAAAGTGCAGGCCAATCGTGTTTTTGGCCAATCCCATATCTTCTATCCTTGCTGTGACCCTGTTTGGGTTTCCAAATATATGTAGGGACCCGCTGAACAAAACCGAACTGTCTCATGAACCTGTCCGCGGGGTGGAACTCAATCTTCTCATTACAAATGAGAGGCACAGAACAATGCCACATATCACGGCCCCGCGTGCAGTATTCCGGATAGTCATCGAGGTTCCCGTAAGGTTGCCAGACTATCTGTAATCAGCAAAATTATTATTAGAATATGTAAACAATGGTTTAAAAATACTAGTAATAAATTTTGCGAACATAAGACCAATGCAAACATATACAACATATAATACGTAAGTTACATGTAGGAAATAAGAAAGTTAAAATTTACCTGTTCATGCGACATATGGTCAAACTGGTCCCGTATGTGGACCACATTATGTCCGTAGACATATGGCTTATCATTAGTAAGCCTCCAAATCTTCCATATGTAATATACAAACAAAACCCGATAAACAATAAATATAAACAAGATAAGTAAATGATAGATGACACAATAAAAAAAAACACAAATCCAATACAAAAATTAAATAATATCATACCTGTATCTGAGGGGGAACCTAGGCAAGCCCTCAGGTGACTCGATATCTTCCGGCAACCCTTCACATGGTCTAACCGGCGGTAGTCTGGTCATCGTCCACATATCGAGAAACAGCACGGCCCCGCTTACTCCGGTAGATTTACCACGCACCAACTTGCATAAATTAGCCTCTAACCAGGCCAGAAGAGCTGATCCCCAACTATACCCTGTACATGGCCATAGTGGAATCTGATCACTGCTCTTATCTGAAAACACATGTGCCCTCAGTAATAATAACATGACAGCCCTAGACTGATATAGAAAAAGCTCCTCACTAGGGTTGGGGGTAATTCACCAAAGGTGTGTAACATCCAATCAAGTCTAACTGTCAAACAGTTTGTATCGACTTGATTGTCAACAGGTCTAACATCCAACAAACTCTCTATCATATCTAACCTGCTCGCCCTGTTATCATTCCGTTCCGATCGGGTAACAGCAAGACCATCCACCCTGAGACCAAGCATAATCTCTACATCCTGTAACGATATCCCCAACTCTCCACCGACAAAATGGAACGAGTGCGTCTCATCACGCCACCTATCAACTAAGGCTGTAAGCAAGCCTCAGTCTACGCTATAATTAACTATAGTGTGAATACCGTAAAAACCAGCCCTAATCATATTTTCAATTACTCTGTCAGGCGTCGGTATCTGCCAACTATAATTATAAACCCTAATTTTATGGGCATCTCCTCTACCCGCTTCACTTCCAGCATTCCAAGTCTGATTTGAAATATGACCGGTCTATCGTAAAATACTCATCCTGCCTTTAATCTGTGGACCTGACTCTGCCATCCTAACTATTTTTATTTTTAACAATAAAAACAACATAAGAAACATACACATTTAATGATAAACAAACAATTATTCTAATTATCTAATTAAACAAATTTTAATAAAAACTCAATTTTTTTATAAAACGGGAAAAATATCAACAACCCCAATTTTATAAAACACCTAATTTTCAAAACGGGTAAATATTAATAAAGCGTAACTATTTTTATTTTTCTCAATCAAAACAAATAAGCGTCATAAACATGTAACATCATAACCAAACCATTAGTAATAAATATCTAAATAAACAAATTTGAATAAAAACACTAATTTTTTTATAAAATGTGACAAATATCAACAATTATTATAATTTCTATAATTAATATAAACAAACAACAAACAATTATATATAGCTAAGTGAATAATCAGTTTGCATATTTTATATATTTTTTCCTATTTTACAAATTGAAATTACACAAAATAAATAATAAATTAAAGAATAAAAGAAATATCAACAATTATTATAATTTCTATAATTAATATAAACAAACAACAAACAATTATATATAGCTAAGTGAATAATCAATTGGCATATTTTATATATTTTTTCCTATTTTACAAATTGAAATTACACAAAATATATAATAAATTAAAGAATAAAAGAAATAACTTGAATTAGGGATAAATTTGATTGATGATTTGGGGTTTTTTGTTAAGAAAGTTGATAGTTATTGTGGTTGATTGATTTGAGTTATTTTTGATGAAAAATTTCGGTTTTTGAGAGAAAGAGAGAGAGAGAGAGTGTAGTATAAAAATTTGTTTTTTTAAAAAAAAACGTAAGATTCTGTTTTTCAGGGATTGTCTGTGTAATTTTTGACGCAGGGACTGACTGTGTAATTTCTGAAAAATAGGGACTGACTGTGTAATTTCTGTAGAATTGCTGCAGACTGTAAATTAAATCTACGGTTTACAGTGATTTACTGTAAACCGTAGATTTAATCTACGGTCTGCAGCAATTCACTGTTAACCGTAGATTAAATCTACGGTTTGCACAGAATCACTGCAAACCGTAGATTTTTTCTACGGTTTGTGCGTTTTTTCAGAATATTTGTAGTCTAAAAATCCAACCTCATTATAAGTTGGTGAGTAGCATAAATGTATGAAACTGATATTACATGAAAAAAAAAATGGGTGTATTATGTGACAGTCGAGTGTACGGAACTTATTAGACGTAAATGTATAAAATCATCAAAAAGTGATAATATTGTGTATTAATTAAATAATTTGGTTGGTATACAAAATCGTAATAAGTCAATAGTATGGTGTAAAAAATGCAAAAAACCCTAGGATTTTCACATTGTTTAATTTTTTGATTAGGGTAGTAATTGTTTAAGTAGTTATGAAGTTGGTCCTAAATTTGTCGAAACATTAAATATTGGTATATTAAGAGTAAGAACCATATAGCATGTTTAATGTATGTTGATTAGTTCACAAATTAATTAATAAGGCTATAAAATTAAAAATAAGATGGACTATAATTTTGGGACGATGTCAAAACCATAAGAGCAATTGAATCAAATAACCTTATTTTCCAAATTTTGCTAAGTTATGAATGTTTTTGTCAAAAATCATTACAAATCAAACTATACTATAGAAATGAATATTTTATCATATATGCAAGGAGATCAAAATTTTCTTTAAAAAATCAAATATTCATTTCTCTCTCCTATTTTCACACCTTTCCCTCTATAGTTATCATATCACAACACTCACCCATTTCAATAATATATATTTTTAAAAATAAATAAATTATATTTTATTAGTTTGATAGAAAAGACAGGGAAATTGATGCATGCAAAATCTCATTATATCATGAAAAATGGTATTTTTTCCATAAAATAGATAAGAATTATAGAGTAATTGATGTGTTTTCTCTAAGTGAACTATTATAATAGGACGAAAGAGTAATATATATGTTAAGTATTTTATTTTTGTCGGTTTCAGTTTATTTGTCAACTTTTTTTATAAGATTATAAAAATTATCAATACTATAATGTTCATAAGTAAAAAATTATTAACGAATGTAATGTTCATAGATAAAAAATTATTAGTGATAATAGGGTAAATTTAGAAAGAAAGTGTAAATGAGCTGTCATAATTGTGCCTAATAATAAGAGCGTGATTTCCATGAACTTACATTTCCATGTCAGTGAGTCCAACTATAGTAAGACTCGATCGGGTCTTGACTACTTATTGAATTCAAACTCGTAAAATAGCTCGTCGTCATCATCAGATGCGGATTGATACCA
Source organism: Primula vulgaris (assembly GCA_963920805.1). Lineage (NCBI taxonomy): Eukaryota > Viridiplantae > Streptophyta > Magnoliopsida > Ericales > Primulaceae > Primula > Primula vulgaris. Next base: position 23,355,976 of record OY987220.1, read on the forward strand.
CGCTACCGAAGACAATTTGTGTTCTTGTTTTTTATTTTTTATTTTATTTGGTAGTGGTTTGAGAATGGTATTATGCATGGGTGATGGTGGTCCCGCCATTAACAACGGTGGTAGTGGTGCTCTTAGTTCAGTTGTTAAATTTTACCGTAATAGTTAGAATACGGTAAAATTTAACAACTGAACAAATTGTATATCGTTCAGTTCATGTCCACGCGACAACAACGATGAAACATATATATATCGTCCGTTTAACAAATTTTTAGCTAAAACGTCACTTCGACATGAATCAAATTGTATCAACACTTGACACATTGGTTTTCGTGATATTTGAATTTACTCGTCATATCCGTAATAGTCGAAAACTCGATATGATATACCAGTTGTGATAGGTTATATCATGTAATGGACAATAACTAAAATAAAATGCGATTCGCCCATATTAGGGAAGTTTGAATGCTACAATGATGAAACCTATATTTTGTTAAGTTTCGTAATAAAAATAAGAACGGATATAGAAGAGAAGCTAGAAATTATTAGCTAGCAAATTAGAAGAACCGAGGGAGAAAATAGAAAGAGTTGGAAATAGGAAAATTCTTATTACTATTGCTATTAAAAGAAATTTTTATTGAAATACTAAAGATTAAGCATAACACTTTTTAAATAACCATCACAAGACCTGAATATGATGAACTAGTCTAACTAATGAGGTGATAAGTTAACCGATTAACTAAACAATTACCAAACTCTAACACATACTCCTTAATAACATTAAATATTAACGAATAAGTCATAAATAAACGAGTTTCATTACTCAATTACGTTGTATTTTAAAAAAAAAAACTTAATTTGACATAACTACAATGGAAGATGATCATATATACTTCCAACAAGTCAAACAAAGGGTTAATTGTTAAAAAATGATTGATACCCTGAATGACGAGATGAAATACATGAAATAAATCATGTTTGTAATTTTGTCATGTTGCCTTAAACCACCAACTTAGTACTCGCCTACAACATATGCTTTAGTTCAATTGTTTTTCCTCGTGTGAGTGTTCATTGACTTATTTAAACTCTCAAAATATGTAAAGTAGATCCCCTTCCTTTTTTTTTGATCAAAAGTGATTTACACACTGAAATAAATGGTCAAAAGTAAGAGTATGTGAACAAACACTTGCATCCTTCAACAAAACCATATATTTTTAACATCATTGTCGATTCATTTTCTACAAATAATACATAGCATGGTAAATTTAGCAAATACAAATCTCTAACAAATTACAACTTAACTATTGTTTTAGCCATATTCGCATAGAACACGAGCTAACTCAATTGAAAATTTCACTCACCCAGATGAGAAGAGCTCAAGGGAATTACTTTTCTTTGAGTTTGTACATAACACGGGCTATAATTAATAAAAGCCCAACACAAACCACCACCATAGCAATCCACCAACTTCGAAAGCAATAGCCAAAATACAGAAAGCTCAACAACGATCTTTGTCCACCACGCAAATCTCATACTGGCAGCATTAGTGAATATATGCTTCTTTTTTTTTTCCAGAGATTCAATGTTGGTCATTTTTTTGTCCAACTTATTGGCGGTTGTCTGTTGCATAGCATTAATCTCGTTAAGCTCTTACAGGTTTTCAGCACAACGCCGCCTTCCTTGCCTCCTCGTACACATTTTGCCTTGTGGCAGGTTAACTTTATAATCATTTTCTATTACTCATTTTTTTTTAATTTTATCTTTCCATGTTTTATCTTTCATGTGAAACCTCCGTATTACGTACTCTCATACGGAAGCTAAGTGGGAACGATCGGGTGTCACGACACCCCCCATAATTTTAGAAATCCCAAGTGACGCAATTTTTTTTTAGTAAAATTTCTTTTTAGGTGTAGATTTGGCACCCCCTAAAAATATGTTACTTGTACATATATTTATAGCTAATGTTTGAACCCAAAACACAATAATTAAATAATTTAAATTTGGGCCGAAAGACCCAATTATATTTTTCTTTGATATTGGACTCTTTAAGATTTAATTAAAAAAAAAATAACATCAACAACACTTCTCTTCGTACGTGTCAGCGTGTGTATCAAAATAAAAAACAAAGTTGAAAAAATAAAAACTCCACTCCTCTGTGCTGCTGTGCACCGCATTGATTGGGGTTAGATTTAATTAAAAAAACATCAACAATTCTATCCTTCTGGCTCGGCAAGGTATACTCTTCTATTTATTTTTTCCTTTAATATGTTTCTTTTTATTATATGTATTGATGTTATGTTGCACCATAGGTGTTTGATTAAAGTACTCAAAGGGGAAAAAAAAATAGGCTATTAACTCTTAGAGTTTTAATCTGCAGATCTGGCATCGCTAATATTTTTATCGAGTATAAAATGGAAAAGACACCTAAAATAAATTCGTTCTTTAAGAGAGCTAATGTTTCTCCGACGGAAGAGAATGTTGGTGGTAGTGTTGATCACGTGACAATCGATACGCCTAGTCCTCCAACAAAAATTCAAAGAATCAACACAGTAGAATTTGATATTAATTCGCTAGAGCGTGATCCTGGATTACGTAGAAAAATTTGGGAGTATCCTGTTAATAGGCGTGACGAAGTTCGTAGGGCGTACATAACTCTACATGGTCCAAATCGTCCCGATTTAGGAAAAAAATATCCGTATACTCTTGCATCAGCCAAGGCTCGTCCTCGAAGATTTCAAGCTCCGTGGTTTGCTTTATTTTCGTGGTTGGAATATTCAGTGGCCAAGAACAAGGCTTTCTGTTTTCCTTGTTTCCTTTTTGCGCCTCCGGATGGGTCTAGTTTTGCAGGACATAGTGCATTTGTTGTTGAAAGTTTTGATGGTTGGAGGAAGGTCAATAGCGGGAAAACTTGTTCTTTTCGTTTGCATGAAGGTGTTAATTCCGATTCTTGTCATCGAACCGCTGAACATAAATGGAAGGAAATACAAAACCCAACTCAAAATATTGAAAGGGTGATTGTAAAATTTTCTGCCGAACAAGTTTTTAACAATCGCATTCGCTTAAAAATTTCTATTGACTTGGTTCGAAGATTGGCCTTTCAAGCTATGCCTTTCAGAGGGCATGATGAGAAATCAACATCAAACAACCGTGGTAATTTCCTTGAGTTTTATGATTTATTAGCATCATATAATGAAGAAGCCACCAAAGCATTGATAAATGTTCCAAAGAATGCCACTTACAAGTCGTCTGATATTCAAAAAGAAATTTTACATATATTTTCTATAAAAGTGAAAGAGGCGATTCGAGAAGAAATTGGACATGCTAAATTCTGCATTATAGTGGACGAAGCTCGAGATGCGTCAAAAAAGGAGCAGATGGCAGTAGTTATAAGATTTGTTGATAAAAATGGTGTTTTACGGGAGCGTTTTTTTGGTATTGTTCATGTTCCCAACACTATGGCAGTGACACTAAAAGATAGCATATGCTCAGTTCTCAATCACCACAATCTCGATATTCGGAATATTCGGGGACAAGGATTTGACGGTGCAAGTAACATGCGGGGTGAGTTTCATGGACTACAAGCTTTGATATTAAGTGATTGCCCATATGCTTATTATGTTCACTGCTTCGCACATCGATTACAATTAGCATTAGTGGCATCAGCAAAAGAAGTGCTTCCAGTTGACCGATTTTTTGCTAAATTGCTTCGGATCGTGAATATTGTTAGTGCATCATGCAAGAGAAATGATGAGTTGAAAGCTGCCCATGCCGATGATATTGCTTTCTTAATTTCCATTGAAGAGCTTGAGACTGGAAGAGGATTAAATCAAATTGGTAATCTGCAACGACCTGGTGATACTCGCTGGAGTTCTCACCTAAAGTCTGTTTCTAGCTTGATAAAAATGTATAGTGCTGCTTGCATGGTTTTACTTAATATTTATGAAGATGGACCTACTTCTCTAAAGGGAGAAGCTCGTTCAACACATAAGGCATTAACTTCCTTTGAATTTGTCTTTATACTTCATCTTATGAAGTCAATGTTAGGAATCACGAATTCTCTTTGTCTAGCTTTGCAATCTAAAACTCAAGACATTCTTAAGGCTACTTCAATGGCTTTATCTACTAAAAGCCTTCTTCAAAATCTTAGAGATGATGAATTCGATGATTTGGTTGCTACCGTCAAACTCTTTTGTGAATCACGCAACATTGATATCCCAAACTTGAATGCAAAATGTTCTTCGAGGTATGATCCCACTCGTGATAACTTTTCAGTACTTGACCGCTATAGAGTTGATATTTTCTATCGTGCTATAGATTCTCAAATTCAAGAACTAAATCGTCGCTTTGATGAGCAAGTAATGAAATTGTTAGTTCTTAGTTCTACTTTGAATCCTAATTGTCACTCTTCAATATTCAAAATTGATGATATTTGTCTACTTGTTGACAAATTTTATCCGGAGGACTTTACGGAGTTTGAGAAAAGTAACTTGAAATTGGAACTTCGACATTACGAGAATTGTGTTATTTCTCTTCCTGAATACAAGAATTTATCATCGATTTCCGAGCTTTGTCAATGGTTGGTAGAAACAAAATGGTCTACAACATATCAGCTTGCTTATAGAATTGTGCTTCTCGTGCTTCTCGTGCTTACTCTTCCCGTTTCTACCGCCACCGCAGAAAGATCATTTTCAGCTATGAATATCATCAAAACTAATATTCGTAATAAAATGGAAGCCGATTATCTTGAAGTTTGTATGATGATGTATATTGAGAAAGATATTGCTTCAAAATTTAGCACGAAAACTATCATTGATGCATTTGCGAATGCGAGCAGCCGTCGGGTTCATTTCTTTTGATTTTATCAGGTATCATGTTAGTTATTTGCAATAATTTTTGTGTTTATGCTTTGCTATTTGTTCAACAACACTTAAATGGGGTATATAGATTATGGGTGAGTATGAAAAATTATTATTTTAAGTTACTTTTTTTTTTGGTATATTTTGGCACCCCCCATTTACACATCCTGGCTTCGCCCCTGCGTACTCTAATAAAAAAGTGAATGCATATGGGAGGTGAAATTGGTCTATTAACAATAACAATCAGTTTTTAGATGAGATTAAGAACATTAGTCACTTTAATATAGAAATTAATAGCAAAGATCAAACTATATTGACAACTTATTCCAATTGTGTGAATCTCATTGGCTGCAAATTGATATTTAAAACCAAAATGGATTAAATATTACGGGTATGATGTGATTGACAATAATGATGATTACCCTATGTATAATAATCAAATGTGTTTTAGATCTTGAAATTATATCTAGTATTATTAATTGTATATATTCCTGAAATTAGACTTGGTTAAGTTAAGTAAGTAATCTACATAACAACATGACTTATCTAATAAATCTTTGTAAAATTATAAAATTTGCAAAATCTAAAATTGTCCTTTGATTTTTTATTTGGCTTCAATATAGTCATGACATGATTCATTCAGTGCACCACTAAAGATCCGATCCCGATATTTCATACTGAATTAAGAGTGATAATATTGTTTTGAGTTCTCGTATAGTATTGACACACTTCAAACGTTGATGTTTTTCCTTTATTTTGAACAGTGGGCTATCACTTTTTGGTATAGAGAGTAAGATTTGTGCTCATGTAATCATTAAATCAACCATTGTAGTTTCTTTTATTCTAAACAGAACAAAATAAGCAACTCAACTTCTTTTTTTATATCATGTTTTCAACAACCAATAACCTAAAAGTAGCAACAATAACCCACCAATAACTCAAAAGTAGTACGAAAACAAAGTTTTGCTCATGGTCAGTAGATTCGGGAAAATAGTCATTTACAAAGTTTTTAGGGATAAAGACAATATATACTCTGTTTGTTTAGAAACAAAATGATATAGATATTTTAATTGGCTAATTTCTCTCGTAACTATCTTTGACTGCTATCCACAAGTGTGTATTTATTTAGTAATCTTTTCTATATATCATTTTTTTCCTTTTGGAATATAAGTATATATTAACATGTGTTTGAAGAAACTACTGTAAAAAAATTCATAAATTTTCTGAATTTTCTTCCTGTGGAGTCTTAGTTTTGCGAACAATTAGCTGATTTCGTAAATATCACCATAAACGAATGTGTTTCCCCTTCTTCAAACGTTAACATCTGAGGCTCCACAACTATTTCAACGTTTTTCGGAGCATTGACTTTGACGGTGTATATGCCTTCAGCTGAACTCACATTAGTCATACTTCGTGTGCATGTGTTATTTGTTTAACCATATGACGCAGAAGGAATGATAGTTCAAATCCCTAGTTTTAGCACCTAAATCATCAGACACATGATAATGTTCGAGAATATCAAATCTTTAAAATATCTTGCAAACATGTATTTGATGAGTTTGTACTCCCCGTTTCGAATTTTAAGTCGGGGTTGAGACCTTTTAAAGGTTAGATCAACCATATGTTGTATCTAAACGGTGTAGATTTGCTTCCATTTTCACGGTGAATTATAGAAAAAAATACTTATTTAATCTAAATTTTACTAACACGTAGAGACTTTTACTAAAATATTTGTAAAAATACAATAAAGATGTTTGTAAAATTTATAAATTTTAAATTTTAAGTGTATTAAATAATCTACTTAACTATATGACTTACAGAGAAAAAGAGAGCGCCGCTTCTCCTTTTTCTTCCTTATCTCCTCACCTTCTCACCTTTAAAAAACATCTTCTCATAAATACACTACTATATCCTATCTCTAATGGGTTAGATTCTCTCTCCCCAAAAGCATTTTTTAGGATTTTTGAGAGCAATCGAACATACATGGCGAATAACAAGGAAGACAAGAGTTTAAAACCAAGCTACATATCAATTGTTTCAGGTAAATCATCTACACTTAATGGATTAGAAAGTAAGGTGGATTTACGCACTATTGAAATCAATGATATTCAATTGCCACTTAGACAAAGTAATAGTAAGGGTTCAGAACCTGCTGTGATCTTTTCTCAATTAGAACTTCAAAGGTCTGAGGTGCCTTTATAATTAGCACTTATAGCAAAGTTCAGCAAGGGTAGACCAAAGATAGAGAATATTAGGGAACATATTGCCAAAAATTGGGGTTTGGATAAGATGCCAATTGTAGGGCTAATTGATTATAGGCATGTTTTTATAAAAATGCTTAATATAAATGATTATAACAAAGCCTGGACTAGAACATCACATGAGATGGAGGGGGCTGTATACAGGCTTTTTAAGTGGACAAGTGATTTTTCACCTTTTAAGGAATCAGCCATTGCGCCTGTTTGGGTAAGAATCCCTCTTTTGCCCTTAAATTTTTGTGTGCTTTCTTATCTTAAAGCCATTACCCAATCTTTAGGGGGTGTTTTAGAGGCTGACATAGCTACTCTTACTCATGTAAGACCTATGTATGCTAGAGTATGCATTGAAATGGACCTATCAAAACCTAGGGTTTATAGAATATGGATTGGCTCCTCTTTAGAGGAGGGATATTGGCAAAGGATTGATTATGAGAAATCCCCCAAATACTGTAGTGTGTGCTGTTTACAGGGGCATGAACATTTTGAATGCAAAAGGGTTAGAAATGGAGTAAGCCGAGGAAAGCAAGAAGTAAAAACTAGCTTTGAAAATATTAATAAGGAAGGGAGTAAACCTGAAAATAGGGATAATCCAAAGAAAAAAATGGGTTTAAAACAGGCTTACATAGTTAAGCAACCTGCTAAGGGTTTGGTGATAGATAATATAGATCCAAAAAGAAAATTTCTGAGAAAGGAAAATGACAATGGGTAGAGATAGAAAGTGAGGAGGAAAGAGAGGACACAAGCAATACCTTTTTGGAAAAAATTACCAGGCCTAAGGAAAAACCAGATAAACATGAAGAAGACAATAACCTTATTGTGGCAATTTTGAGCACAAAGGAAGACATTACAGCTTTGGAAGGTTTGGGAGAAAATCAAAAAGTTGCACAAAAGGAAAAAGGAATCTGAGGAAACTGGGGATACACTGTCTACAAATGGGAAACAGAATAAGGACAGGGGGAACCAAAATCTTTGCCAGACTTTTTCTGAACAAGTTTCAAATTTATCTAAAACAAACAAAGCAAAGAACAGAGAGAGGAACATGGCAAATAAGCAGGTAAAGCTTAACATGAGCACTTTGGAAGATGAAGATGACCCTCATACACAGGATATGGGAGAGGTAATATACTACAGTCTGCTGAGAAAATGATGGACACCCTCCACCTAGACACTTGTGTGGGAAGGGGTAAACAAGTAGAGGATGAGGGATACTACTCAGATGCACCAAGAGTGAAAAGAGGAGGTAAGCCACCACAAAGATACTCACCTGAAGGTAAACTTACCAAAAAGGTACAATCTAATCTTTTAAATGTATAATTACATCATATGGAATGTGAGGGGCATTGCTAACGCACTGTCACGGGCACAACTTGTTAAATATATTAGGAAGTTTAAATTAGATTTTTTTGCCCTTTTAGAGCCTATGATCAATTTTGATAAGGCAACCCCTCTGACAAACAAATTTAAAATGGATTTTGTTATCTCCAACACTAATGAAGGAGGGAAATTTTGGTTTTTTTATAAAAAGGAGCTGGACATAAGTGTTCTGCTCTCTACTTCTCAATCTATCACCATTCACTTCAAGTCTGCTATTGAATATTTCCTTACAGTAGTATATGCCAAATGTAATTATATAGCTAGAAGGGAACTGTGGCATGACCTGACAAGTTTGGATTTTAATAATAAACCTTGGAAAGTGGTAGGGGATTTCAACACTATTAGGTATGACTATGAGAAATTAGGTGGTAACACTAAAGCAAGTGCTGATAAAAGTGATTTCCTAGATTTCATTAGTAACAATGCTCTTATTAATATGCCTCATAATTGTTCCATTTTTACTTGGAGTAGAATTAACCTTGGTAAAGTAGTTTTTGAACAACTAGATAGGGTTTTGATTACTGCTTCTTGGGAAACTAGTTACCCTAATATAAAGCTTTTTGTTGCTGAAAGAACTATCTCTGATCACTCTGCTCTTATTTTTACTACTGTTTCAGCACCTTCTTTTGGCCCCACTAATTTTAAGTTTTTCAGGATGTGGACTAAGCATGAGGGGTTTACTGAGATGGTGGCCAATAATTGGGGTATCCCTTACAACTTACAGGGCCTGGATAATTTCTGTTTCAAGCTTAAAAGGCTTAAAATGTGTATTAAAAGTGGAATAAGGAGGTTTTTGGTAATATACATGGCAATCTAGCCAAGGCAAAAGATGAATTGATCTTTGCTGAAAACCAACTTGTTGATGTTGGGGACAACTACTGTGAACAATATCTTAAAGTTCTCAATAATTATAATGCTTTAGTCTTACATGAAGAAAATTTTTTCAAGCAAAAAGCTAGAGTTAAATGGCTAAAAGAGGGAGACAGAAATTCCAAGTTTTTTCACCAAATGCTAAAACACAAAAGAGCTAAGTGTAAGATTTTGCAAATAAAGTTGGCTGATGGGACCATTACTGATGATTTAAAGGAGATTCAAAGTGAGGCTGGTAACTTTTTTGCTTCCCATTTTTCCTTTTCACCTGTTAATATTGATAATGATCTTTTTCATGTTATTCCTTGTTTGGTTAATGAGACTGATAATAGGATCCTCAACACTATGCCTAGTGATGAGGAAATTAAAATAGCTACTTTTGATATACCTAGTGATTCTGCCCCTGTCCCTGATGGTTTCTCTTCCTCTTTCTATATTCATTGTTGGGATATTATTAAAAATGATTTGATAAAAACAGTGCACAGTTTTTTTAAAGGCAATACTTTACCAATGGCTGCCGTTTCCTCTCTTATTATTTTAATCACTAAAGTGGATTACCCCACAGATTTTACTCAATTTAGACTCATAAGTCTCTGTCAAGTTCTGTACAAGATTATATCCAAAATTCTTACTGCTAGATTGGCCAAGATTTTACCTAAAATTATTTCCAATAACCAAAGTGGTTTTGTAGAAGGTAGGCTTATTACTGATGCTATTTTACTGGCTCAAGAGTTGTTCAAACATCTGGGGGAGAATGTTAGGGGGGGTAATGTGGTTTTCAAACTTGATATGGCCAAGGCTTTTGATAGACTAAGCTGGTCTTTTCTGATAAAAGTACTTGATTGTTTTGGTTTTGATAAAAATTGGATAGATCTTATTATGAGATGTGTGGCTAATGCTAGATACTCTATATGTTTAAATGGGGTATCCACTGGTTATTTTACTTCTGGGAAGGGTTTAAAGCTCTCTCCCCCATTTTTTTTATTATAGCTGAAGAAGTTTAAAGTAGGGGACTGAGGGAGCTAATGATTAAAGGCACTTTAATGCCATATAAAACCTGTATAAATGTAGAACCTATATCTCATATCCTTTTTGCTGATGATGTTTTAATTTTTGCAAATGGTAGTAAATCCAATCTAGAAGTGCTTATGTCTTTTATTAATAAGTATGAACAGGCTTCTGGGCAAATGCTAAACAAAGCTAAGAGTGTCTTTTTGACTTATAAACCTAAAAATGGTAGAAAAAGCATTATAGCCAGAACCACTGGTTTCAGTGAGGGCCCTTTACCTACTAAATATCTAGGAATACCTCTCCACAATACTAAACTTACCTCTATTATGTATGATCCTTTGGTTGATAAAATTGGCAAGAAAGTGGCTAGTTGGAAAGCCAATTTGCTAACCCTTATTAAACATGTATTATCCTTTATGCCACTGTACATACTTGCTATTTTAAATCCCCCCAATCTAGTCATTGACAAGATTGAAACCAAATTTGCTAACTTTTTTTGGGGAGAGACAGATGGCAAAACCAAGCATCACCGGATGAAATGGGGGAAATTATCTTGCCCTGTAAATGAAGGTGGTATAGGGGTGAGAAGCCTAAAGGAGTTTATGAATGCTCTTCATGCCAAGATGTGCTGGAGACTAATGGAAGTTGAATCTCCATGGACTATTTTTATGTTTCAAAAATACTGTAATAACAACCCTAATTGGGGTGATCATGTGGTCAATGCCAACCATTCTTGTGTTTGGAAAATGATTAATCCTCATTTTAAAATCCTGGTGGATAATAGTTTATGAGATATTAATGAGGGTTCCATTAGTTTATGGTATGAAAATTGGATAGGAGATGGCCCCATTTGCCAGTCTTTTAATGTTATTTTTCCTAATGTCCTGTTAAATCAGGTCATTAACACTAATGGTTGGGACACAAAATTGCTTTGGCACATGGGGGGTAGTGAGCTTTTACTTAAAGTCACTTGCAAAACTTTGTTTTTAAGAAAAGGTGATGATGTAAGATACTGGCCTCATACTTTCAATGGGGATTTTACGGCAAAACTTCTTATAATTTCATAAGGGAAAAAAAACCTATCCTCAATGTGGCTAAATACATTTGGAACACTATTTTACCCACTAAAATCAGTATTTTCTCTTGGAAGCTTTGGTACAATGCTGTCAAACTTGATGAGGACCTTAAGAAATTTGGGATATGCACATTCACCATTTGCTCTTGTTGTAAGGATCACACTCTTGACACAGCTGATCACCTTTTTGCTTTCAGTGATATTTGTAAACAGGTTTGGAGCTACTTTGTAAATGTTTTTGGTTTCAATATTTGCCTTACAAACTCTTAGAAGCAAAATATGGTGAAATGGTGCAACTTATGTGTAACGACCCGGTTCTACGGACCGAACCGCCACGCCCGTATCAACAATATTGTCCGCTTTGGCACAACTTCCCAGGGGGGTCACCCATCCTGGTACTACTCCAGGTTAACCGTGGAGTTCCGTCCTCGCTATTGTGCCGCACGGCTTTAAAAGGCCTTGTTGATAGGAAATGGATCTTTAAGCTCATATACCACACGAGTACTCTCGTATCTGGGCGATGTGGGACTGACGCATAACACCGCACCACAGAATTTCCTTCCTGGAAATCTGGGTTGTCACATTATGTGACTCTTCTCAAACTGGTATGCTAGTTGTTTTAGTCCCTTTCATTGTTATATGGGAGATCTGGCTAAGTAAGAACAATAATAGATTTGAAAATGAGAAAATGTGTGCTGTTACCATTATTAAAAAGGTGATTAAGTGGCTAAAATATCTTTATTTTTTACTTAAACCCAAAAAACCAGCCAACAGCTTTCATTATCTAACACTCATGTCTTTAAAGCTGAAAACTATACACTGTAAAAAGAAAAAAAACAAGTTGGTTTGGTGGAATTGTCCACCCACTGGTAGATTAAAACTAAATTTAGATGGCTCTACTCTTAGCAATAACTCTAGTGGCTGTGGTGGCATATTAAGAGACCATAAAGGTATGCTTGTATTAGCTTTTTCTAACTATTTGGGCAAACAGTCCAATATGTATGCTGAGATTTTGGCTCTTAAAAATGGCTTAGTTATTTGCTACACTATGGGTGTTACAAATGTTATGGTGGAAACTGATTCTGAAATGATTGTTACTTGGTGGAAAACCAAGTCCTATCCAGGCATAAAATTTGCTTCAATATGGAGGGATATAATCACCCTTATGGATTATGTTGGCCTCACTCTAATACATGTTTTTAGAGAACAGAGCCAAGCTGCAGATGGTTTGGCCAAAATGGGGTCAAATGGTACTAATTTTATGACATGCAGGGCTATGGATTTACCAAAGAATATATATGCTGCTTATTATCTGGACCAAAAAAACACTCCCTGTCTAAGGGGTAGCTATTTTAAAACTTAGAAAAGGTTTAAAACTTTTTTGTTTTATTCCTTGGACTAATGATGATATTTTTCTGAAGTATATTGAATTACCAAAAGCAAACTTTCAATGAAGACTTCTAGTCTGACAATAATGTTGCGTTCTGGAATTATAATACATTGGATAAGAATAGATTTCTACAGCTTATGAGGATATTTTTCTGAAGCTTTTTTGCTTAGTTTTCTGAGTTCATAGGCAACTTTTTAATGAGGACTAAGTCTGAGAAAAGTTTTGCGCTTTTATATGCTAATTAGCTTTTGACATTAGATGCAGGTGGTCTAGAAGATTAACCTATTTTGGTACTACAAGTTTTTTTGCCATTTCTTAAGTTTCATTAGGCAGGTTCCATGTGTATATTACTAGAAAGTTTTTGACTGCATTAAGAACCAGAGCTCCTTTTGCTAATTGGAAATTGAAAACCAAGAATCAAACGCCTTAGATCACTACTGGTCTAGGAGATACAAGGTGGAGGGGGTATAAGGAGAGGCGGTTTTTTCTTTTGGTGCTCTTTTTCCGGTGAAACATGAGGTTTTCTGGCTTTTTGGTCTTAGTTCTTCACCTTTCTAGCAATAATTTTTGTATGACTTTTTTAGTCAATTTTCAGAATAGCATTTGATGTAATGACCACTATGGGGGTTTATCCCATAGAGACCTTATTTATATAATTTTTGTTTGTTGAAAAAAAAAATATATGACTTACATTATAAAACCACAATGAGATGTTTGTAAAAAAAATTAAAATCTAAACTTTTAGCTTAAATTTTTTAAGTAGCTTCAATATAGTCGTGTATGACATGATGCATTTAGTGCACTACTGAAGATTCGATTCCTATATTTCATGCTGAATTAATAGTGATAGTCTTGTAAGTCCTCGTATAGTATTCACACACTTTCAATGCTGATATTTTTCCTTTATTTTGAACAGCGGAGACACTATACCTTTTTAGTTAGTGAGAGTTAGATTTGTGTTAATGTAGTTCATGGACCATGGTGATGATATAAAGAAAAAAGTCTCCTCATTAATTCAGAACAAAACCCTTATTTCGGCAACATGTCTCTTTTCATATGCTCGTGCATCCGTCATGCCAACACTTGACCCGCCACGAAAATCACTCTATCCATACTCCACCAACCTTTTATCACCCGAACGCTTACTCTCTTCTGTCGACAAATCTTACTCGCTAAGAAATAAGAGGGTAAATGGCGATGTCAATGACGTCAATGGTGACGGGAAGGACGACAGAGATAAAAAAGAATTAAGATAGATCTCCTGGTGTAGTATTTATCCTTGAGGCTTATGAAACTCTGATGGTGCAAAATAGCATGATTTATGGATTTTTCCTAAATAAGCTCAACGGCGCAACCTTTTTTTGGCTTTCTAGCATTCGTAACACAAGTGGGTTAATCAGTATACATCATTACAACTAGTAAACTGTAATGTATTTTATAACCAAGAATAAAAATTTAGAAAAATCCAACATGGAAAAACTAACAAGAAATAATGATAGCATTGTTTCTTTGTCCATTTGTTGCTTAATCACCCTCCCAACTTCTGTTTCTCTTCCAAACAGACAAAAAATCTTCATAGTTTAACGAAACGGGGAAATTCATAAAATTACTACATGAAAAATACAAAATACACAAAACCACAAACACATACTCTATAATTAGACTTGTGCGGCTGAATCATCATCTTCTTCATAATCTAGGGATCATTCCAACATAAAATGATGCAGCAAAGAAGACCGGGGTAGCAAAATTATAGTAGGGGTCAATATTAGAGAGAAGATACCATTGTCAAAAGATACATAATGGTTTATGGCCTATAGAATAACACGTCCACATAGGTTAAACCCACTAATATTTTTAGGATGAATATGAATAAAGGAATACCATCCACGTTCAGTCATGAAAAGGTTATAACATGGTAATAATGGATAGTGCCGGCGAAGGTAATGAAAACAGTCTCGAATAGAGCCCACAAACCCTTATAGTATTTTAGGGTTAATTCAGATATAGTCGACCACATGTCATAGTGAGAGTCATTAATGATTGGTTTGATTGGTTGAACTTATGGGTTATTGTACTTATCTACAATCTCTACATGTTACCAGACGAAGTAAAGATCCTGTCTCATAGCGCCTAGGGAACGCAAGTTTTGCAAAATAAGACAGTAGAAACCCTAAAAACCAAAGATATTCTTTCCAATCTGGTGAATTCATCTGTCGGTATTCTAGAATCATAAGTAATCGCCATCGGATCGTACAAATCACATCATTCCAAGGTCCGAGACTCACCCCTGCAAAGGGGATTCTCCTAGCCTAGTTAAAATCGTCTTGAACCGGTGGACCCCCATCCCGAGCCAATAGACCCTCATCTTAAGACAATAGACCCCCTTTTTGAACCGGTGGGACCTTAATCTGTTGCTAAGTCGGTGAGACCCTAATATGTTGCTAAACTAGTGACACCCCAATATAAGCTGATGTACCACATTCTCAACAGTGGGACTCAAATCTGTTACTGAATTGGTGTGACCCCAATCTGAGTCGATAAACCCCCATTCTCTAGCCAGTTGGAGCGGTGATCACATCATAATGATTTTTTTCCTATGTCATTGGCTTCACAAATTTCGTATTCTCCATTTTTTATTTTGAGCTAATGTCCGCCGAAATGATTGTTACAAAATTTAAGTATGATTGCTACTTTGTTGCTGAATTGGTATTGATAAGAAACGAATGATGTCATCAAGGTCATGCCGATCAAAAATTAGTTAATTAACTAGTGTGAATGTCTGTAAATTAAATTTGAACTTGAATTATACCCCTACAACCCCGCTACAACTATCAAGTGTATGGCCGATATAATGAGTGAATTATCGAAAAATTATTTCCTTAATCTTAATAAAGAGCTCAATGACAGCTGCAACAACAACAACAACAACATAAGGCCACTTAAATATAAATGAAGAAGAGAAGTGAAATGCATTAAAATAATATAGAATTAAGAATAAGAAAGAATATAAGGTTAATGATAAAAAAATCTACTTCACAAGAGCTGCTACTCTACTTTCTAAGTTGCCTACGCCTTAAGTAACTTGGTCAGTAAAGAACAGTTTCATGATGCAATATTATTACCTATAATTTGTTCGGTCAATTCTACATATTTGTTATTCTAACATTATATTTAATAGAATACGTGTAAAAATTAATGGTCAAAACTTGAAGAGTAGGGGTAATAGTAGCTTAATCATATTATTTTAATTCGCTTATTTACATTAGTTGACTTATAAAGTAGAAACTTTGTTTATTCCATTATATTATATTTTCATTTTATTTGTTCTACTTCGTGAATCACTTTTTATTAACATAAACTTTTGTTCTATGAATTTTTGACATATATGTCATTCTTACATTATTTTTAATATAATACGCATAAAATTAATGGTCAAAACTTAGTCGACTTATATATTTGTGAACTTACATTATCTTTAATAGAATACGCGTAACAATTAAATGATTAATGGTCAAAGTTAAAGTTCAGCACACTAATCGGAATTGATGCAAATTTAATTACATTAATTAGGAAAACTGGGAGATTAGCACACTAAATTAAAATTAGAGCAAAGTTAATTACATTAGAGCATCCACACTAAGTGTTGTTATCTCTATTGTTAACTAAAAATGTTAGGTATCTCTATTGTTAACTAAAAATGTTAGGTAACAATGCAATTTTGTCTCCCCATTACTTGTGTTAAGGTGTGTGTTAAGTTTATAGATGTTAAAAACATTGTTAAAGATAACAATCTTTTTAATTGTTATTACTTGATGACATGACAAAAAAGTCTATCCACACCCACAATTAGCTGTTATTTCTCACGTATATCTTTTATATCTCTACCATACTGCTATTTATTTTCTCCTAGCACCTATCGATAGTACTATATTTTGAATAATTAATTTTTAGTTAAAATAGATAACATTGTTAAAGTTAAAACTAATGTGAGTGTTTAACTTAATATAACTATGTGTCATTTAATAGCTTTTAAATGATGATATGTCACTAGTTAACAATAAAAAGTTAACAAAACTATTGTAGATGCTCTTATGTTGTAGGAAAACTTAGAGTTCCGTACATTAAACCAGAATTGGGAAAAAAAGTTAATTACATTAAAACTTATTAAACTATAATATAAACGCAATCATATTCCTTTAAATTGCGCTTATTTACCTAAGCAAACCTATATATTGGTTATTCTTACATTATTTTTAATAGAATACGTGTAAAAGTTAATGGTTAAAACTCGAAACTCGAAAAGTAGATGTAATATTAGCGTAATCATATTCCTTTATATTGCGCTTATGGTGATTCTTACATTATTTTTGATAGAATACACCGACTTATATCATGTGTTATTAACGTCATGATATTATTTTAAATTACGCTTATTTACTCAAGTGTACTTATACATTTGTTATCTTTACGTTATATTTAATAGAATACGTGTAAAATTAATGATCAAAACTAAACATGTGTAATAAACCTAAGTGGACTTATATATAAGTAGTATATAATGTGTATTCTTATATATAATATATTGATAGATATAGATAAATAAATAAATCCTTAAAAGCAGAAAACAAAAAGTTTCTCATTAAAACCCTCACAAGTCCCGTTCCCCCTTCTCTATTCCTTAAATTGCGCTTATTTACCTAACCGTACTTACATATTTGTCATTGTTACATTGTCTTTAATAGAATAACGCGTGAAAATTAGTAGTCAAAACTCGAAAAGTAGATGTAATATTAACGTAATCATATTCCTTTAAATTGCGCTTTAACCTAAGTAGACTTATAAAATAGAAACTTTTGTTCAGTAAATTTTTGACATATTTTCCATTCTTACATTATTTTCAATAGAACACGTGTACTAATATTAACCTAAATCATGTTTCAATTGTAAAGCTTTTTTTACATTAATGGACTTATATACATATATAAATATCCTTAAAAACAGAAAACTAAAAAGTTAAGAATCAAAACCCTCAGAAACCCCGTTCTCTCTCTCTATCTATTCCAGCCGTCGATATATAAAAATATAAAAAATATATAAAAAAAAAGAGATATTGATAAAGATGGTAAACGGGACAGGATCATCGGTGGTAGAAAGGAAGATATTATCAGCAAAGGTTTTAAGAGCGATACAATCTATTAAAGAAGTTGTTAAAAACCATTCTGATGCTGATATTTATGCTGCTTTACAAGAGACTAATATGGACCCTAATGAAACTGCTCAAAAACTCCTCAATCAAGGTTTTTTTATTTTTGTTTTTTCCATATTGGTTTGTGTTTATGTATAATGGGTACTTTATATAAGACTTAAATTAGGGTCAAATAACTCCCTTTTGTCGATTTTTGTGTTTTTTTCATATATTTTTTTTATTGTTTTTTCATATGGGTTTGTGTTTATGTATAATGGGTACTTAAGAAAGACTTAAACTAAGGTGAAATAACTCCCTTTTGTCGATTTTAGTGTTTTTTTCATATATTTTTTTTATTGATTTTTCATATGGGTTTGTGTTTATGTATAATGGGTACTTAAGAAAGACTTAAATTAGGGTGAAATAACTCCCTTTTGTCGATTTTAGTGTTTTTTTCATATATTTTTTTTTGATTGTTTTTTCACATGGGTTTGTGTTTATGTATAATGGGTAATTAGGGTCAAATAACTCCCTTTTGTCGATTTTAGTGTCTTTTTCATATATTTTTTTATTGTTTTTTCATATGGGTTTGTGTTTATGTATAATGGGTACTTAAGAAAGACTTAAATTAGGGTGAAATAACTCCCTTTTGTCGATTTTAGTGTTTTTTTGTGTGTGTTTAGGAAAGACTCTTGAGGAAGTGTAGGTTATTGAATTAGGGTGAAATAACATCAAAACACTATAAAAAGAGACTAATATGGACCCTAATAAAACTGCTCAGAAACTCTTGGATCAAGGTTTTTTTACCATACCCTTTTGTTGATTTTTATATATTTTTAGTGTTTTTCATATGATATTGTGTTTATGTATAATGGGTATTTGGGGAAGTGTAGATTTTTCTTAGAAGCTATTGCATTAAGGTGGAAAAACACTACCTTTTTGACTTGTTTTGTTGCTTTTGAGTGTTTTTCCATATGGGTTTGTGTTTATGTATGATGGGTATTTGGGGAAGTGTAGATTATGATGAATTTGGGTAAATTAACACTAATTATGGATATTTGGGTTTGTTCCCTTTTTGTCGGTTTCTAGTCTTTTTGAGGTAGTGTAGATTATGCTCAGAAGATATTGAATTAGGGTAGAATAACACTATGATCTTTTTTGTTGCCTTTTAGTGTTTTTAGTGTTTTTCGTTTTTTTTAGTGTTTTTCGTATATGTTTGTGTTTTCGTATAATGGGTATTTGGGGAAGACTCGTGAGGAAGTGTAGATTTTGCTCATTAGCTATGAATTAGAGTTTTTATATGGGTTTGTGTTTATGTATAATGGGTATTTAGGGAACACTCTCGAGGAAGTGTTTTTTCATATATATAAAGAAATAATAGATGGTGAGCGGGGTAGGATCGGAGGTGGTGGAGAGGAAGATATTGTCGGCAAAGATTTTAAGAGCGATACAATCTATTAGAGAGGTTGTTAAAAACCATTCTGATGCTGATATTTATGCTGCTTTGCAAGAGACTAATATGGACCCTAATGAAACTGCTCAGAAACTGCTCAATCAAGGTTATTTAATAATTAATGCTCTACCCTTTTTGTTGATTTTTATAGTTTTTTAGTGGTTTTCATGTGTAATGGGTATTTGAGGAATTGTAGATTATGCTCAGAAACTGTTGAATTAGGGTGGAAAAAGACTATCTTTTTTTATTATCTTTTTTGTCGATTTCTAGTGTTTTCCAAATGGGGTTGTGTTTTTGTATAATGGGTATTTGGGGAACTGTAGATTATGCTCTGAAGATATTCAGTTAGGGTGAAATAACACTACCCTTTTGTTCTTTTGATAGATTTTTACTGTTTTTAATATGGGTTTGTGTTGTATAATGGGTATTTGGGGAAGTGTAGGTTATGCTTTGAAGCCGTTGAATTAGGGTGAAATAACACTACCTTTTTGATATTTTTGTTGCTTTGTAGTGTTTTTTCGCATGCGACTAATATGGACCCTAATGAAGCTGCTTAGAAACTGTTGAATCAAGGTTGTTTTATGCTACCCTTTTTGATGATTTTCGTATATTTTTATTGTTTTTCATATGGGTTTGTGTTTATGTATAATGGGTACTTTAGGAAGGCTTGAATTAGGGTGAAATAAGTCAAATAACACTACCCTTTTGTTCCTTTTTTATAGATTTTTAGTGTTTGTTCATATGGGATTGTGTTTATGTATGATGAGTATTTGGGGAAGACTATATAGAAGTGTAGATTATTGAATTAGGGTAAATTAACACTACCCTTTTGATATTTTTAGTGTTTTTTGGTGTTTTTCGTATGGGTTTATGTTTATGTATAATGGATATTTGGGGAAGTGTAGATATTTAGAAGCAATGGAATTAGGGTAAAATAACACTACCTTTTTGATATTTTTGTTGCTTTTTAGTGTTTTCATATTCGTTTTTGTTTATGTATAATCTACAGACGACCCTCTTTTCTCTCTATATTCCAGCCGTTGATACATACACATATATACATATATAAATATACATAAATATGGTGAGCGGGACAGGATCATCGGTGGTGGAGCGTAAGATTCTCTTGGCAAAGGTTGTTAGAGCGATACAATCTATTAAAGAGGTTGTTAAAAACCATTCTGATGCTGATATTTACGCTGCTTTGCAAGAGACTAATATGGACAGTAATGAAACTGCCCAGAAACTCTTGAATCAAGGTTGTTTTACAATGCCCTTTTGATGTTTTTAGTGTTTTTCATGTGTTTGTGTTTATGTATAATGGGTATTTGGGGAATACTTGAATTAGGGTGAAATAAGTCAAATAATACTACCCTTTTGATTTTTTGTTATTGATTTCTAGTGTTTTTGAGGAATCGTTTGTGTTTATGTATAATGGGTGTTTAGGAAAGACTCTTGAGGAAGTACAGCTAACTGAATTAGGCTGAAATAACACTACAACACTATAAAAAGAGACTAATATGGACCCTAATGAAACTGCTCAGAAGTTGTTGAATCAAGGTTATTTTGCATTACCCTTTTGTTCCATTTGTTGGTGATTTTTAGTGTTTTTGAGGATTTGTTTGTGTTTATGTATAATGGGTATTTTGGGGAAGTGCAGATTATGCTCAAAAGCTATTGAATTAGGGTGAAAAAACACTACCTGTTCCATTAGTTTTGTTGCTTTTTAGTGTTTTTCAAATGGGGTTGTGTTTGTGTATAATGGGTATTTGGGGAAGTGTAGATTATGCTCATAAGCTGTTGAATTAGGGTGAAATAGCATTACCCTTTTGTTCCTTTTTGTCGATTTCTAGTGTTTTTTCGTATTCATTTGTGTTTATGTAAACTGCTAGCAGCTTTTGAATCAAGGTGGTTTTACACTGCCCTTTTGTTCCCTTTTTGTTGTTGATTTTTAGTGGTTTTGAGGATTTGTTTGTGTTTATGTATAATGGGTATTTGGGGAATACTTTTTGAGGAAGTGTAGATTATGCTTATAAGCTATTGAATTAGAGTTTTTCATGATGGGTTTGTGTTTACACTACCCCTTTTATTCCCTTGTTGATTTCTAGTGCTTTTGAGGATTTGTTTGTGTTTATGTATATTGGGTGTTTAGGAAAGACTCTTGAGGAAGGTTAGATTATTGAATTAGGGTGGAATAACACTGCCCTTTTGTTCTTTTTTGTCGATTTCTAGTGTTTTTCGAGGCAGTGTAGATTATGATTAGAAGCCGTTGAATTAGGGTGAAACAACACTACCCTTTTGTTCCAGTTTGGTTTTCTAGTGTTTTTTAGGAAGTGTAGATTATTCGTAGAAGCTTTTGAATTAGGGTGGAATAACACTACCATTTTGTTCTTTTTGAATAGATTTTATTGTTTTTCATATGGGCTAGTGTTTACGTATAATGTGGGTATTTGGGTACTTTTAGTGTTTCTTTGTATTTGTTTGTGTTTATGTATTATGGGTATTTAGGAAAAACTTTTGATGAAGTGTTGGTACACAAATTTTCTAAGTGCTTATAATCTTCAACCGAACAAGCCCTTGACCTACACATCCTAATTTAAAAGCTAACTTCACCAAACATGTGTAAAGTTCTTAAGTAATTTTTTAGTTGGACAATGACAATACAATTGGTTTAAACTAAGGGAAAAGCTAATCAGGCATTGGTTAAAGATGTATGGTTTATGTTTTAAAATGTTTTACTATAGTAATTCATTAATAGCATTTACTTTATTTAACTAAATTAAATACATAGTTTTGGCAATGCTATAATTGTATGGTAGCATATAACATCTAGATCTTATAAATACAAATGTTTGTGCATTAAATGCAACTTGATTTTGGAAAGGGATTAATTGCTTAAACGATGCCCCGGGACACTAGTTAGCAAAACCGTAAGCTTAATCACGAAGTATTAAAGGTAATTTCGCAATTTCAAGTCAATGCAATCAGGGAATTTTGGAAACTATATACATGTATAATAGAATAAATGATACTAATATATAGACTATGCAACGTGTGGAATTCAAATGTTTTTGCATTAAATGCAACTTGATTTTGCAAAGGGATTAATTGCTTAAACGATGCCCCGGGACACTCGTTAGCAAAACCGTAAGCTTAATCATGAAGTATTAAAGGTAATTTTGCAATTTCAAGTCAACGCAATCAAGAAATTTTGGAAATTATATACATATATAATATAATAAATGCTACTAATATATAGGCATGTAACGTGTGGAATTCAAATGTTTTTGCATTAAATGCAACTTGATTTTGGAAAGGGATTAATTGCTTAAACGACGCCCCGGGACACTCGTTAGCAAAACCGTAAGCTTAATCACGAAGTATTAAAGGTAATTTCGTAATTTCAAGTCAACGCAATCAGGAAATTATGGAAATTATATACATATATAATAAATGCTACTAATATATAGACTATGTAACGTTTGTGTGTGTATATATATACACATACGTACATACATATATCCTTAAAAACAGAAACAAAAAGTTCTCATCATAACCCTTACAAACCCCAGCCCCATTCTCCCTCAATCTCTCTATTCCAGCCGTCGACACATACACACCTATACATACATACATATATATATATATATATACGTATAGATGATGAGCGGGGAAAGATCGAATGTGGTGGAGCGGAAGATTCTGTCGGCAAAGGTTGTGAGAGTGATACAATCTATTAAAGAGGTTGTTAAAATCCATTCTGATGCTGATATTTATGCTGCTCTACAAGAGACTAACATGGACCCTAATGAAACTGCTGAGAAACTCTTGAATCAAGGTGGTTTTACGCTACCTTTCGTTCCTTTTTGTTGATTTCTAGTGCTTAGTATTTGTTTGTGTTTATTTATAATGGGTATTTGGGGAAGATGGGAAGACTCTTGAGGAAATGTAGATTATGCTCATAAGCTATTGAATTAGGGTAAAATAACACTACCCTTCTGTTCCTTTTCGTTGATTTGTGTTTTTTCGTATTTGTTTGTGTTAAAGTATATTGGTATTTAGGGAAAACTCTGGAGAAAGTTTAGATTATTCTCAGAAGTTATGGAATTAGGGTTAAATAACACTACCCTTTTGTTCTTTTTATAAATTTGTAATGTTGTTTTTCGTATTTTTTTGTCTTTATGTATATTGGGTGTTGTCTCAGAATCTGTTGAATTAGGGTGAAATAACACTACCCTTTTGTTCTTTTTTGTTGATTTCTAGTGTTTTTTCGTATTTATCTGTGTTTATGTATATTGGTTGGGTATTTAGTAAAGACTCTTGAGCAAGTGTAGATTACGTGTAGAAGCTATTGAATTGGGTATATACCCTTTGAATTTTTTGAATTTTTTTGTAGGGGGTGTTTGTTTGTGTTCATGTATAATGGGTATTTAGGGAAGACTCTTGAGAAAGTCTAGATAATGCTCAGAAGCTAAAACTATGGAATTAGATGAAACAACACTACTCATTTGTTCATTTATAGGCTTTTAGTGTCTGTCATGTGTTTGTGTTTATGTTTAATGGGTATATAGGGAAGACTCTTTGAGCACCCACAGGTGCACCCGTAAAGTCACGTTTTCCTTATAATTTGAAGGTTTGTGCTACAAAAGTCACACGTAGCAGGGACCTTATCCTTCCCCATTTTTTATGGCAAGTGCAATTGATCCACAATTAAAAGGAACAAAACAATTAATCCTCAAAACACAAATTACTTTATTTTTTATTTTCCCACAATCACATGTATCTCTTCTATCTCTACATAATAATCATTTCTTGTGTGTTCAGATCATCTTAAAAACCAAAATTTATACTATAATTTATTAGTTCCTTTTCTTTCAACTTATGGTGCATCTCATTTTAAAATCCATCGCTGTTTTTTTCATTGTTTTTATGTTTTTCTTTCAGGGAATCTAGTAAACATCGACTGTTTAACTTTTATAAGTTTCTCGGCTATAATTTATTATTTCGGAGAAGACACATAAAAATACAAAATATGAAATTAGAACATTGTATATAAAATCCGTCTTGATTTGATTCCCAAAAAATCAAAATAAATTTTTTATTCTTAGCACTTGTATTTACGTGATTATGCTGTTATGCTAATTCCCGTTGTTTCATTATCTTATAACTTTTTTTTGAAATGTTTTTAAAAAAGTTTAAAGAAAAAGTATTTTTTATAGGAATATGGAAAAAATTAGGGAAGCTGAGAAATTACCTGAAATGTAAATGGGTAGGTAAAACTGTAAAATTGTTGATTTTTTGTAAAATTTGGAGATAAATTTGAGGAAGCTGGTGTGGATGCTCTTAAGGAAGTGTATCTTGTGATTTCCTTGTGGTTAATTATTATTTTATATAAAATAAAAAATCAGTCTTTGGTTATAAGAAATTTCTGTTTTTTGGCGTATGTATGTATAACGGGAATGTAGGGGTGACTTTGAGAAAGTGTAGTTTGTGTTTTTTCAGACGGTTTATTTATGTATTAACTAATTTGTATATTAAAGATTCAGCCTTTGATTATAAATTTCTGCGTTGTTGGTATCATTATTTAGGTTAGTTGTTAATTATTGCAAAGAAGTATAATGATGAGGGTACCAGGCTACAGGGTTTATTAACACTTTTTTTGTTCCTTTTTGTTAATTTCTAGTGTTTTAGTGTGTTTGTGGTGTGTATAGGTATGTAGGGCAGACTTTGAGCAAGTGTAGATTGTGATATTCACGTGGTTAATTATGCAATTATAAAATAAAGATTATTCTTTGATTATAAAAATTAATGTAATTGTACCTTGTTTTTATCAATATTTAGGCTAGTTGTTAATTATGATAAAGAAGAATTGTACCAAGGATACCAACTTATTGAATCAGGGGTTGATAACACTCCCCATTTGTTCTTTTTGTTAATTTCTAGTGTGCTTCGTGTTTGTTTGTTTATGTATAGTGGGTGTATAGGGCAGATTCTGAGGAACTGTAGATTATATGATTTAAGCAATACCGAATTGAGAAGGGCGCTTTTTTTTTTAGAATGATATATATTTTTGGGTAAGTATTAAAAGGTAATTTTTTTATTAATAATATTCAATTATCTCACTTATCGCTGGAGTATTGTGATATATGTTACCGTGGTGGTATCGATATTAGATTAGTTGTTTTATTAAATAGAAGTGTGGTAAAGAGACTACTGAAGATCTCTTGAATCAGGACCCTCCCTTTGTCCCTTTTTTTGGAGTTCTAATGTAATCTTGTGTGTGTGTATGGTGAAGACCCTGTGTAGGTTGTGGTTTTCATATGGTTATTTTATGAGTTGCAATGTTAAAACATACTGTATAAATTATTAAAATAAAGATTCACTTTTAGCTTCTAGTAATGATTTATGTGTTTCTACCCTGTTGGTATCAATAGGAAATAGTAATGAGGCTACCAACTATTGAATCGGGGTCTAAGAGCACTCTCCTTTTTATTCCTTTTCTTGATTTCTAGTGTTTCGTGTGTGTGTGTGCACATGCCGTGTGTACAGGGGAGATTTTAGGAAGTTTCGGTTGTGATTTTGATGAGGTACCCCAATTAAAGGGGAATCGAAGAATCATACAATTTGTTTGTAGATAAGTAAATATGATCAACTTTTCTCGACGAGGCGAGTTCTAATGTAAAAACATTTGAACTAACGTATCAGATTCAGTCTTATTTATCTCTTAATTGAACTTCTACCTTGGTGGTATGTCCATATTAGTTTTGTTATAAATTATAACGAACATATACTAATAAGAAGGTACCAATTCCTAGTTTGCACTGGTAAGCCCAAGTTTTGTACTTAATGTGGCTTGTGGTAGTGTTACTGCAAAGATACAATTTGAGTATTCTAGTTTATAGTAGCCGTAGGGAAACAGAGAGAAGAAAAAAGTCAAATTCGTTACGCACTGCATGAATTTACCTGATACTAGTTGAATGGATGTAAAAGTAATTGGAATTTGTAAAAGAGAACTGAGAAAATATTTTTTTTCAGTAGAAGTAGGCTAGTCTGAAACCCTAAGATCCATGGCTAAGCCTCCAGAGGAAACTTTATTCAACTTGTTAAACGAAATGTTGGAAATACCCACAAAATAGGGGAAATGAAAAGGTATGAAAATAGGCCCCAAAAGGTGAATTGTGGACCTGAAAGTTCACACCGGTCCATGGCTTTCTCATATTCTAAATGTAGTGAATTTATTCGTATAGTGCCTGTTTTCTTAAATAGCTGAAAGTTATGCACATTTCCGTAAATCCCTTTATGATGCTTTTCTCCCATATTTATCAAATTTCCCTGTAAGTTGTAATAGAGGTCTACCTGTACATTGTTTGTTTAGATTTCTTTGTGTAACAAAGAAATTTCTATTTGCTGTTTTAACTATTTGGGAGGTATCATTGTTATGGATTCTGATTACCTCCAGAAGTGAGCCTGCCGTGGATTGAAATTACCCATAAACACGCAGTGAAACTGCAAAATAATAACATTCCGCTTCCGCGTTCTTAGAGCTATAAAAACATTAGAGTTGTTGCTCTCATGGCGACTTTGGAATTAAATGTATTATAAAGAAATTGCATTTATTAATAACTATTATCATAATCATTAATCACCTCTATGACTTCCTTAGCCAGTACATGCATGGCTTCCATTTCTATTTTGAAGGTTGTGCTGAAGTTTAAGGGCGCGTTTTACTCTCATTAGACTTATCAATTGACCTTTATCAATCAACTGCAACGTTTTGATTGCTATATGTTGTGACTATGGTCCATGTTGTTGTTATTTGATGGCATGGATGAAGATCAGGTTTTCTTGTTTGTAAGAAAGCTTATAAAGTCTATTCATTTCCATTAGTTTCTTTCATTTTTTATATCTCAGAATTCTGAACTTTTGCTATGCTATTTGGATATTGTATCTGATTTTATTCCATTACTTGAGCAACGGTTTCTCATTATTACTTTTTCTTACCCAGATCCGTTTCACGAGGTTAAGAGAAAGAAAGACAAGAAGAAAGATGTGCGCTTACCCCAAGTATGCAAAGTTTCCCTTCAATTTATTATTGATGTACTACTGCTCTAAATATCTATTTTTCCTTACTAAATATCGTCCATCGCTTTTCCAATAATATTTAGTGAATGTACATGCTTTGATTTGAGAAGATTATTCTTTCTCCCATAATTTGTATTTTACTAGCATTTTCTCTTGCCAGAGAAGATTATGGGAAGGGTGCATAAAAAAAGTTTAATGTTTATTTAGAGTGTCGTTTCTTTTGTCGATAGTCAAATTATTAGTGAATCAAAGAGAGGCTAGGTATCTTTATAGTTTAATTTCTGCAACAAAAGTCATAGTGAAGTTTGAGAACATTCTTGAGATTTAAATAATGGGAGGGCTTATTTCTTCCATCCATGCAAGTGTCTTAAGAAAGAGGAAGTCACCCTTCATTAAAATCTCGAAATAAGTTTATTGAGTAGTACATGCACGGGTTTTATCCCTAGCAAAGGAAAGCCTTGTAAAACTGAGTTTTAGGTCTTTTCACTTGGAAGTTACATGCTTAGTATGTACAGTAATATTAGATTATTGCCATTTCGTTTGATTGTTGTTTGAATTGGCTAACATCTGTTCAAGGGCTTAATATTCGAGATGATATTGCCACTTCTGATTTTGAAATTGACATATTTGGATTGAGGGTTTGCTTATGCTGTATTTTAAATATTCTTGATTGCGTTAAGTTGCATCCAGACCTTGTTTTGTATCGCTAAGATATTTTTGTCGGATTAATTTATTTGAGTTTCTATTTAAATTGTTTTATTTTCCATGCTGATAAACATAGTCTATTTTAACCTTTTTTCTTTGGGTAAGTTCTCATTTATCATTATTAAGTATTATATATGTTTTTGTTTTCAGAATACAGGGCATAGGGGTCCGCTAGAGGTAAAGAAGCCAATCGAGCATGTAGAGCGAATCATAAAATCAAATCTTACTGATGACAGCGCTCCAAGGGGAGGCTATATCCGTAATTCTTTAAAATCAAATCCAACTGATGACAGCATTCGAAGGGGAGGCTATATCCGTAATTCTTTACCTGGTAACCTACACTTCTCTTGATTTTCCTTTTTGTCTAGTTCCCCCCATGTATTAGTTGTTTTATACTGCATTAATCTTATTGTTTTTAAGTTACTTTTGTAAGGTTTCATATTGAATCCATTGTCTTACAAATACGAGCCTCGAAGCATGGGCTCTCCTTTTTAACTTTAATAACTTATTTGAGCATTCCTTCTCCGGGAAGGGGCTGGAGTATTGTTTCCACTCATTTCTTATTACTGTCGAATTACCTTGTACAGTTGTACTGAATTAATATGCCAATTAGCTCTTCGTTGATATCCTTGTATATTCATCTGTCAATGTGACCCTTTTTTTAACCTTTACCAGAAAAGGTCGGTTGGCTAAATATGCCGTACGCGCCCTAATTTAACAGGTGCCATATGGATATCGACATATGACTGACATTATTTTTTAGAAACTTACACGGGTGGCTCGTTTTGCGTACCCTCCAAAAAAGGGAAAAACAGTTTTGACCTTTTATCTATAATTTCTGGGGAGAGTCTCATCGTTGTTATTTGTCTGCAATTTTCATCTGTTTTTGCTTATTACATGATTTTGAATAGACATTGTTTTAATTACAGGGGGCAGCAGGGAGTTTCGTGTTGTGAGAGACAACAGAAACTATAAGAATGTGAGTAGAGAAGTGAAATCTCCTTCCTTGCAGAGTTCATCTTCTACTAGTAATCAAAAGGGTTCATTGGTTTCTGAGAAAAGGTATGATTTAAATCTTGGTGTTGCTGATTTTCATTTACTGTTATAGTCGACCTGTCTTGCCATATTTCCTTGAGTTGCGTTTTGTACCTTTTCTTTCTTGTTTGTTGGGAGCACTTTGGGCATGTATAGAGTAAACCTTTGCTAGTGTAGAATTCTGCTGTCTGTTTGTAGTTTCTAGGTCTCTCGAGTCATATGTTTTATAAAATCTTTAGAACGGGTCTGTTGAGTCACATGTTATATATATTTTAAGAACCCATGACATTTGTTGTAAGTGGTTTTTTTTGTATCTTATTATATGTAGTGTTAGTTGATCACAGAATTTACGATTTGTTCTGTGAAATAGGAAAATACTAATGAATTTAGGATTTCAGGTTTCCCCTCCGTACTTTTTCCACTATATGATCACAGGATTTCAAATTTGTCAACTAACCTATCACTTTTTAACTGGATTATACCCGCTGAGCAATAAACTTTGGGTCAGTGTACTAATTACAAAACATTTAGGTTGGTCTGGAAAATCTAACATATACGAAGCAGAAGGCCCCCTCAGTTCTTCTCTTGTTTCTATTGAGCAGTACATGGCTTTGTAAACATGACAAGAACAGGGTAGAAACCGACTATGTTTACTGCTCATTAAGGTGTTGTGTTCTGTTGTTTTCTGCTCGTGTATATACCTGTTTGACAAGTAACTGTCTTTTTGTGCCGTGTCATACAGCTCGCCTGCGGTGACTCAGAAGTCATCTGTTGTTCCAGAGGCACAAAAACCTAAAACAAATGATTCGAAACCTCTCTCTGCTGAGCTGGCATCTAACCAGTCTGTAGTGGGAGTCTACTCTTCGTCTTTGGATCCTGTTCATGTTCCATCTCCCGACTCAAAATCGGGTGGTAATGTTGGTGCTATTAGGCGCCAGCTTGGGGCAGTAGGTGTTCGTCGTCAAATTTCAGTGACGCCTTCATCTGCGCAAAGCAATTCTCTATCTACCTCACCTCTTGTAAAGGCCGTAACCTCCTCCAGTGAACCTTTGAAACCCACTGTCACTTCTATAAAAGATAAACCCACAAAAGCTTCTACAGACGAGAAACCCAGTAAGACTTCTACAAACGATAAGCCAACAATGTTGCCTAGCAGCAGACCGAGCAGTAGATCTTCCTCGACTAATCAACATAACAGCAGGGCTCATCAACAAGTTGCTGCTCATAAAAAAGGTAAAGTCTTGAAACTGGGTTTTTCCGTTAATGTTGAAAAAGTTTAGAATAACTGGTTCTTTTGATTGGATTATGGAGAAATATCAGTTAGATACACTAAGCTATGGGCTTATTACGATTAAAATACCTTATAGTTAAACTTGTCATTTAGTCACAAATCTACGAAAAACGAACAATTAGTTTACGTGTTAAATTATCATGTCAAAAGACTATCACTCTAAAAACAAACTATTGGTACACCAGTGTCAAAATTTCTCATAATTCATTAATTTTGGTAGGCTTATTATCTAATTGTTTGTGTGATTTGGTATCTATAAATTTGTACAGAATAGATTAACTAATCTCTAGATCCTTTTAGGTTGGGATACAAATTCTCTAAAGTCCTTTAAAAGGACTGAAAATACGACAGTCCATTAAGCTACGTCGTTTAACACCGTTTGTCACAATTGACTTTAATGGCAATTCTGGCTCCTTAAATCCAACTACCAATTCTTTTAAATGTTTAGAGATCCACACCTCTCTTTTATAAGGATCCACAATAATCTCTTTGAGTTTCCTCTCTCTGAACTCTCCGTTATGATGGTAAAATAATTAACGAAATAATAACCTGTGTTAAAGTTTGATATTACATATGACCCAAAACGACAGAGTTTAATAGACTGCCAAATTATCAGTCCTTTTAAAGGACTTAAGAGAATTTGTATCCTTTAGGTTGTACAAACGTTATATTTACCCTTAAATCATGTCTTTTACAAGGCTCTCTGTTGATCTCTCCATTCTTGTACAACCTCAAATCTACTTATTGTTTTGGTTCAGCTTCTCAACCTGCTATGGAGTGGAAACGAAAAGCAGTCCCAAAATCAAATACTAATGGCAATGGAGTTATTGGATCATTGTCAAAGTCTGTTTCCCATTCTATGGATAGTTCTTTGGAGAAAGATGCAGCTCATGTGGGAGATGAGCTGTCAGAAGTCAATATATATGAGAACCAGAATGTAATTATTGCGGAACATATTCGAGTTTCTGACTCTGACCGCTCTCGCCTAACATTTGGCAGCTTTGGGACAGAGGGAGAAAATCCATCTTTAGCTAGAGAGGATGAAAATCCATCTTCAGCCATTCCAATAAGGTTGCCTTTCTTTTTTTGAATGCATAAGATTTGTTTCATTTTAGTTTTTTATTTTGATCTTGTGATATACTTCAGGGGTTTACTGTTATTTTTGTTGTGGTTCTGTTTTGAAGGTACATGCTACACATAAATGTGATTGAATTGTAGTCAACCAGCATATTTTTAGTATTTAACACCCTATCTGCTATTTTTTATCATACACTGTTAAGTTAGATTATTGAATGACCACTGTATGCACATTGGTTCCGAATTATTATATTCTCCTTGCTCTTTGTTTAGGAAGATCATTCACATGTTTCTGTCTTTACCCATAAGTTCACTGTTCCATTCACCGTCCTATCATGCTTTCTAATTAGTTCACCCTCCTATATACTGAGAAAGGATCATAAATGTATCGGTTAGTTTACAAAAGTGATAAACACTAGCTTGATGTCACTATTTTTGTTGCAAAGTAAAGGAAAGGAAGTTACAAAGTGATAATAAGCTACAGACTAATGTACTAATTAACATGATAAATTGATTTACAAAATCTAAAAAGTGCATAGGTTGATTTAGAAAACACTAAATACCCTAGATTTTTTTATCTATTTCATGGATATCGTGATAATGTGAACTTTATTAATATCTGATCCTGACAATATTATAAAGTTGCAAAGGTGTACATTTTGTTTCAGTCCAAAAAGTTGGGCTATCTATTCCACTACCAGACCAATTTGGCAACTTCTTTTACCTTTATTTTCTTATTTCTATTAACTTTTTTTAGCTTCCCAAAAAGAAGAATCTAATACTCCCTCCGTCCCAAATTAAATGATAGTTATTCCATTTTGAGATGTCCCAAATTAAATGAAACTTTCCCAAAGTAGAAGTCTAATGCATGATACATTTACAATATTACCCCACATTGGAGTCCGTGCACACAAAAAGTATTAGTTTGACTAAATTTAAGGGTATTTTTTGACAAATACATATGAAACCATCAACTCTTCATAAAAATTTGGATTATATAATATGGGACGGAGGGAGTATAAATTTTGGGTATTATCACAGTCCTGCCCTTTTCTCTGGATTTTATCACTTTTTGCAAGGTTGTACTGTAATTTAATCATCATTAATAAATTATTCTGATTTGAAGTTTGTCAGCATCCACACCCGAGGTTCCTGTTGACACTTCTGCAATTAATCGTGTTAATTTACCCGATAATCAAGTTCGTAGTTCGGGTTTAAATTCGGAATCAGGTGGATTACCTGAAAACTTGCTGCCTGATAAGAAAGACACTTCAAGTCCCCCGAACCTGGACAATTATTCTGACATTGGATTAGTGCTCGATAACACCACGTCCTTAACCCGCACCGAGTCAGAGCATCAACAAGATCCCGCGGAATTAGCAAGTTTCTCGGTGAGTTTGTATTTACCTCTTTTGCTTCACAACATTTGAGTGTAATTAGGATTTGTATTAATTTTGACAATTATCTGGAAGCAGGTTTATAATCCTCAGTCTGGTTACGATATACCCTATTACAGATCATCGATGGATGAGCCTGTCCGGGAACAGGGTTTGCAGTCTCAGGAGGTAAGATTTTTTTTAAAATGTTTAATGGAGATTAATATAGTTAGATGTCCTTTTACTTTAATTGGTACAAATAAATATACTTTGATGATCTATTTATAAAAGATAGTATGTCCACATGTAAGCAGATTATGCAGACTATGAAGCTCAGTTTGCGAGTTTGTGGATTTAGTTTTCTTGTGGCTTGGCTTTGATGAATCTCTTATCGACTCTTAAAAAGATTATTTTTCAGAGAAAATACAGGGAAAGAAAAAAAGAATTGAGCCTAAACTAGGGTTAGCTTGAACACCTCGACTCTTCTACCAACATGAACCTTTCACACTAATTGCAATTAGTTGAGTTTAGACTCACTTTTCGCGTTGTAGGAATGTCAGTTTTAGCAACTCATTTACGGTCACTTTTCGCTCTGTACGAACACCTTGTATTTAATGATCACGACCTGTTTACAGGTTTTGGGCACGCACATGACTAATATTCCCGTGTCCTCGGTATCCATGGTACAACAGCAACAAATGCCACAAATGTACCAACAAGTGCATGTATCTCCATTTGCAAATGTCATGCCATACCGCCAATATATCTCACCTCTGTATGCTCCACAGATACAAATGAGTGGATATTCCGGTAATGCTACGTACCCACATCCTTCTAACGGCAACAATTTCTTACTAATGCCTAGTCCAAACAATATAAAATACGGCATTCAGCAATTTAAGCCTGTTCCAGCTGGCAGTGCCACAGGGTTTGGTAACTTTGCAACACCATCTGGGTATGCCATAAACCCCCCTGGAGTTATAGGTGGTGCAGCTGGAATTGATGAATCCTCGCGCCTAAAGTATAAAGATGGAAACCTCTATGTACCAAATCAACAGGTTTGTTGCACATCTTCCCTCTTTTGATCCAAATTTTGGTTTTTGTAATTATTTTAGGCACTATCTTCCGAATATGCCGACACTAGGGAACAATTAGTTAACAATTATTCATGTAATCGTGTCAAATGTTGCCATGCTAGTACGAAAGGAGGCTTACTAAAAAATATTGTCATTTAAAATTTCCTATATTAACGCTTGTCTGTGAGGATATAAATTATTTGCTAGAAGTCTAGAACGATAGGCTCTTTGTTCTTGTGCTGGAGCGAGACTCTTTTACACCCGCTTTAACTTTGAAGTATAACTGTGCATACCCTTCCCGCATCGATAAATTAGGCAACCAGTTATCTAGAAAAAAAGATTTACATGGAAATGCTTCTTAGTTTCAGAAACACCATTCAAAATTACCTGGTTTTTGTTAAAAGGCTCAGAATCATTGTAATTTTTGATATAATTTATGTATGGAATTTCACCATTTTCTGGTGATAAAGCCTTTTTTTCACGAATGTTTACATGGATGTATGATATCATATATTTGAAATGACAGGCCGAGACATCTGAGATGTGGATGCAGAATCCCCGAGAGTTTCCCGGTATGCAATCTGCCTCTTATTACAACATGGCAGGGCAAACGCCTCATGGAGCATATATGCCACCTCACCCAGGGCATACTTCGTTTACTACTGTTGCTCAATCTTCACATGTGCAGCAGTTCCCTGGACTATACCATCCTTCCCCTCCTCCTCAGGGGACAGCAATGGCTAATCCCCACCATTTGGCTGCGGCGATGGGTGGTGGCAGTATTAACATCGGGATGGGATCTTCTGCATCTGTTGCTCCAGGGGCCCAGATGGGTGCTTATCAGCAGCCTCAAATGAATATAAATTGGAACACAAGTTTCTAATGGGAATTATGTCTTAATTATGAAGAATTGTCCATTCAATTCTGGGATATCTCTGACGATGACATGTCGTGCCGTATCAGATGCATACCAAAAAAATTGCAGATATGTTTTTTGGTTTGCTACTTAACTAGTGGCCAACCGTAGTTTTTGGTGGTTGTTTATTTGGATGGCAAGACAGGTTGGAGTGCCCTAAGACGAACAGTAATGTGTTGTTTAGGGTTTTGTGGATGATTTCTACATATGTGCGGTTTTTAACCCCTCTTTTTTCTCCCTCTTTCTTTCTCCTTTTCCCCCTCATTAGATAGGAGTTGTTGCAATGTGAATTTGGAAACTGATATATTTCTTAATGCATTTATTTAGCTGTGTTCTTTAGTTCTGTTTGCATTTTCAAAGTATTTTGGGGGCTCTCTCTCTTTTGGAAGTGCTTAATCTTACTAGCTTGTATGGAGTACAACAGGGCTCAAATGAATGGAGCTGTCCTTGAACGAATTAGTGTTCGATTTGTAATAGATCGATTCATGTTCGCTCATTTGTAAATGAACCGAGCTTCAACAAATTCCAGTTTTGTTTAAATTTAGTTCCGTTCTTGAACTCCAATGGAAAATCCAATTCAAATTTCCGTAGAGAGCGTAATATCCTCTATTTTAGCCGCAATCTCATTTAGCTTTGAAAATTTTGTTCTGTGCAAGATGCTAATTGATTCCATGCCATCAGCTTCAGACAGGACTTTATCCCAATTCATTCATTTTGCTCATAGGCAGGCTAATTGAAAACATAGAGCTTTGGCTATTTTATAGGTGAGGTTGCTGTAAAGGCGCTGCACCAAATATCGACCAGATTCTCCAAGTTATAACGGAAATTAGGTCACCCTTTCTTATATGATGCATCTGTATTGACCTTAAGATATCCTTGAAGAGATTTAGTCCATCTGCAGAGGAGTAAGAATAGACTTACTGCTTTCACATAAATTGTATGGAGCAATGTAAGAGTGGGTTACCCAACTTATTATATATGCCAACACCCAACATATTCATAACAACTCCATACAATCAATAGATGAATCTGCTTCACTCAGCCTTTCAGACCACAGCTTCATCCCAGCTTATACTATCCAGTATAATACAAGAGCCAAAGGGATTTCGGGCAAAACATTTCTTGTCCAATTACGATGTAACCCCAATAATTATGACGTAAGGGGTAAAGATGATCGTTCCCACGTTTCCTTTTAAATAAATTTTCTTCTGTTGCCATTGAATTTGATAATGCTTTCCAGACTTTAAATGTCAAACTCAAGACCTATCTTTGCATTCCATACATGTTTCCGACTTTATCATTTAACTGCCAGCAAGGAGCAAGGGTAGCAAAAAAAATCCAATGTGATCCTATTTGTCGTATTTCGGATTTTCAAATTGGTTTCCTTACAGATTAATTTGTTATTTTTCGGATAGAATTCGGATCATATTTTTGCCAAAACAGCGCATATTAGGTCAACTCCATACCCTATGTTTTCCGATTTCTCCCAGATCGGATTCGGAGCGGATATAAGATTTTACCCGTTTTCTTTATTCAATTTTTATTTATTATTTAAAATGTTTAAATATTTTTGCATTACTTTTTATATATGTACTTGCAATTTAGCAAACAAGATAAATAACCAAGTTGTTTCAAATTAATGAATAATAATGAATAAGATGAAATTATCAAATTACATCAGTAATCTAGAACTTGGATTTACAATATGCCGACATAAAGTTAACAGTTATATATGTATATATACAGTACAAATGACATAAAGCTTACATTTATTTCTATAGTTAAAGTTTTAAACAAGGTAGCCATATTTTACAATATAAATTCTTTCTTTTGTAAAGTGCCATACCAAATACCATGATCTTGCCTCTTATCAAAACCCAAAATTGCACAATCTAATAATTTCTTGTTTTGTTTTCTGTTAATATTTTTTTAATAAGGATGTTTCCTAGTACGTAACGTATACCAGTATAAGACATATAGTATTATGATAGGAATAGGTGTCATTTATTTCCACGCATGTTAATATTTTTTATTCTTATTTCAAACTCTTATTTAAACCCTACTTCCTACCCTCCCATAATAATACTCAATAGTATTAAATAATCTCTAATTCTCTCTCAAGTCTCAAGTATTCCAAGAAGATTCCTGATCATATCCAATGGATGCAAACCACTCTCCGACCCCAAATCCAACGGCGGTAGGCCAACAACCCGAGGCTACAACTCTTCCCAAAGGCATGCTTTCACAAAACCAGCAACATCAGTTTCTTGTTCAGCAACTTCAGCGGATGTATACGCAACAACATGAGCTTAATAATATCTTGAAAGGGTTGAATGCTAATATTACTGATATAAATAATACTATTATTGATAATCAGCAACAGCATCAGACCAAACGAACGTTTTCACAAAACCAGCATCAGCTGAAACAGCAGTTTCTTGTTCAGCAACTTCAGCGGATATATACACAGCAACATGAGCTTAATAATATCTTGATACGGTTGAATGCTAATATTACTGATATAAATAATACTATTATTGATAATCAGCAACATCATCAGTATAAAGGAATGTTTTCACAAAACCAGCAACAGCTGCAACAGATTCTGCTGAACCAAAAGGAGATTTTCAACATGCAGCAGTCACAGTTGCTTTCGGTAATACGACTCTTCTTCCACTTCTATTTATGTATATATGTATTATTTCCTTGAATCTTTTTTTCATATTGTTTCGGTATTTTAATTTTAGCTTAATACTTCATGTTTTTCTATTTTTAAGTGTCTTTAGTACGCAACAATGTGCAACTTTATCTTATAAAAATTACGTATCCGAATTACAGAAATAGAATTATAAAAGTAACAAATAGTTTTATGCGGATTTTTTTTTTCTTGCTAGAATTTTCATTTGAGTTAATTAGATTTACATGACGCAATACATGGGTGGGGTGGGTTGATGTGGAACCCTAGGCCGCTAGAAACTAAAGAGAAAAAATAATTGAAGCTGATGTCGCGCCTTACACCAATATTTGTTTTGAAAATAAATTAATAACTAAAGTTGGTTCTCAACAACCACTAGCTTTATTCCACTAATAGAACGTAGTTTTTGGATAGGATCAAACTAGAAACCTATATTTAATTACATCGTTAAATGTAGTGTTTGAAGTTGATATCGAGCCGGCGTTTTAAAAACCTTATAGTTAGCTAAAATGTTTTTACAAGAGCTATGCTAAAAGGCATAAAAAATATAAGCTGTAATTATTATGCCTTTATCGGTGTGAAAAAAATGGAAAAGCGAGCTTTTCTCTGACTTGAGTTTAGTTTTGCTTCGAAGCCAACTTTTTAAAACAATTTTAAAAGTAACGTAATAAAAAATTGATTCTCAAAATACACTAGTTTTATTCCACTACGAAAACTGAAAACATAAACTCACAGTTTATTTCATCGCTAACTGGCGAACTAGATGGCAGACTGAAGGTTGAACAAGTAACCAAAACCTTGCAAGAAATATATCCAGTGTTTTCTGCTCTTCATGCATATAGGCTAAAGAAAATGTTCAATGGTCTAAATTTCCATCTCATGGACATGGTTATTCTCTGTAACTGCTTAAGCTTTTAGGCAAGAATGAAGATTGTAGCACTTCACTCAACATGGTTACTTTAGAAAAAGGTTTTAAGTCTTAAGTCTCGTTACTACCCAATTAAATATTACTACTAGTATTTGTTAAGCACAGTAATGTTGATTGGTTGTGTATGTAACTCTGGGTTAGATCACGTATGCAAATTCCGGAGGGAGTCTAACTCCTGTATGGGTTGTACTTGCAAAAATTCTAAATTCTATGGGAAGATTTTTTTGGGGTATATATAGCTAAATGGGGATCAATTCAAAACCTGCTCATTTCCTTTTGTATCACAGTCATTTGTTTCTATATTTTCCATAAGAGTATATTCTAAGTTGATCACTGCAACAGGGTTCAAATCAGCAACCACAATCGTTAAATGAACAACCACAATTTTTAGTAAATCAGTTACCACATCAGCTATTCAAACCACTTCAGCTGTTGACACCGCAACAGCTTTTAAATCAGCAACCACAACAGGTTTTAAATCAACAAACTCAACAGGGTTCAAAACAGCAACCACAATCGTTAAATGGACAACCACAATTTTTAGTAAATCAGTTGCCACATCAGCTATTGAAACCGCAACAGCTTTTAAATCAGCAACCGCAGAAGGTTTTAAATCAGCAACCGCAGAAGGTTTTAAATCAACAAACTCAACAGCTTTTAAACCAGCGACCACAACGGATATTGAATCAGAAACCATTACAGTTATTGAATCAGAATTTACAACAACCGTTACATCAGGAACCTCAGTCGCCAGAAAAACGTCCAGCTTGTTGTTTTGCAGACTTTAACAAAAGTAAGAATTACATTGCAGCAGAAATATGTGAATTTTTTGCTCCATTATGTGATGGGGACATTAGCTTAATTCATTGAACTGTTTTATTTGTAATTTATTAACCAGCTTAGGATAGACTGTGCTACTCATGCTGATAATTTTTTGGGTTAACTTCGAAAAAGTAACAAATATATGAGGATTTCAGGTAAGTTCTGGAAGAACGTTGGATCCCGAAGTTGAGGACATTCTTTTCGAATTCTCAGATGATTCTATTGATTCGGTGAGCCTTTATTATGTGCACCAATCAAGTTTTCATGCTCAGCCATGAGGGTGTCTTAATAAAATATAATTAAGTCTTCATGTTACAAGAAGCTGGTGTTAGTGTTATGTTCTTGTATATATGTTGCCTGATTGGTGTATTCGGTAATTTTAGGAAAAATCTGTTGTCAGAATATGTAGGTAAAATAATATGCTGGAAGCTAAAAATGTAGTATAAATTTGTTCCAAAAACACTGTAGACCCGATAATACCATGCCTTCATGTTCATTAAAAATTCTCATTAAATTTCCTTTAGACAAACTCAAAGGGCATAAAAAATAGAATTTAGGAAGCTCCTTTTCTGGAACATACACCCCTGACCAATAGAAATCTCACTGCAAAAATCATTATACCATTTCCTATTTAACAAACTTCTGTTTTCATTTTTCAAGATGAAAGTAGACCTAGGATGTGAGGCTCCGTCATCCTCTTCCAAACTTCCCCTTCATCTAGCCGGTATGACTTCAGCTGAAATAATGGAAGAGACTGGGTTGGACGGGATTTTCACTGATGATCCAAAGGCTGGGCTATTGGCCCTTTCTGCACTCCAATTCCCTGCTGATGTACCTAAAATGGAGCAGGACTTTAACAGCCTTGTAGCTTTTGGGCAAAGGGCTATTCCCCAGGTATGTTAGTAGTTTAGCACTTGTAAAGTATTTGGAAAATTAGCTAGAGGTACAATTTTAGAAATTTATTGAGCAAAACCAGATGTACTCATTCTTTGTTTTCACTTTATGTCAAATTATTTTGACTAAATACTACTCCAAAGTTGTTTTTTAATTTTATACTAATTTTACTTTAAATACACTGTATTTGATAATATATGATGCCGAAAACATACACATTTGTCGAAATAATTTGACACTAAATATAATCATTCTGACAGTACCTTACTGAGAAAGAAAGACATGACACAAGTTTTTGTAAAAAAAAAAATCCACATCCTGTATTAAGAATCAAAGAATAAGTTTACTGCAATGAAAAATATATTTGAAGTGCATAATTTTATTGATGTGCAACTGCATCTTAAATAGAATAAGGTACTTGGTAAACAAGTAGCACAATCCCCACTTAGCAAATTTTGTGGAACAACCCACGACACAACAAACTGGAAATAACAAACATGACTAACAAAGTAACCATAACTCCTACAAACTAGCACTTCTGTTTTGGATCAACTCTGACTACGCTGGACTAGAAATTGGAAAAACAAATAACATAATTAGGCATTAATCTTAACATCTCCCCTTAAACTGATTTCTGCAGAAAACAGTTTATGATCCATTATCTCATGTTGTTTTTGACTCCCTTAACCAATAGTTGTTGCGGAACAAATAGCAAGCATTTGTCGGAGATTCTCAAATATAGGTTGTTTGAGAGGTTTCGTCATGATATCTGCAACTTGGTCTTCACTTCTACAGAACTTTAATTCAATTACACCATCTTTGCATAGATCACGTAAAAAATGGTATCGAACATCAATATGTTTGCTTCTTCCACGCATAACTGGATTCCTTGATAACTTAATTGCAGAAATGTTGTCACAAAATATTGTTGTTGAATTTCCCCCCAAATTACCAAGAAACTTTAATATCCTTCTTAACCAAACAGCTTGACAAGAACACGAAGTAGCTGCTACAAACTCGGCTTCGGTTGTCGATAGAGTCACAATGCTTTCCTTCTTTGAAGACCACGAAATACTCCCTGAACTCATTAAAAACACATTACCAGAAGTGATTTTACGGTTGTCGATATCACCAGCATAATCACTGTCACTAAAAGCCAAAATATCAGTTCTTCTTTCCCGTTTATAAAATATCCCAAAGTCAGTTGTGCCTTTCAAATAGCGAAAGATTCTCTTTGCTACAGTGAGATGCATTTCAGTAGGATTCTCCATATATCGACTTATCACACTTACAGAATACATGATATCAGGCCTTGTTGAAGTAAGATACATCAAACTTCCAACTATCTGTTTTAAAATAAGTGCTACCGACTCTTTTCCCATAGAGATCTTTACTTAACTTCACTCAGGTTTCAGCTGGTGTCCCAACTGGTTTGCAATCATGCATATGAAACTTTGCCAACACTTCTAAAACATATTTCTTTTGACAAATAAATATGCCAACTGATGATTGTACCACTTCTATACCTAGAAAGTAATTCATCAGTCCTAAATCACTCATATCAAACTCTTCCATTATAGATTTTTTAAACTCATCAAACATTGTAACATCACTTCCGGTGTAAATTAGATCATCAACGTAAAGACAAACGATGGGTAATTTACCTCCAGTGCCAACCTTAACATATAAAGTATGCTCGTGTGGACATTTTTGAAAACCTTGTTTGGTGAAGTATGCATCTATGCGGCTATACCACGCTCGCGGTGCCTGTTTTAGCCCATAGAGTGCCTTTTTTAGACGAAGAACCTTGTTCTCTTTTCCTTGCTACACATACCCGGGAGGCTGTTCTACAAACACTTGCTCTTGCAAATCACCATGTAAGAAAGAAGATTTGACGTCTAACTGAAAAATATTCCAAGAACTTTGGGCGGCTAAAGAGATTACCAGACGAATTGTGTCTTGTCTTGCAACAGGAGCAAAAACCTCTTTATAGTCAATACCGTATTTTTGCTTGTAACCCTTTACTACCAAACCAGCCTTGTGCTTGTTGACATCTCCTTTCTCATTTAGTTTGGTTTTGTAAACCCATTTTACACCGATCGTCTTCTGACCCTTAGGTAAATTAGCGAGCTCCCACGTATCATTTACCTCAATAGACTTGATTTCTGCATCATTGCGTCTTTCCATTTTTTTTCTTTGGCGGCTTCTTGAAATGTGAGAGGAGTACAATCTGCAAATAAAGCGAAGTGTGCCATAATATCATCATCAGAGAGCTCATCTCCACTCACATAATCAATCATCCATCCTGGTCGCTTCCTTGTACGAGGAATTTCCGGTGTCTGAATATCTCCAGGTGGGATCACGTTAGGAGAATGTTGTTGCATTTCAATTTCTTCTTCTACAACATCAAAATCAGCCAGAATTTGTTGTTGATGTTCTTTCCCTTTACATGTCCAGTCCCACACTTTGTCTTCGTCAAATACTACATCTCTACTTATGACCACCTTTTCAGTAGTTGGGTTGAACAATTTGTAAGCTTTAGAATGTTCATTAATTCCAAGAAAAACACATTTTACACCCTTGTCATCAAGCTTCTTCCTCTTTTCTTCTGGAATGTGTGCAAATGCAATGCACCCGAACACCTTAAAGTGGTCTATTGATGGTTTCCGTCCAACCCAAGCTTCCTCGGGCGTCATATTTTTAACAGAAAAAGTAGGACATCTGTTCAAAATATGGATAGACCATAAAACTGCTTCAGGCCAAAACTGTTTTGGAACACCTCCTCTAACCAACAAAGTTCTAACTATGTTGAGAATGGTCCGATTCTTTCTCTCAGACACACCGTTTTGCTGCGGCGTATATGAAGATGTGAGTTGTCTTTTAATACCTTGTTCCTCACAAAAATCTTCAAACTCCTTCGAGCAATACTCTCCGCCCCGATCAGTTCGAAGAGTTTTGATATTTCTTGAAGTTTGATTTTCTACATATGCTTTGAAACTTTTAAATGCGTTAAAAGCTTCATATTTTCTCTAAAAAATATACCCATGTCTTTCTACTGAAGTCGTCAATAAACGAAACAAAATATCTCTTTTTTCCATTTGATATTGGATTGATTGGACCACATATATCTGAATGCACCAACTCCAATAAATTTCTTGCTCTCCAAGCCTTCCCTTTTGGAAACGGATCACGATGTTGTTTTCCAACAATGCACTCCTCACATACTTCGGATGGAGAAGTGATCAGAGGAAGGCCGGTAACCATATTTTTTTGATAAAGGGTCCTAAGGCCATTAAAATTAAGGTGACCATAACGTAACTGCCACAACCATGATGATTTATCTTCCTCAACTTTAAAACAAGCTTGGACAGTATTGATTTTTAGCGGAAACAATTTATTTGCGGACATCGGAATAACCACAATAGAACCCTTGATAGAATCATATATTTCACATGTACCTTTCTGAAAAGTAAGTGAATATCCCATGTTTTGTAATTGACCAACACTCAACAAATTAGTTTTTAGATCAGGCACATAAAATACATTTGATATTTTACCCACAAAACCATTCTTCGTCTTTATTTGAATATCACCTTTCCCCATTACTTTCACAGTAGAACTATCTCCAAAACTTATCGTACTACGAAATTCCTCATTTAAAGAAGAGAATGAAGACTTACTGCCGCTCATATGATTGCTGCAGCCTGTATCAATATACCATGTATCAAGCTGAGGTTCCTCGTTAGCATGTAAAACCATTAAAAGCACTTCTTCTTCCTTTTTCTCAGCAAAGTTCAACCTATCTCCCTTCTCTTTATCTTTCGACAACTTGGTATAACATTTGCTGCTGTAGTGACCATATTTATGACACCGGTAACACTCAATATTAGATTTGTCGAGGGGTTGATCATGACCTTTACTTCTTCCATAAGAGCCTGGTGAGTAACAATTTTCGTTTCTGAAATTTGAAGGTTGTCTTCCTCCAACAGAATTGCCTCTACCTCCTCTTCCGCGTCCTCTACTTCTACTTCGCCATCCTCGTCCTCTTGAGTTCGAAAAAGCAGCGAAGGTAGAAGCTTTCAAAGTTTGTTCTTCTGGAGTATTAAACTCAACTATAGCTCGGTTAAGTTGTTGCTCATGGTACACTAAAGAGCTTTGTAACTCATCAATCGACATCTCCTCGGTATTGTTTGATTCTTCAATAGAGCAAACAATATAGTTAAATCTTGGAGCCATAGATCGCAGTATC
This sequence comes from Primula vulgaris, assembly GCA_963920805.1. Taxonomy (NCBI): domain Eukaryota; kingdom Viridiplantae; phylum Streptophyta; class Magnoliopsida; order Ericales; family Primulaceae; genus Primula; species Primula vulgaris. Next base: position 23,400,585 of record OY987220.1, read on the forward strand.
TTCTCAACAATAGATCCGTTGTCAAGCTTCTCACCATGGATTCACATTTTGTTTGCAATCCCCATGGTCCTTGCAAAGTACTCATTAACAGACTCTCCATTTTTCATTTGAAGAGTCTCAAAATCTCTTCTAAACGCCTGAAGCAGTGCACGCTTCACCCTCGTCGAGCCATGATATTTCTTTTTCATTGCATCCCATATTTGTTTAGATGTATCTTTATGAAGTATTGTCTCCAATATTGCTTTATCTATGGACTGAAATAGATAGTTCTTGACCTTCAGATCCTTCAACTTTAACCCATCAAGTATGCTTTGTTGAGCTGCTGTCAACATTGCTCCTTGCGCTGATTCCTCGTAGCCAGTTTCGACTAGCTCAAAGTACTCTTTTGATCTAAGGAAATTCTCCATCAAAAGACTCCAGTGATCATAGAACCCATCAAACCTTGGTATGGCCGCTTGGACGAAACTTTCTCCGGTCTTCTCGGTTGTCATCTTTGCTTGCAGAAAGATGGAACACTCTCACTCACTCTTTGATATTTTGCAGGCCGAACCTGGCTCTGGTACCAAATATTAAGAATCAAAGAATAAGTTTACTGCAATGAAAAATATATTTGAAGTGCATAATTTTATTGATGTGTAACTGCATCTTAAATAGAATAAGGTACTTGGTCAACAAGTAGCACAATCCCCACTTAGCAAATTTTGTGGAACAACCCACGACACAACAAACTGGAAATAACAAACATGACTAACAAAGTAACCATAACTCCTACAAACTAGCACTTCTGTTTTGGATCAACTCTGACTACGCTGGACTAGAAATTGGAAAAACAAATAACATAATTAGGCATTAATCTTAACATCCTGTACCTAAGTGAAATGGCCCGTATAATTCTAGTTTTTTTTTTCTTCTTGAACTTATGTCGTGTTCTGATTCGTTTGCAGGGTTTTCTGTCCCTGAATATTGGACTAAGCTACTTGATCAGGGTGGCGAAGGCTCAAGGGAACAAGATAAAGCAACTGGTCTCCAAAGTTAAGGTCTTGGAGGAGGAGAAAGACGAGTTCAAAGAAAAATTAAAAAACGCAAAGGCTAGGGCAGAAGAAGCTGAGAAGGCGAGGGATAAGATGGCGAAATCAGTCAAATACATATTGGCTACTGAGATCAAAGCCAAAAGAGAAGTACAAGCAATGTTGACTGAGGTGGAAGCTAGTCTTGAAAAAGAAAAGGCCAAAACCGATCTCCTACTGGAGTGTATCAGAATAGGTTGATGAGAGAGCTTGAGATTGATTAGGTACATTTGGAAAGGATGTTGTAGTTGGCATCCTGTATTTTCATTTCTTCAGAGTATTTTTTATTTTCTAGCTTCAAGGACACCTTAATAAGTTCGTCTGGCCTGACAATGCTTTAACATAAGGCTGAGGCAAACAGACTCTAAAGAGGCGGATGGTGCGAGTCGGCTTGGTTCTACTGAGATCAAAGTCGGCTTGGTGAGAGTCAGCTGTTTTTTTCTTACTTTAGTTTTGATTCTCATTTGATAGGAGTTGTTCTACTTCTACTGTGACCATGGAAACTTATAAATCTCTTAATACATTGAGCTTTGTACGTTGCACATTAAGATTTGTTTACTGGTTTTCCTTTGACCTTGCGAACAAAACAACTTGCAAAGTTGGCTGAGGTAGTCCCCTGATTGGATGAAAATAGCATATGAAAATCTAAATTAGTAGTTATCAAAGGTTAGGTAGCAAAATGGTAAAAACCAATATACTAATAACTTTTTTCCTTTACTAAGTACATACTTAGTGGACAAAAAAGTACTAATATTCTCAAATAAAACAACAAACTCTTCCCATTCTTTTACTTTCATCTCCAAATGAAGGACATTTTTCCATATATTTGGTCTCCGCTTTTGAATTTACTTAGTAAGCAAAGAGCAGGGGTGGAAAAATGATTCGATCAGATATGATCTAATCAGATCCTATCTGTCGTAATCAAATTTTCCGATCAGTTTCCTTCAGATTTGCTACTTTTTCAGAGTACGTCTCACAAAGAATTTTAGTTTGTAGTAAAATATTAAACAATTGTTTTAGAGAATTTGTATTCTAGATATCTGTTGGAAAGAAAAACTGTAAACTATAGTATGCATATTAGAAATTCTGGTTGAACAAATTGTATTATAAAGAATATGTAAAAAATAAATGAGGGTATAAATCAGTATTATAGACAATAATTATACAAAGAATGTTCTTAGATAGCACTGAATGTTCTTAGAATGTTTTTTTCTTAACACAGTCATAAGATTTATAATAGTGGTTGATTTAGGAAAAAGAATAATTTTAGTATAAATAAAAAATAAAAAAATAAAAGGTTATTTTCTATATAGGGGTGACTCAAACCAAATTCCCACTTAAATTTCTTGTTAAATCTTACAACTTTAGATTAAATGGTTCACTAACAATATCATTAATTGTGGGGGAAAAATCTCATTCTCTTTTAATTGTCCACTATTAATTTTAAGAAACTTTCATTTAATCATCCACTTTTCTAAAGTAGTAACTAGTAAGTAATCTATTGAATATTTACAATGTAGTACAATAAACTAACGAAAAATTTAACAATTTTATCTTAACAACTTTTTTATTGCGAAATGACCCATGGATTACAATAGTATAAATAGATTAGAAGGTCTATACAGTCATAAGATCAGGATCAGAAAAAAATGTTACTATATAGAAGTTATTTTTAAATAAATATTTATATATAAAAAATAATTTAAATATATTTTTTATACAATACAAGATACATATATACATTTTTTTTAAAATTAGAACAAATATACATGAGAAAATTACATCTATTTAATTTAACTACTTAAACATGAATCTAATATATGTGAAAAGTCATAGTACATACGTATTTAGAAATTGAGTACATGTATTTAGAAATCAAGTACATAATGTACACACGGACGACCTATTACGTACGTGCAAGTTAAATGATATGGTAGCGACTCATACAATTAAGTCATTGTCGCAGACTAGCTTATATAAAAAAATATTAAGTCGTCTTTGTTATAGGATATTATTGGCCATCTTGGGCCTTAATCCATGGGCTTTACTTATGTCTGTCTAAGTTGAGCTTTCCAGGTCTTGTAACTCTACTCTCTACTATATATAGAGGGTTAGGGGGTCTCATGTATGTATCACTCTACAGACATTCTGATTAATAAAGACATACTGTTCACCCTCTCTCTATATCTATATATATATACGATATATAAATATACCGAGTTAATATGTCACACAACACGTTATCGGCACTTTGCTCGCAGAGACTAAGATATACGCTCGTAGATATTGGAGATTTTGGTTAAACGCATGGATATTGGGTATCTATAAATCTTGGGGTTTATTCGGCTTTTTAGGGTTTATTGCTATATTGACCTTCATAAAAAATAGCAGAAGTACGGTAAACAGTTTATTCAATGTAGAAAATTGATGCTTACATATTTTGCTATATGCTACTGTATTTCATATTTGAAAACAAACAGAACCTTAAAAACATAGCTATTTTATCTAAGAATTTGTCATGGTTAGTATCTGTTTAACTCATTAAAAGTAAATTTAGTTCACACGTAAGAACATGAGAACATGTAATACCATGCTATATATGTCACATACAATTACAAGTCATGTCCATAATTGATTAATATGTTATATTATACCCTGCATGTGTAACTTGGATTAAAATAAATAAATAAAAGTTCAATAATATTGCATGCCATGTTCTACATATGATCACATGATTGTGTTAATGCGTACGCAATTGATTGTATACAAACGTAATCCATATATGAATTGTAAATTGAGAATAATCCATCTGTGTAAATATGATAGAGTATTGTACTTGTATAAATAATAGTGACTACTCTTAAATTATGCACAAACTTATGACTGCCATGACAATAACTCTTAGACTAAGTATTATGGTTTACCATAAATTACACTACTAGTTCCTAAAGTATATCCCTAAGTACAAAACATAATAATGTTATATTTTGTCTGATATATGGTCAAAACATGCGATCTTTGCAACCTATATGATAATGTAATTTGGTAATTACTATTAAATTGAAATTTGCTTCCCTGCATGTAGTAGTCTAATATATAAATTAACATAAATAAGATCTACACATATAAGCAATAGATTTGTAAAATATTGAGTAATATCTTGCTAAGTGTAAACTGGTAAATTTAGATTGTGCTAATATGTACTGCCATGCTACTGCTATATTATTTAATCATGCAAGCACGTACAATCTATATATTTATTTACTGCCATGTACACTTGTGTACAATATGTTAATTTGTGAAATCACATATTTTCACATTTAAGTTAGAAAAATTACGAACTTTCACCAACTAGGCTCACATATTTGGATACGATGTCTAGGAAAGATATAGGCGGAAGTCGATATCCTAATGAGGTCTGGTTTTAAGTGGCATTCATGCCCTCCGCCCTCACCGTCTTTCCTGGTCATTTTTCAAATAGAGCTACCGAAAGGGGTTGACTAAATAATAATTTCCCCGAGTGTGTTTATATAGTGATGTATGTTTCGCTGAATTGGTGTTTCAGTATCGACCCGTCGTTCGATCAATGAGAACCGATTCACATGAGAAACAAAACTAATATTTTCGAACGTGTTGTTTCGAAAAAAAAAATATAAACATATAAACCATTCATTTTATATGATAAATAATTCAGAACTCACAACACATGTTGGATGCCATCTATGATGAGAAAAATCGCAAAATATACTTGCAAAATGACTGTTTAAACGTTTATTTTAATCCGTCACCACATCACCCTGATGTGTGAAAATATGATGCCCAAATTATTATTTTTGGATGTCATATTTGATGAGTAAAACTCGAGTTTGTTGTTACTCTCGAGATGAATGCTAAGACGTTGATGATATTCCGCCGCCACATTTGAGACGTGATGACGTCTATGGTGAACAAATATCTGAAATTGACATATTGGAGAAATCCTTCACCAAAATACTAGCTTGGAAATTGTATTCCATAAGCAGTATCGTGAATTTATATTCACCATGTTCCTTTATCGCCAATCTGTTATTGGATAAGAAAATTGCCCCGGTGAGTAGTTTTAATCCTATTGGGTCAATGGTGAATTGTTTGCCTGAATTAATGCTCTTCATGTACATTTTTTTCCACGAATCGAGAACCGAGACAAGTGTTATTTGGCTCTAACTGTCGCGATCCCGACGAATCGCCTAACCAAGCGAGGTTTTAGACAATCGTCAAAATCGAAGACCTGTGGCTCCAAGACAGTTCTTGGAAGGAACAATATGGCCCGTTGTCTCAAAGCAAGAGATAATATTCAAGGAGCCAACTCTATGCTATAAAGACAAAGGTCATGCACAGTTACTCCTTAAATAGTTCAAAACTATTATAAAGGTAGAAATTCTGATGCTAATATGGTTAAAACTAACTGAAAAGAAACTCTTGAGACCCCAGATTCTGTGGCTCAAATGAGTTTGGTACCTTTCTTAATTTATTGATTTTAATAAATAATTGAGCCAATTTTTCGCTCATCTGGATTATGTTTTTCCATTTGGATTATGCTCTTTTTTTTCCATTTCGAAATACTTTTGGATTATGGTTTGTGTCACGGGACTGTTTTTCTCTCCAGAAAACAGCCTTCGTGATGGCTCGCTTATGGACTTAGCCGCTGCCACAAACGATCAGCCAACCCAACAAACTCGCAACACTCGTGTTTGCCTCACAAACTCTCGTGTTTGATCACTCAATCGCAGTCCGTTTCGAGGCAACGTAACTGCTCTAATCTGGACAGATTTAAGACAAGTAATATATATGTAAACACAAGCAAACGTAAATGAACACACGCACAATTTACGACCGCAGCCAACCCAATATAATTCCGTTAATATTAGGAACCAGATTACATATGTTTTTCAAGTCTTTCTCAACCCGAAACTCTATATATAATATGATTAAATCTGCCCATGTACTTATAATTTCGTACATGGCAGTTACAAGCCTAAAACATAGGTCAAAAACTGCCCTAGCGGTTACAAAGTAGTGGGAAAACTGCAGCAGCAACTCTAGTAACCGTTCCCGCCTTTTTTAGAAGGTTTCCAGCCCTTCTAAGGTGACTTTACAGCAGCTACAACCTGCCCAATGATCAGCCCATTTTGATTCTCGTAATCAACCCGCAATGTAACCAAAACAGTCCGCCATTTGAAACCAAAACAGTCCGTTGTCGTGACTCAAAACCAGCAGTCCGTTCGAACCATATCGAACGTGTTTCCTTGCTTCAAACCTGTCCAAAGCTTGAACCGTATCAAACTTTAATTCCTTGGCGCTCCTACATACCAAACAATAGCCAACGGTTCCCACAAACGTTCCTTTGAAGTGTAAATCCGCTAACCAAACGAACGCTAGCACAAAGGTGCTAACAGTTTGCCTGTTTATGAAATTTCTCGAAATAATTTAAAGTAATTTGAGCAAATTCCTTTGACAAATGTGACCAAACTTTAAATTATGAAATTTTAGGCAATACTTGTAGGGAGGTTGGTTTTCTGGAAATAGTGGGTAACCGTGTACCACGTAATTTCACCAACTAATTGCCTAAAAGAGTCCTTTGTGACAATGATTCTGGACCTGTCGTTCCAAATCGAAATTTTGGTAAAACCAAATTGATTTTTCAAATATGAGGCCTTATACTCATGTAGGTTCTGCCGTACCTTATTGAGTTATAAAATATTCGAGAAAACTAGTGTTATCTGGTAATAGCTCATGAAAGAATTAAAATTTCTTTACATACCCTCCATTCAATGCGACCAAAAGCGTATTTTAGAGGAGTTGAAATGTCTTTCAAGTGGTTGCTACCACATTCTTTAAAGCATTTAAAGTTACCTTCTCATTACGCATGTCGTCAAAATGATAAATGATTTAAATGCTAAGACATGACTGTCTGTACTATTATTCACCTGTCGTCGATTGATAAGAGCATTTTGATATTGTGGTATTGACCGTATGAGATATTACCGGGTCAAAAAACGATGCTTGATTTATAATCGCATCGCATTTGGATTCTCTATGAGAATATATTTCGTGGTTAATCCGAAATTCATGCCACTAATGCTCATTTTGAAAGACTGGTATGTGTAAAGATCACGAAAAGGACTCGTAGAATTCTTGTAAAGAATTGAATGAGTTATTGTGGACTTATCCAACCATAAGACGGACCATAAATATAAATGGTTATGGTTGATGCATCGACAATATGGTCACATTTTACTGTTGTCCACATAAATGCAGCACTTCCCAAACTCTTAGCCTTGTCATTAAGTTGATGGTTCATGATCCGGATTATCCTGAAAAGTCTAGTCGACTTGATAATGCCGAAGAGTAAGAATCAAAATTTCGATTTGTATTACTTGACTTTGGGAATTGAAATTGAACATAATGTTGATTATGTTCCGACCCAAAATGGACTCACGTAAACTTTAAGCGGTTGCAAATGATTGCACGCGTTATTTGGTGATGCGTACCTATATATTTCTCTGTGGTGTCACAATACATTGCATATTGCTGCATTGGTCTGTCTGAGGCTCATAGTAACTCAAAACACTAAATGCGTTCCAGTTGGTTACTGGTTATGAGCCAGAAGTCTCATATGAAAGCGTGTTTAGAGTGATTAATTAATATTTTGATTGAGCCGCTATAGCATTCAAAATATGGACCTCTGAAGGGGACATAAGTCGATTATGAATCCATCTGCCTATCATTTGATAGAATAACCTTGGCAAGCGATCTCTTTACCGCATGATATGCGAAAGTGATATCGCTAAGACTGTTCTCACCGTCGTTAGGGGGAGATTTGCACATTACCGTTGATAAGGAACAACGTGAAGTAATGTGACATAACTCACTTAGTCTTAGCTTGATCCCCCAAACTGCACTTATATAGTGATAAATAAGTGCATAGACTCACTCAAGTCTAACTAAATGCCAGACGCACTTAATGACTTTATGAGATATCACGAGATCATTTATACCAGCTGCAAAATGATTGCAAGGATAAACGTCCCTGTCGGACGTCGTGTTCCCGTCGTAACACGTTGCTTTGGCCGAACCCGCCAAGCAAAGGACACTATCGTCGGCCGTTAGTCTGGCATCGTTCCCAAGATACGAGGAAGTTGACCGGTTCTTAATTCGTTCAGCCACAGAGGTGGTGAACTGAAACTCGTTTGTTGCACGAGATTATAAAGGATCTAGGAGATGTGTGATTCCTCTTCATCCTAAGAATCTCGAAATAACTGTCGATCATGATATCTTAGACGATATTGAAGTGAAACGAGACTGTCATTGATTAGTTGTTCATATATTCGGTGACGACTGATAATATGAACAAATTATGACAGGGAACCATGTCATGTTTCCTGACGTCAACGTATAATAGATTGGACTAATGGAAACTTGAAATCCAAGTAGACTCCTTAGCGAAAGTGTGTTCGGACTTGTAGCTCCAACACCACCAATGTTAAACGAGTTCGTTTATTTGGTTATTTGTAAGGAAGAGTGATGAGAATAATGAGATTGTAGAATGCTCACCTAGTAGCGCAAAGCTTCTCTCACCTACGAGATGGTTTATTTCCTCTTAATGGACGTTATAACGGTCTCCTACTTTACCAGTTTAGTAGTTTCCGAAAAACTGATTATGCAGCATGTGATTGTGGTCACGATTTTATCTCTGTGGGGATTAGACTAGAGATGTGGATGAATGTCCCTGTGTGACTTCATGTGCTTGAATCAAGTAGTTCCTGACCATGTAACACGATCTCAATTGACTGAGACGTTCACTATATGGATTAATATAATCCAAGCGGATGTGGTATACCGCCTAAGTGAGTACTTGATCAGCTTGGGATACTTGAACAAGTATTATGCCCTTGCGTGTTTTATTATGCGATCCACTTTTGGATTTGACTTCGAGATGAAGGATCTTGTGAAGAAACGGTAGTGACTCGGCCTGATGATCGAGTCCCGTAAAGATTGAATTTAAGTCCATGATTCAGACTACACCTAGAAGGTGTTATGACGTTTTAGTCATCATGATGCTAAGTCGTCAGATTCTCCCATGATCGTTCGATCACTAGACATTGATATAGACCCATTCCGTCCCTGATGAGACGATGAAGCGATATTGAACCATCTTGTTCATATCTAAGTACAATAAGCGCATCATTGTACTTGGTCTAATGTGCCAGGACAAACATCTCGTATGCTGTGAATAGTATAGCTCGACACAGCATCGCGCTAACACGCTGCCATCGAAATGGCATAAAAGACATTTTCCCATTACCTTAAGGTAACTGTGGATGAGGGCATGCCTTATCCCATTTTGCGTCATCGAGTGTATCTACCCCCTTCGATACTCGAATTAACGCAACCTTTTTTCGATTATACCGATGCCGGTTACTTATCAGACCCGTATAAGGGATATTCTTAACATGGTCTGTATTTACCATTAGGAATAAGGTGATATCTTGGAGGTATTCGAATGACTCAAAATGAATCACTCTGATCCATGCGTGCTATGTGAGACGACTAGAGAGTGTATATGGCTTCGAGCTAGTATTAGCCATATTTGAATTACATATGCTCTGTCGATGCAGATAAAACACTTGTCATAGAAGACAACTTGTTGTTATCGATCAAGAGAGACATGACTACATTATGCTATTTAGCATTTATCGTCGAAATAAATCTTTACATGTGAAGTTTAAGAGCATCTTGTCGAATGCTTGTTTTATTCCACGGTATATTTCTTGCATCCAGTCGTGTGCAATTAAATGAGGCATCCAGTCGAATTCTCGTATTATTTCTTGGAATATGAAATCCTTGCACCCAGTCATGTGCAAGTGAGGGGGAACATCCAGATGAATTCTTATTGTATTAATTACTACTTAGTCGAAATTCTCGCATCCTGTCGTGTGCAAGTGAGGGGGAGCATCCAGTCGCATGCTCGTGCACTTTTTTTGTCCTTAGACCAAAGTTTTTTCCCACTGGGTTTTTCTTGGCAAGGTTTTTTAGCGAGAGACGTTCCCATCATACCTCACTTAAGATTGCCGAAATTATGGGGAGTATCCTGTTGTATACTTCTTATCATTGTGTACTCTTTTGTCCTTCGACCAGAGGTTTTTCCCACTGGGTTTACTCTGACAAGGTTTTGATGAGGCACCTATTTTGTGGTTGATCCCCTACTACTACCATTGTTGCACTCTTTTTTCTTCGACCAGAGATTTTCCCATTGTGTTTGCTCTTGCAAGGTTTTGATGATCCACACTGTTTTGTGGTTAGTTAATCACATGAAATTTCGGTCTATATCATTCGGATACACAATTTCTCATAGGCACCGGTTTTATCCCACACTGGGTTTTCCGGTTCTAAGGTTTTTATGTATTTAGCATTGCGAATGAACTCGACTCAGATCTACTGCATGAAGATGAAAAAATCAATACGTCCAAATGGGGAGTGTTGTAGGATATTATTGGTCATCTTGGGCCTTAATCTATGGGCTTTACTTATCTCTAAGTTGGGCTTGGTAGGTCTTGTAACCCTACCCTCTACTATATATCAAGGGTTAGGGGGTCTCATGTATGTATAACTGTACAAACATTCTGATTAATAACGACCTACTATTCCGTCTCTCTCTATATCTACACATATACCATATATACATATACCGAGCTAATATGTCACACAACAGTCTTAAATTTTACGTAACAATATATATATATAATTAAATTTGCATGTATTTTTGTAGTCGACACTTGTTTGGGGACGAAAACCGTATTAAATAAATAAAAAAATTCCTTACAGCCGCTTCCTTCTTTGAAGACACGTGTCCCTCTCACTCACATGGATGGATAAGATTCCACCGCTCTTGATCCAACGGCTGCTAAATAGAAGCCCACTATTCATTTAATTTGTAGCTCATTCAATCCCCTGTAATTGTCACGTTACATAATGATAATAAAGAGGTTGGATTTTTATACTACACTTTTTCTGAAAAAACGCACAAACCGTACATTTAATGTACGGTTTGCAAAAATATATACAAACCGTACATTTAATGTACGGTTTGCATGTAATTTTTTTTTTTTTTTTTTTTTTTTGTAATTTCAATTTGTAAAATAGGAAAAATATACAAAATATGCAAATTCATAATTCACTTAGCTATATATAATTGTTTGTTGTTTGTTTATATTAATTATAGAAATGATAATAATTGTTGATATTTGTCCCATTTTTTGCAACTGTTCGGAAAGGAAGCAACTGTTCGGAAAGGAAGCAAGCAACTGTTGGGAAAGGAAGCAAGCAACTGTTCGGAAAGGAAGCAAGCAACTGTTCGGAAAAAATTTCGAACAGGGCGCTGCCTCGCACCCCGCCCGCTGACCTGGCAGCGGGACCCCAGCCAGGGGCTCTCGCCCCTTGGACCCCGCCAGGGGCTCTGCCCCTTGGAACCCGCCAGGGGCTCTGCCCCTAGGACCCCGCCAGGGGCTCTGCCCCTTGGACCCCGCCAGGGGCTCTGCCCCTAGGACCCCGCCAGGGGCTCTGCCCCTTGGAACCCCGTTTCAATTATACGTTGGCTCGACGAGCGTGCACTCCGCACTTTCCTAACTCGTTTCCGAGTTTAACGCATTATTGTAATTTAGGGTTTAGGGTTTAGGGTTTGTAATTTAGGGTTTAGTGTTTACGGTTTAGGATTTAGGGTTTAGGGTTTAGTGTTTAGGATTTAGGGTTTAGGGTTTAGGGTTTGTAATTTAGGGTTTTTAATTTAGTGTTTAGGGTTTAGGGTTTAGGGTTCAGGGTTTAGGGTTTGTAATTTCAGCAATATTGGTCCAAATCTTTCATCTGTAATATACACCTTAGTATCTGTATTAGGTGCGACAGTATCTGTATTAGTATCTACACCTTGTTCAGTCTTAATAGGATTCCTAACCATTTTTGTGGCTGTTAATATCGTGCGTTGGTGATCAAGGGTTAAAACATTATCCCACCAACCGCGTAATTGACCGGCAAAGCCAGCAACAATGAATTCAGCAATTTGGTAATCGGTGTTATTAGCACCTAAACATACTGTAGAATACATAGTCATTCTATGTAACATAACCATAATTTGGTATTCTGTCATACCATCAATATTGCATTCATAAATGGTTGTAGCACTAAAACTAGTAAAAATATTACCACCTTCTTCTTCATAAAGAAGATCTTGTGGACTCGGTCGAGAATAATAATGCTTCATAGGGGCAGTTGGAACTGATTTTCTGCCAAAAGGAGTGGATTTTCCAAAGACATTTTGATTAACACTAGCCTGTT